>BJFM01000975.1:187199-213483 GCA_016586285.1 Arothron firmamentum
CGCCACCCCCTCTACGCAAACAGGGGCCGAGTTCTCAGGCGGGGGAGGATAAAAATACCTCAGACAGGATGTGAAGGCTACCGCTGAGGCAACAGAATGCCGACGTCAGGCATGAGGATGTGCAGCATCAACGCCACTGTTGCACGTCAGCGGGAAGGAAGAGGGGAAACACGGGCGGGTGGGCGTATTTTATCTGACACAGGATGTCCAACTGGCACATCGGTCAATCGATACTTTGCCATCTACACCGATTTCTCATTCCTTTCGAGCAGAATAGGGAGAGTCACCAAGAATTATTTTAAAATTTGAACACCAGCAGTGGGGCCCCGCCCTCTCGCCCACCTCTGTTGTAATATTCCATAAGATTGGGCCATTCCATTTCAGGGATGACACATGCTCTTACCAGCACGGTGAACTTTCCACTGAGCAGCTCCGAGCGCAGAGGCTCTTCCTGAGGCTGCAGTCTGACGATTCCTTCTTTCAGACGCGTTTCCTGTCAAAAGCAGAAGATAGCAGGTGAGGCCGGGCGGCGGAGCGACTGCTGCACGCCGTCAACTCGGGCGGGAATTCCTCCCCCTGAACAATGAGGAGGCTTCTCAGCAGAACTGACTCATGCTCTCGGCGGAATATTACCCACAGTCTTAAATAAGGCCTCTGGATTAGATTAATATTTATCTCAGAGGTTTGTATCTGACAGCAAGGATTAAGACTCGTGAATGCAACTAAAACAAAAGTTTTGACAGTACAAATGGCTGTTTGTTTAACCATAATTACACTGAGAGGATAAACACATTTTTTCACCCAGACAAATGACATTTTACCTCGGATATCAACATGCTTTTCCTGTTAAATTCAACTTTTGCTTGTTGCTGTAGAAAACATTTAGTACTAGTTTAATTTCTAAAGAACACACACATTTGAAATGTTTATGACGTAAGTTAATCTGACCATTTACATGTGGTCACACAGATATTGATTTATTTACAGTATTTTATTAAATTGTATTGTGACAGTGTATGGCTAGATTTCCTTCCCGAATGTTGTATTTCGCTTGCGACTTCAAGCCACATCTGACATTTGAAAAACTCTTTTTATTACAGCGATAAAATATTAAAATGCAGCAGGATGGCAAATGAATGCATCATGAGATTACAGTTTGTGCGTGTGTGTGAGTGTGTGTAAACAAAAAATATTCAAAAATGTGCTGCCATTACTGCAGCAAAATTTGTCTCATGGCTGATTTTTATGAACCCAATCAGGCAAATGTTTCATTAGACAGAATAATAGAGCCTTTTACAGCTGACGTCACTGTCTCATCACGCCGTTAGCTGGAGGAGCAGAAAAACACAAACAATAACTCTGTACCACAGGTGATCCACTGTCTCTACAGTAAACAGAACAGACTTAGACTTGAAGGCTGCATATCCCAGCAGATCTCATCCTGCTGCCTTGTGAAATTCAAATTACATCTGTCGTTTCAGAACAAAAAAGGCCATTTTTCATAATTTATACACCAGCAGCCAGCTGTTAAATCTCAGGCTGTTTAAGTTTATGTAAGCCTGTGAGGATGTTACTACTCACAGATCTGGTTTCATGATAATGTAATTACATTTTCCATCCATATTCAGAAAATAACTCACATCTGCTTCAAGTTAAAATCTGCACATGATGAAAACCATCAACAGCAAATTAAAACTCATCTATCCATTTCAAAATCGCTTGTTTGCCTGATTAATTCCAGCTCTGCAGATACACAAATCACTATTCAAGGATTTATTTTTGCGGTCCTGCAGTTTTAACTTGCAATACACCTTTAACCGGACTGCAACGCGGGCTTCACAGCACGTCAGTCATCAATGGTCATGGTTCCACGCAACGACAGGCACGGCATTGTGCACCCATGTAGAGACTTTCACCCCATAGCTTAAGTTGACCTCCATCACAGTCAGCTTGACCTAATTTCACCCTTCGTCCAGTGAACGCTTGACTGGAAACTTCCTTCTTTCAGTTTGTCCTGACAAGTATCTCATCCCACGTCAGAGATCAAGTAGTAAACTGAGCTGAAGCGACTGCGAAGTGGCAGGGCAGGCTAATCCTGCTCAGTCACATTAGGCTTTCACCAAAGGCCAAATAGTTGGTGCAGAAATTAAAGCTGATTGAAATTTAAAAAAAAAAAAAAAAAAGTGGGTGAAAGCTGGGAAAGGTGCGATAAGGTAGATAAAATCTTCCTGTGTCTAAATTATGGTCTGTGTGGGGAGAAACGGGAACAGATCAGACCAGATAAATCCAAAAGTTCTGTGTTCGAACCTGCCCAGAATTACTTCCAGCAGTCTAGACCATTTACGGACAGAAAAGAGACATTACCCCCAAGTCTGATAATCATTACAGGGCTCAGATTGGAGAGTCTTGATTATGTTATAACTGAGGCACTATTTTAGTAGCAAAAAAGTAAATGAGACCTGCAGGCTCTGTCCTCACGACTTCCTTGTCATGCTAATGATGATCTTAATACAGCAAGGTCAAAAACTATGAATGCTGCAATGTGGCTACATTTGACAATGACAATCTGCCCAAAATGAATCATTCTGTTCTCAGCTGTGGCCATTCACATGGACTCGCATAGACACACACGCACATATGTCATCTTCTTGGATCAATTTATGCATGCTCTCAATCACTGTGGATTTCTGTGTATCCCCCACATATAGAAGAAAAAAATCAATAAACGGCTTCTGTATGTTCTCCATCAAAGGATAAAGGGATAAATGCACCATGTCCACATCTCATCAACAAGAACCTACTCTGTGCTACAAAACACCCCAAAACAAAACACACCAAACCAATCAAACACATTTTTAGACCATTAACGGGAAATGCTGATGCTGAACAGCCACGGGTGTTTCTGAGCAGAGCTTAAAAAAACAGAAGAAAAAATAAATAAATAAAAGAATAAAGAATGAAATCTTCTAATTAGACCTTTCATGGCTATATTTCTAGAATGATGCATGTTGAGCAGACGGGACGCCCTTTCTGCAAGTTTCCTCATTTGTTCCATAGCTGTACTAATCAAAAGCCAATTATTTCATTTCCATCTCTCAGGAAAGCTGAATGTCTGCATGTTGCTTCTTGAAAGTTCCCCTAGAAAACAGCAAACACGTGTGTGTGTGTGTGTGTGTGTGTGTGTGTGTGTGTGTGTGTGTGTTTGTGTGTGTGTGTGTGTGAGAGAGAGAGAGAAAAAGAGAGAGAGAGGGGCCTCAGGGTATCAGTGCATCTGTTCATGCAATCTCTTGCTTTGCTTCTGAAGAGATTTGTCGACTGAATAAGTCTCATGTTGCTGGCCATGTGCTGAAAATTACTGATGTGACATCCACCTTTCTGCCTCCAGATAAATCGGAATATTTATTTTTGTCTGATAACTCTATGCTGAAAAACAACCAAAAGAACACGGAGAGCTATGTCGACTGTGTTCCTTCAACAACCGATCTGAAGCAGCTAGCCACGGTTAGCGGCTAACAAACTGAAGGAAATGAAAGCTGTGGACACGATCCATTGGATATGTGAGCAGAGAATGAGATTGTCCACCATCGCCATCACTCCCCTTGCTGTGAGGTTCTATTGTTTACCAGGTGTGGCTCTCTGTCAAAGACTTCATAACACTGTCTAATCAGGTTGCAGGCACCAATATTTGTTTGGTGAACTAATATACTGTATCAGTACATATGTGGAGCTGCTGGTGAACAATCAGATGATCCTGCCCTCTTTTCTTACCCTGTAGCTGTGGAAGAGCTCGATGGCTCGTAGGACGTCAAACTTGCGTGCCATCAGAAACTTGACGGCCAGCTCCCTGGACAGCGGTGAAACCCCGTGCTGACTGGTCCACTTGTTGATTTCCTCCAGAAACTGCCTGGTAGCCTGAAACAGACAAGGATGTGGTCGTAAACCCTGATCCCATCATCCAGCGGTAAGAACCAGGATGTGAAACCAGAACATCCTCACAGGAAGTACCGTATGGAGCATCCGGATATCCCACAGGTTTATGGCCGAATGATCGGTTGATGAGTTTTTATGGGTTTTCAATACATATTCAGCCAGAGTTGATGAGGGACTAAAGAAAAACCTGGATGATGGCAATATAATGAAAATTAAAAAGTAAAGATTCACGAGGCTGTCGATGAAACACTAGCGATTACACTCCAAAGGTAAGGCTTAAACGTACATCTAATCTGTTTCAGGATGAAAGAATTCTGTCTCAGCAAAAAGAGAATTGCAGAGCAGAAAAATGACAAATGACCACATAAGAATAACTGGTAATTATGTTTGGCTTTCAAGCCAAGAACTGATCATCTTGTGGTCAGTTTCCAGAGCTTCCACAATACCTTGTTGATAAGAGCGAGAGCACTAGGCCAGCTGTATTTCAGGAGCTTCCTGCCTCCCCCCAAAGCTGGTTTAATGAAGCCCACCCCCACCAAAGGCAGGGCGAGAGACTCTGCACCCTGTGAATCGTCAAAAGGCGACAGAGGAGGCAGTGAAAGCTCGCGGCTAAAACACGGCGATCCGCTTTCTCCACAGAGGGGCATGCAGTGGGGACAGGAAGTCAAGTTGTGGGAGGCCACGTCTCTTCAGGAATACAAAAACCATCAGTGAGCATTGCCGAGCCCGAAGACAGGAAGTCAGTGTCTCTTCTGGGGAGAGTCGGGGCTTTCAAGAGGGAGGAGGCCCGGCTGCTTTCTGCTCTGTTCAGACGCTTTAACATGCAAGGGACGAGGGGCGCCTGCACCTGACAGGGCTCGGGCTTTCAGATCCAAACCCTGCGGTGAGAAAACGCAGAGGGCGACTTTCTCTGAGCACACTTCCAGCTGATTCCAAATCATTTTACTAAACACTTCATTGGCCCAAAGGTTCTGATGAAAAACTCAGTAGTTTTGGTCATTTTTTCGTGTACTTCTGCAGCAGCTGCGGACATGCAGAGACTACAAGATCACGCTGATAGAGAGAGAGAGGGTCAAAACCTATGATGAGGACATCGGCAGCCGGAGGCTGATGGAGGAGCACATGACCTCAATGCAGCTCAGTCCACTGAGCTCCCAGAAGACGACCACTGAGGAGTGAGGAAGAGTACCACACAACATTATTAAAGGCCCTTCTTTTGAAATCATCTCCACACAGATCTTACATCATGTGTCCATTTGAGAGAAGGGTCAGCTGATGCAGGCATATAACACACAGTTTAAAGACATGAGATGCTTCTCATTCTCAGCCTATAGTCTGCAAGGTTTAATGGGAAATAACTGGGAATAAATGGATGTGTGCAATTCAAGCAGACGAGGTTAAGATAAATAATAAATAACATAAATAATTGTAGACTTTCTGGCTGTGGAATTTAAACGAAAACTCCACAAGTCTACTTAAAATCAATTCGCCTGCTCCACAAGTCCGTCATGTTGATGGTCAGAGTGTCAGGAACACTCAGATCTCCAAGCTTTCATCGGTCCGACGGCTGCTCTCGCTCCCTTTTAAGGAATGCGTGCCAGCTCCCGGCTACGACCCTCTGCTCCCACAGAACTCCGTCTTGTTTGGTTTTCTTCGGAAACCGGGGCTGTGTCATCCCAGAGCTCAATCAGAGGACAGACCAGTTTGTTTTCATCACAGCACACCCAACTGTGTTGGAAGACTCGCTGCGGAGGAGTGATTTATTCAGTTCCTGGAAGATGCATAAATATTTAACTCCAGCTCTAATCGAGAGCAAGATTTTCCCTCAGAGCCCTTGATAACACGTTTAAAAACACTTAAATCTGCATCACATTGCCTCACGTGTTCGAAATGTTACGAGATGGTTCTCTCACAGTATTTTGAAGCTCCATTTTTTGCTCTGAACATGAAGTTTCATTGACTTCTGAGTCACTGCCGAGTTTTAGCTTAAATCTCTGACAGAGAGATGTAAACATGTCAACTGTGCAGCCAAAGCACCGGCCGAACTAAATCGCTCCAGCCAGTGTTCTGGTGATGCTGGAATTACATGAACTCATGTGTTGCATCGTCTTCGTTTTAGCCTCATTTGCCCAAACTATTTTCATCGAACAGCTTTTACCAATAATACTTGAAATATATTTGACACTTCAGAAACAGGTCGTTTGGTAAGTACGTATATCTGTTATGGGTCAGCAAGAGCTCCAAGGGATATTGAAGCAGCAGATGTGCTAAATTATGCAAACGGTCAACAGTAAACTGGCCAAAGTGAATGAATCCCTTCATTAATCAGTGGTCATCGTCTGTCTTTATGTTCCAGCTGAGGGAGACTGTACCGGAGGATTATGGGAACTGCCTGGACTGTTATTACACCTTGATTGGGCTAATGCATCCGTTCTTATAAAGAGATTCATGCGCTAGTCATTGTCTTTCCAGGATCTATTTGATCGCAGATGCTACGCTAATCTATTTACAGACACATTTCTGGTTCCAGGCAGCTACCCCTTCACTTCCACCATTTGGCACGAGTCAACACCAAAACAGGAAGTCCGTGATGTTGTCTCCATATTCTCTCACTCCATTTCTTCCTGGGAGTAGACTTAAAACACACACACACACACACACACACACACACACACACACACACACACACACACACACACACACACACACACACACACACACACACACACACACACACACAAAACAAAGCACATGATAGGCACACAAACAGGCTCAGTAACTCATAAACTCCCCCTCCCCCTCCCGTCATGGTGGAAATGCTTTTAACAGCTGCCTAAAGAATAAAGTTCCACTATACTGTGTGTCCCTGAGAGCGCCCACCCTGCGCACACACACACACACACACACACACACACCCCATATGGCTGTGGATATAATAAAGGCGTCCGGTACTCTAGCGGAGGCCCTCGCTCACACAGGAAATGGAGTAGCCAGATAAGGCTTTCTGCTGTTCAGATGATGAGGAGTCAGCGGGAAGTGAAGGCGCACGCCCGACGAGCACAGAGGAGAGCCGATAGGAGGATTCCAACCCCCCCTGAAGAAACCTGGACGGGTCGCACACAGTCACGGCTCAGTGCTCGTGTTGCGTTCATGTGGGGTTCTTCCGAATTTGGAACAGTTCCTAACACAATCTGGGCCATCGTTCACCCTTCCGGCGGTACAGGGAGCAGTTTACGGAACATCTATCTGATCAGAACGCAATCCAATCAGCCCTTTTCACACATGCAGCTTGACACTAATGTTATCGGGGTTTTAATCTAAATATTTGCACCAACAAGTTGTCCCAAACAGTCAGCGAAGCAGTTGGTGGTGCACAAGTCCCTCCGTGTACATGGAGGGATTGCTCCACCCTCACCACACCTCCCACTCTAACTACCTGGAGGATCTCCAGAATCTGAAGGTGCATCTGATATGGAGGACCTCCTGATGATCGCTGCATGTGCGAACGCTCGGATGTGAAGAAACTCCTGATCTAGTGTCCAACAGTCAGTTATTGGCTCATATTAGCTAACTACAGAATCACCACAGTGGGTCCAGGAATAAACCGGGCCTTCTGCAACTACCTTAACCTTATTTTCTATGTGGAGATCTTTCTGGATCTGAACTTCAGTGGTCCTAGTTTGATCCGTAAACCAGACAACATGCTGAAGACAGAAAGAGTTCCACAACTACAGACTTTTAACCTCACAAAGGAAAGAGGTGCTAAAATATATATATATATATATATATATTAAAAAAATTCTATAATCTGGTGTCTTTTGCCCAAATTCTGAGATTATTTATGGACAGAAATGATAACTTCTAAATAAAAAGATATTACTTCCTGTAAACGATGCGGCGATGCATCTGCAACTAGTAAAGGGTAAACTTTTTTTTTTACTTGTTGCTCTTTATGGGCCCTACACTGAGCGGGCCCCAAAGATCCTTGCCGTTCTTTGGGCTCCTGCGAGCCAGATTAACTAATCTCATAGATTATATATAATGCAAAAGGGGATGCACAACTAAAATGATGTGTTGACTTGGTTAGCTTTCCTATAGGGGAGAAAACTCGTCACACTGTGAGAAACTTGACAAAAGCAAGTTACATTTAAAAAAAACAAACAAAAAAAACCCGCATTTTTAGAAAAACAGAAAGTCTTTTACATTTAATCTGTCATGAACTAATCTTTTCCAAACACTACAGAACCGCTGGCCCGGTGTGGAACCAGGCAGCGTTCCCATCCGAGAACTCCTCTCAACCCGCATGAAGGTTTGAAATCACCGGAGGCTGCTGGCGGAGAACTCGGCCTCTTTCGCAACACGCAGCTGCCGAAGAGGGAACTGGTCTGGGTGCAACCAGAGCAGAAGCCCCGAGACCCAGAAAGCCACACAATATTTCCGCTTCGCTTTCCGGACCAGTTACCGACGCTCCGCCGACACTCGCCCCGGTGCGTTGCAGTGCGCACGGCAGAAATGCCTTCAGGTGCAGGGCCGCGATTCGGAACGCTCCCACAGGACACGGAAAAGCATTTAAAAAGGCAGGTCAGGGCCTACCTGTTCTTCCTCTGCCGATAAAGTAGCTGCCATGGTCCCCCGTCGGATCTGTGATCACCCTATTTTTCACCGAAAGCGTCCTTCTCATGAAGCGGGGGGGTGCCGGAGGTTCCGTCCCTCGACTACGAAAAGGTTCCTGGAGGTTGTTCCTGTTCTAGGTTGAAGGCATCTGAATCCCTGCAGTTTAAACGCTTCCTCTCTCTCAGTGTTGGGTTAGAATTAGCCTCATTAGAGAGAGAGAGAGAACCCGACGATAAGCAGCCAGATTACACGCAGAACAAATGCGGAGGACAGCGCTCGGGGTTCGGTTCGGCTCGGCTCGGTGGGGCCTCAGATCATGTTGAGCTCCTCATCCGCGGAACCTCACGCACATCTGAGGGCTGAGGCTGCCAGGCGACTCCTTCATGCCATGATTTGCAGTTTTTTTTTTCGCCCTGAACGTCGCCTTTATGTTGTGGGAACGCGCGCACGCACACGCACGCACGCACACACACACACACACACACACGCGCGCGCGCACACACACACACACACACACACACACACACACACACACACACACACATACACACATACACACACAGCGTTAGAGGATGTTCCTTACGGGCGCCCCCTGGCGGTGGAGAAAGGACCACGATCTCCGCCTTCATTCATAAAAAACAAGAATGAACAGAATAATAAAGTTTCAGTTAGTTTACAAATACTGACAAAAAATCACTTAAAGAACAGAGGTGGTTGTGGTGATCAACACAATTCAAGTTATATCAATAGTATTCATAGCTAATTTCTGACAATTTGGTAAAGAATAAATAAATAAATCACTGTGTTAAGAACAGTATCGGTCTGTAGTCTATATTGTGTCTATACCTTAAAATATGATCCCAAACTGACAATATATTTGAAATGAATACCAATTTTTCTTAATAATTTCCCCCCCCATACCAAATAGACTATCACCACAGTTACCTTAGTGGCCCTTCATGGTCTGTGTGCTATGACACCAAAGAGGAGTAATAATTTTGCAGGCTTTTGAAAGACAGGACAGATGAAGCATTGCTTTACATTTGGAGGGGGGAGTCATATTTGGCTAATTGGCACAGGATCATTTATAATGTCCAGTTTTTCTGTGTTTAAGCTAAAGGTCCACATCAAGCCTTCAGGTATCGCTGCATTGAAAAGTGAGAGGAAGCAACGAGCGATAGTCACAGCAACTTCCACAACAACTGGAGAGCAATTAGATTAACGCAGCTCGCGATTCATGTCTCCCCAGGCTGAATCTTAATCTGATACACTTTACAGGAACAGCATGACATCACAGGAAACACAAAACACGGACGAGAAAGTCTCTGTAATACGACCCAGGAGCTCATCCCAGGTCTCCACAGATACATTATTGCTTGCAGATAAGTTTCAGCTGCCAGACTGCTGCAAAATATAGTCCGGAAATTGCTTTTGAAGAAGGATCAGGGCCGTGGACTCATACCTTGATGTGTTTTTAATGAGCCTAAGAAACATTATGTATTGCTCTAAAACCGGGCTCTCAGTACCTCCATGTCACATTTAAAACAATATCTCCATACTAGACAAAGTGTAAATACTCAGGCGTGAGAAATTCCGATCTGAAAAGCAAAGGGAAAAGGGAGTGGACGACAAAGGACTTCCTGTCAACCCCGCTGACATCATCTCATTTGGGAAAATGTGATTGGTTGAGATTTAACCATTATCGTGTCACAGCAGTTTGTCACAACTGCATCAAAGTTCTTTCAGAGAATCAAAAACATAAAAGTCTGATACGGGCGATTGTGTTGGTTAGATAGAAATACAAGTTATAATTTCCATTTTCCCCACTGACCTTCCCCTGGCCCTCACAAAGATACAAACATTAACCACAAATGATGAACATCAGCTCCATCCGTTGCATGAGAAAGTCAAATCTGGTTTCTTCCTTCAAGAAATCTTAAAACACATTCCAAAGAGACCTGCGGACACACACCTGTCTGTGTGTGTGTGTGTGTGTGTGTTTTGTTGTACTTGCTACACACTGAGTACCAAGATATTACTTTAAGGTGGAGGTTAAAACTGGTTTTAGGTTAAGGTTAGGGGTTTAGTTGGGATAGTTAGGTTATGGTGAGAGGCTGTGGAATATATTATGTCTATGAAAGTCCTCACAACATTAGAAGTACAGGGGTGTGTGTGTGTGTGAATGAGAAAGAGAGAGGCCACACTCAAACGTGCAACTGTAGACTCAGGTGCTCAGTTCCTGGAAAGTGATGGGTTTTGCTTACTCATAACTGAATTCTGCTGGCAACCACACGTCAGATTTTGCTGTCCTTGATAGCGCTCGGCTGCAGGGTGACTCAGTGTGAAAGAAAAAACATCCCCGCTGTTTGCTGAATAGACACGTTTTTGCAAGAAAAAAAATCTTTGCAAAGTTGGGTGTTTTTGCACAAATTGAGCTGTTGCGTTTGTTCCGAGATGCAACGAGGCCTGAAATATCATGTTAAAACTGCTCATTATGTGTTGTTTAGATTATCTGTGATGTTTGGTGGTTTCCAGTGTGGTAACAGCTTCAAACTTTGGTGTGCAGAATTACATTATCAACACATTTTGTTTGTTTTTTTAGCAATCACCATGGCAATGTTTCAGACTCAGCAGGGTTGAGAGTCTAATGAAGTTTGCACCATTTCAAAAAAATCATTGAACGTTGCTTCATCTTCGAGTGGAATCGTTCAACAAAACCTGTGCATGAATAACCACGTTGATAATGTAACTCCTGGTGCTTGCTATTGTCTATTTAAGGAAATAAATACACAATTTGCAAATAAATAAATACAATAAAAAAATAATAATCCTGAAATTCTAAACCATGGATTAGAATGGCAGTGCCTGCTCGTCTGAGGTGCTGTTTGTCAGAGGATGTGATGGTAGATGTTGCAGAAACCGAGTTCACAGTTCCCTCAGAAACTTTCACATCTTTTCCTGTTGACGAGCTCCTCAGTTATGCAAAAACACGCGGTGGAGCTCAGCACAGGAAGAGACATTAATTCTGACGAGCATCACTATCAGCAGCGTGACTCACATCTTATATGCACCGTCTGGAACATTAGGTATCGTTTGACTCCACCTCGCTTGTGTATTAATAACTTATATTTGTGTAGACTTTCATATTACTGAAGCTGGAGCCACAGCTAAATACAACCCAGGGATGTTTTTATGCCAATTCTTCTTTCAATAAAGACCAAACTGATGAAAGTGACAACGTGCTGATTAAAAAAACCTTTATTTAGAAAGTTAAATCTAAAAATAAATGAATTACATATTATAATGTAAAAGCACACAACACTGTCGTCATCCCACAAACCTTTCAAGCTCTTTTGGTTTGTGATTGTAAAACCAGCCGACAGTGATGAGTTCTGACATCAGCCAGACCGAGAAGCACAACAGCCACGGACATAAAACTTAACTCGCTGCGTTTTGCAGATTTTGCACAACAAATGGACTTCTGTCGTTGGGTTGGACTGTTCAAGTTGTTGTGAAAGGAGTCAGCTATCCGACATCATTTGCACACATTTTGTAGCTTTAGCCATAAAAACACAGATAGTAGCTCTACTCATCTGCGTCAGAGGGTGTCCTGAACAGTGCCAGATTAGAATTAACCATGTTCAGAGAGAAACATCTATAGACACATCTATAGACACATCTCATTAAGATCTTTATCAGCCACTTAGAGCTCCATGTGTGCTTCTCTCCCTGGATTTTGATTTAAAAATGTCCCATTGTCCCCACTGTCCTGCACCAAGGTGGACAGGTACTCCAACTCATAGCCTCCACTGGCATAAGCTGGTCGGACTTCGCTTGATGGTTTTTTGTGTTCCAGGATCTGCTGCATCTGGTGGCTTGCATAGTGAGGCTTGGCTGTGAGGGGCCCTTCAGGAACGTCAATGCCCAGAATGTCAGAGACCATGTAGGGGCGAAGCCAGCCGACCAGAGGAGTGCTGCCAGGAGTGTAGTGAGTCTCTCTGTGGTAGAAGAGGACACCATCTACCTGCATCCAAAAATGTAATCAAAGACAGATCCCGATTAAGTTTCATAAGCAGATGAAGCCTTCTCTCCCAAATACTCCATGTCAACTTGTGTTACAACGTTTACTCGTCACAAGACATGGTGGACAAAAGCTCTTCTTACATTAAAATTGTACTCGGCTGCCAGGGCCTTCTGAATGGACTCAACTGTACAGTCAGTGCTGTGAAGACTCACAAACCGGAACTGTCAGGCCAAACAACAACAGAGAGGTACATCAGATCCAGAAAAATGAGAAGTGTCTTTCCAATAGTACATTTAGTGTAGTGATTTTGCTGACCTCGAACACTGAAAACCAAACTCAAAAGGACTAAACAGTAGAAAGAAAAATGGGAAGAAAAGAAAATGTATTGTTGGTGTTATTAGCTCACAGGGTTGCGTTTGGCAATCTCTGAAAGGCTGTCTGCCTCCTGGACTTTAGACTGGAGCCAGTAGAAACGGAAATCGGTCTGTTGATGAGGGAGCAGAACAAAAATTACAAAAGCTGAGTTAACAAGAGGCAGAAAAACACTTCTCCAGGCCTGACTTTCAATTTGTATCAATCAGATTAGCTTTCTTGAATTGCCTAGCGAAGAAGACAACCTTACAGGGCAGTCGTACACCGGGTGACCTCTCCAGCACATGACATCCAGGATGTAGTATGTTCTGTCCACCTCACTGTAAATGCAGTCCAGGATGGTGTAGTCTGCACAGAGTATGGATGAAACAGTTATCGTCATGGGATATGAGGCACTATGACTATGTATAATCAGTGGGGTGTACTAAAATACTGTGTAACTGCAGTACACTCTGACTTGCACCACCACTATGTTTATTTGAACTTAAATACTTAAAATTTCTCTTTTGAGCAGCTGTGCGGGGAAAAACAATAAAGAGTTTCTACCTTAGCTACTCTTATGAAACAAACAAACCAAAAAAAAGGATATCTGAGATTTGACCTAATTTCAGTAACCGATTAAAACCAACCAAAAAAAAGGATATCTGAGATTTGACCTAATTTCAGTAACCGATTGACACCAGAGCCACAAAGTGTTATACCTGCTGGTTTTGAAGCAACTACTGTATGAGAGAACCTGCTGTCTGCGGATCTTTAACTGTGCTGCTGTAATGACATGAACAGCCTGAGTACAACAGGACCACCTGCCTTTTCCCGTGGTTGAATTGTGCCGGTTCCCACCAGGCAGCAGGGATGGGAAGCGGTTCACACAGTAGCCGCTTTTGGTGTACGCTGCAGTGGAACCCTTGGAAAAATACAGGACAAAAGGGACCATACGTAAGCAAAGGTTGCTGAGAAAATGACCAGAACTTATTTCCTTGTACTGTCTGGAATAAACCTTTTAATAAGTCATCCAAATAAATAAATAAGGAGTAAGTCATTACATGTGAATGTTGGCTAAAATAGAGACATCTGATGCGATATACTGGTTTTGATTGTGGTAGTTTTTCAATGTTATGTTCTAAAAATAGCCTGCATCTCTTTGTTCCAAGAGAAAACATGAAAAAACTAGAGAAAAAATACAAGGACTGCATTGCTAAATAGTTTTACCTTGGAGGCGACAATGAGGGATCTTTTTCCCACAGGACAGACCACCATCAACCAATTAGTGTCCAGTTCTGCTGGTATGTCCACCAGCCACTCTGACAACATGAGCTGAGGACCAAAAAACATCAAGATGTTAGTTAGGAAACCAGCGCCCCCTGGCTGCCAAAATTAAGAATTAAAGTTGAAAACACCTGAGTTGCTTTATACATTAAAAAAAAAACCCATATCAAGCACTGACCTGGTTTGCATAGTTCTTCGGTAGCTTCCTCCTATCGACATCCATCCCTTCTTCCTCTGCACTGCCATCTTGTTCCTGTTTTCCCTCTTGCTGTTTCTCCATGTCCTCTTCCCCATCACTGTCTGCCCCAGTCCAGTCCCCATCAGCCAGACGCCGAGCATGGTTCACATAGTTTAACCTTTTACTGAGACAAGTGGTGAAGAAATAATTGTCTTTAAATACACAGCAGAGAAAAAAAAATTGTGAATTTACAAATGATAATCAGATTTCATTCTCACCTTTTCTGTAGGTCAAGGAAGCGCCGGCGTCGCTCACTCTGTTCCAGCACACTGTACTTGCACTTGTACTGAGCCAGCCGAGGGTGGGGAGCTGCTGTACTGTTGTGCTCTTTAGACACAACAAATCTGGCTGAGAGGGCTTCAGTCAAGTCATCCATGGGTAATGACTCTGTCAAATCAAGTCGGTGTTAAAACAGTGCAACCTCACAGAGGGTCCCTTTATCCCTTCCTATTCGATTAAGATATAATAACCTCGCCTCTCATCCTATTCACCAGACCTTTATGAAAAATGAGTGTTAAATAAACATTACACTATGCAAAGGAGTATCGCTTATTTACATCTGACATTCTGTGTATTTTCGCGACATTTGTTCGTGCTGATACCAGGCATTCTCCATTTATTTCTACTGCCAACATGCTTCTCTGTGCTTTCCTCCATTGGTCGAACTGAGTTTAAATACCACAGAAGAAGAAGGGAACGCGACATGATTGGTTCATTTTATTGTAAAGTAATATCAAAAGAGCCCCGAACCGCTGCGTGCGTACGCGCCGCCATCTTGGACAGATGTCAAAAACAAATAAACAATCTGTGTTTCACATACTATTTAAAATGTACATCTTTATGAGGGTCTAACAAATACAAATTACATCGAACTAGTGACAAATCAGATTCCAAGTCAAGAGCGAGCTTGGGGGATTCCTATATCGCCTGCCTGATCTTTGTGTTTAGCTCAGTGCTAAATATGCTAGCAGCGTAGGTTGACTAGCTGATAGTAAGGTTGATTCAAGAACGTGGCGTTACTGTTTACTCTAGTAAACTCTAGTTTCATTTGATACTGGTAATAAAGCAATTTCATACCTTGTACATAAAGGGGAGCGAGTGCAGAATCTTCACCCACGCCAGTCGACGTAAAGTTACGTAGTCCCACAAAATACGCCCACTACACTCGAACACTGCATAATCTTGCTCTTTAATGATGCGTACCCAACAATATTTGGTTGTGTTGACTCAGAAACATACCTGTTAAAATTATGTTAAATTCTATTTGAAAGAATGCATAAAAATAATAGTTTTCTCCTCATTCAAAACGTAGAAAATTAGGAAATTACGTCACTCTCTGATCTTCGGCGCTTCGATTTGGGGTGTGTCGTATGTTCCGGGATTTTTAGTGGGTCAACTATGTAATGCAAACTATCCCGGAGTTTCAAATAATAATAATAATAATAATAATAATAATAATAATAATAATAATAATAATAATAATAATAATAATAATAATAATAATAAAACACATTAAAAAAAGTATTTTTCTGCGCTTTCATATTTTTAAGAAGACCCATTGCCTAGATTTATGTTTAATTGAATGCGAATTATGCATGTTTAATAATAGTTGTCAGTTGTAGGATAAACAGGTCGTTAAAAAGTACAATTTCACACCGATTGCAAGCAAATATTATATTAATTGGTAAATAAAGCAGATTAACCCCCCTCAATTTACTCAGGTATTTATTTGTCATTTGTTAATTTTATTCCGTTATTATTCTGTTAGTACATCAACAATTACGACATCAGTTGTCTTCTTGATGCGTTTCTCCTGCTGGAGGCGATATTGAGCCAGTTTCTCCCTTTACAAAGAGTATAAAGGAGCTGATGAAAACTTGCCTTCAATTGTCCGATTCTCACGTCATGGAAAGAGTGCACGTACAAGAATAAAACCAAAGAAGTAACAAGTCCTTCGATGTGCATCGATGCTACTAAACAGCCGGAAAGACAGTTTTGCTTTTCCTTTGTTTGACTGATAGAAAGGCTCGACCGAAGATGCGCACCAACCTGTTTACAAGGAAAAGCCACCAAGTTTCAGTCTAAAGGAATCCGGATCACGCTCGGAACTGGGATGCATTACTCATTCCTTTTGTTTTTCTACTCGACAGAGCCACGTTGTCTTGCAAACGTTTTGCCAGGGATTATTTTTTAGGCGTCGTAATGAGTATCAAATGTCCGATAAATGATCAACGCGAGGCGCAGACCAGTCAGAGAGGATTAAAACCACCGTCGGCGCGTTTGGAGGAGGTCTTTGGGCAAACCAGCTTTGTTTTTGAACCTGTTGTGTTTGGAGGAACCAAGGAAGGAGATCTGGGAAGTGAGACCTAGGAAAGTTAATCTTTAAAGACCTTTCTTTGAGCTGAAGCGATTGTTTCGAGGCAGGAGAGACAGTGAAACAGAGACATAGTCTCAATGGGCTGAAGGCACTAGTGGTCACAGTAGGAATATTTTAGATTGTTTAGGTGAAGAGAAGCAACGTCTTCGGTGTTTACTGACTGTCATATCATTAAATTTACATTCTGACTGTTGCACACCTGATCCCACTGCTGCCATGTAATCGGAGATGTCTGTGAATGTTACATTGTTCTGACGTTTCCAGTGCAGCATGCATCCAGGCTTTAACATCAATATACACTAAACTTGTAACTTCTGGACCCACTGGAGTATTAAAATGGCAGTGAAAGCCAAAGCACTCTACACTTTTCTGAGTGAAAACAAGGAGGAGATCAGCATTCAGGAGAATGAGGAGCTGGTTATCTTCGACGAGAACTCTGTGGATGGCTGGTTTCAGGGGGAGAACAGCCGAGGAGAGCGGGGCCTCTTCCCCGCCTCCTACGTGGAAATCATCCGCACCCGTTCGGACTCTAATGTGACCGACTGTTCCATAAGTCCTGCTGGATCTTTGGGAAACGACTCCTGCTATTTCCCATCGGCAAACACTACTCTGTATTCGCAGCAGAGTTACTACGAAGAGGACGACGATGATTGGGATGACTGGGATGACCGATCGACGGTGGTGGATGACGGCGACCACAACAGGAGCCCAGGAGCCAACGGACATGCCCACCCCAGCCCACCGTCCAACAACCCCAACATACACTACAGGTCCAAGCCACCCATGGAAAGACAGGACAGCATCTCCAGCTCAAGGAAGGGCAGCATGGTGGGCAGGAACCTGAACAGGTTCTCCAGCTTCGTCCGCTCTGGGGTCGAGGCCTTCGTGCTAGGAGATGTTCCCATGATGGCAAAAATAGCCGAGGCCTACACCATCGAGATGGGTCCCCTGGGGCCTCAGTGGAAGGATAGCCCGCAGCCTTTCTCTTGCTCCATCGAAGATCCCACCAAACAGACAAAGTTCAAGGGCATCAAGACATACATTTCATACCGGGTCACGCCGAGTCACACGGGGCATCCCGTGTACAGGCGTTACAAACACTTTGACTGGCTGTACAACCGCCTGCTGCATAAGTTTACTGTGATATCTGTGCCCCACCTGCCTGAGAAACAGGCCACGGGGCGCTTTGAGGAAGACTTCATCGAGAAGCGCAAGAGGCGACTGATTCTGTGGATGAACCACATGACCAGTCACCCAGTCCTCTCCCAGTACGAAGGCTTCGAGCACTTTCTGATGTGCGCTGACGACAAGCAGTGGAAGCTGGGCAAGAGGCGGGCGGAGAAGGACGAGATGGTGGGGGCCCACTTCATGCTGACCCTTCAGATCCCCACCGAGCACCAGGATCTTCAGGACGTGGAGGAGCGCATCGACTCCTTCAAGTCCTTCGCCAAAAAGATGGACGACAGTGTGATGCAACTGACGCACGTCGCCTCTGAGCTGGTGCGTAAACACCTGGGCGGCTTCAGGAAGGAGTTCCAGCGGCTGGGAAATGCCTTCCAGTCCATCAGCCAGGCCTTCATGCTGGACCCTCCTTACAGCTCAGAGTCCCTGAACAACGCCATCTCCCACACGGGCCGCACATACGAGAACATCGGAGAGCTGTTTGCAGAGCAGCCCAAGTACGACCTGTTCCAGATGCTGGACAAGCTCTCTCTCTACCAAGGACTGCTGGCCAACTTCCCTGACATTATTCATCTCCAGAAAGGTAAAATAACCCATCACCTCTTCAGATGTTTGAAGATGTGCAGATGTCCACATCAGATCTAGCTATGTGGCTAATTCATGCTTTGCTTCACAGGTTTTAGTGACAAACTCAGAGTTCATGGTTTTGTTCTCCAATCTTTTAATCTTGCTCACGAGTGAAAGATTAGGGTTGATCTCCGGCTTCTCCTCCCCTCAGCTGCAGATGTGAACGACCTCCACCTCAGAATGATTCGCTGCACGTGCGCGTCTCATCTGCCAGTCTTGTTTGGCTGCTCGTTTGTCAGAGGCAGCAGCGATGCCTGAATGTACGAATGCTGTCATAAGCCCCCTGTAATCAGTGGGCTGTCCTCAGACCGTTAGCTTCATAAAGGTTGTGTTCCAAGGCAGGTGAAGTATTAGCGTTCTGAGGCGCCCTCTGTGAGAGAACGCCGCCGAAATGTTGCAATGTAATTCTTTTTGAAAGAATAAGGAAGCAGTTCTGGTCAGAGGTGCATGCCCAAAAGCTGACGCATGAGATTTTAGATATTCCTCCAATGATCTCTGATCACAAACAGTCACAAATGTGGGGATTGTGCCCCATTAGTTGCAAAAATGCCGCTCTGGCGACTTCGGAAAGATTGAAAACATCCCGCTCGCAGAGCATCTAAAGCGTGTTTTGCATGAACGGTTCCATATGGTGGAGATTTACTGCGTTGACTCGGGCTTGTTCATGTGGCGGTCATTATCGCGGGGTCGCCTGTGCCCGGGTCCACTCACCCGCCAAGTGATAGATGGAAAGCAACAAAACAATTGGGAAAGGATTAAAAGATCATGAACGCGTAGGCCTGATCAGCGATCCATGTGGATCAACAGGTGTTTTTTATTACTGCCAATAATTACTGCCATAATTCAGATTTCTATCTGTTCTGATTTACTCTGAGGGAACTGGGTGGCTTCTGTTCTGCCAGCCTGTGCGTTCCGCTCTGTCACGTCTTCCTTCTACATCAACATCAGAGGAGGTGAAAGGATGGAGATGAGAGCTCTCTGCATACTCTTCTCTCAGATGGTTCTGACTGGAATGTATCCAGAGAATTGAACGTGGTGGCACTGGAGTCACTGGGTGCTATTAGATTACTGTTGGACAAAGACCGATTCTGCTCAGTGGTAACAAAACCTGCCTGACCTGATGAGGTCGTTGTTCAACAACCAGGCAGACGGTGACGAAGAAAATGTGAAACATCTATTTCTCTGGCATCCGTGCCTGATGTTACAGCAGATCCAGCTGTGGCAACAGGTAGCTCACTCTGATCTGAGGTCCTAATTGTGTCACATTGTCAGAGAATAAAAAGCCTCTTTGTTTGCGTGGGCCTCGCTGGCTGTTACCATTCTTTTCTGGCCTCTCTAATCTCTCTTTTTCAATCTTGACTTGCTGAAATATAATGAATCTCTGCAATGAGCCTTGCTGATGTTGATTGTTCCTGATTGGTTAGATAAGTCACATGATACTCAGGAAGTGAATCAATCTCATGGTTATGCAATCGTGATATAATATCTCGGGTCGGATTAAGTTAGAGGATTGGTCCTGCGCCCTGGATGAACTGTAGCTGTTCATACACGAGTAACGGGATTTAATGGTTAGCATTAGCGTCAGGATATCAGTTCTGCTGTTTCCCATTGCTAACTGGACATTAAAGCCCTACAAATGTCCACAGACCTGTAAAGCTGATGCAGGCCGTATTAAACACGGAAATTGGGTGCAAATTCTGGTCTTGATTCGGTCCTTTAGTTTTATTCGAGCTGTTCTAACACAAATTAGCAACTTTTAGAGCTTTTGACTGTTTGAGAAGGCAGAAAACATTTAAGTGACGTTGAGGAAAACTCACGTCGCGATAAACGCTGGTCTAATCTGTGGTTTGGCGTCTAAAGTATTCTGCCAATTTCAAGCTAGCCTGACTTTATGGAATTGAAATTGATGTTCAGCGATTACAGCTAAAACCCTGAAATTTAAGGTTCCTAAATGACTGAAACTGAAGTCAAGGTAGGCTTGCTGGGATAATTGGCAGCACTCACTTTATCTTGACGTCTTTGGAATTTAAATATCTGTAAACACTGTGGCCGCTCGTCAGCGTAACAGGCGATCTGCAGTTTTGAGGGTCAGGGGCTCCTCTGGGACGCCTCCGCCTACATCAGCCAGACTGTTAATCTGGGCTTGAGGTGGGTCGCCCTCCATACGGCAGATTTCAGCTCTGCAGGTTTGATATAAGAGTTATTTTCCTGACAGAGGCTGATAACAGAGGGTCATTTAACGTTAGCTTTTTAAACCGCTGCTGAGCTCAGAGCACATTTGTGTTTCTGACCGTAGATAAGAAAGGAGAAGTGGGTTGACGGGAATCGTGCAGCCTGTGGATTCAGTGTTTGACCTTTGGCTGTGCATCTTTCTCCCCCGTCGTTGGCGCCGGCCTCCACAGCTGACTGCTTCCATCATGAAGCACAAACACTTCCCTCTCTTGATTTTGCTGACTTGTGAATCTCAGCCTCGGTCCTGCTCAGGGACCGTGGAACTCTGTGCATTCCCGACAGCGCTGGCCCAGCGGCGCGTTGTCTCATACCGATTAGACACATCTCCGAGAACCCGGTCATTACCGCCGCCTCCCTCCTGAACTCTAAGAAAACACGGTTACTGTGGCCAGAGAGGCTTTTTGATTGTTGCTGAATCCACCCAGGTCAGGTTTGTGTAAACTGGAACTTTCACTTCTCAGTCAACAAATCTGAGTTTCATGCATCTGTGACATCGTTCAACAAGAATCAGCAACATACTCAAGAAAATCCCTCGCAATGATGTCATGTGATGGACATTTTATGAGCTACAACTCCAGAAATGCGTCTTTTAGCCGTGTTGAGTTTTAAATTGATTGCTGTTCCCTCTCAGGCCAGTGAAATGAATCACGTTCCTTTGTTACGAATGATAAAAATGAAACTTTAATAACGCGTTTGGTCGTTTTTCAGAGTCTTGGCAGAGAACTGCTGACTTCCTGCGAGCACGTGATCCTTATTTGCTGACAGGTTTATGAGCCTCTTCAGTCCAAGTGGCCGAGACTTAATAGCACGGCTTCAAAGGGACGCCTGCGTTATGACGCTGGTGCACATGTTGAGCACAGTTGCACTCACAGTTTCTCTGAGCTCCTCAAAAGTGAAGCATCAATGTCGCCGCGAAATTTTAATTTGTGTGTAGATATCGTGGAGGCCTTGGTGGCTTCCCAGCCTACGGTTGCACCAGCGAGGGCGGGTCTGTTTTGGACATTCCTCCAGTACGATAGAATCCAAAACTTTAATTTGCTTTTCTCTGGCTCTTCTGAGTAAACATCTCTCTCAAAGATAAACAGGCATAAGATGTATCGAAGGTGGCTGAAAACATTCCAGTGGAGGATGAGATGTTATCTTGGACAGTGGATCTGATTGCTTGTTGCAAACAGAACAATTACTCTGGGCTTTTTCTGAATTTATTTTCCTTTTTTCCCTCTTAAAATGCTCCATCCTACATGTTTTAATCATCCTGACTGGCCTCACATGTCCACTCCTGTTTACTTGTCTTGTTGGGAAACTCATCCACTGATCGCGCTGCCTCGTTAATCCTCCCCACAGTTGTTTATTTGACATTATTTCTTGTTGCAGAATCACAGTTTCAAACAACATTTGAAACTCAAAACTGTGTTTATGCACCATAACTACATGCACGGTGGCTTTTTTAGTCACAAGCTGCAGCTTTTCAAACGATCTCGCTCTTACCTGCCAAAATATTTGTTTCCTTTCACTGCTGAAGAGTAAAAACCCGTCTGGGTTCCAAGAAATACAGAGTGTGCTGGATAATTTGCGGCTGCTATTAACGGTGACGTATGAGCCCGGTAATATTTCACTCATTGCCGGAGAGCAGCAGTAAGCTGTGTCTCCAATCTCGGAGACTGCAAGTGCAATTAATACCATCGCTTCGGTAATGAAATGAAGGAATGAAGGCCCAGAAACGGTTCGTTAACATCATCCCTGATGAAAATACCCTCATTACGTAAAAGACGACTGTGTATTTGTGGCTTTAAATGATGTCGTAAATGTCGTCATCCGCCCGTGTTGGACACAAATACAGACAGAGACGGGGGCAAGGGCTGATGTCAGTGTGGCAAAAATGCTGCACTTCCTGTATTAATGTCCACCTCCCACCCGGTGATGGCTGCTAGGAGACGTGGGGAGTTTAGCAGATGATGAGTTCAGTCACCCGTAGAGGGTGAAAGACCTCGGTGGAAAAATGCGCAGCGGAAACTGCGGAGCAGGAAGTCTTGTTGAAGGTAATCTGACCTTTAGTTGATGACAAAGGTCGCCGCTGTTAGGATGCACTGTTGGCGTCTCTGCGGGGCTGCAGCCAATCTCAGCCCAAACTGGAAGCATCGCCAGGCCACCGCAGGGAGGAGAAACCTGTAAACTATGCAAACTGCTCCACCTTTGGAATCAAACCCTCAGCCTCTGCACCGTCTCTGCAGCTGCTGTGGTTATTAAACTCAACCTGACTCCAGTTACAGGTTAGATTCACGTAAACATTCTGTTTATCTCTGACTCGTGCAGAAAAGCCTTAATCACTGTCCGGCGTAGACTCATCAACCTGTCACACAAAAAACATTTCCATCCTGCCGCCGCGAAACATGTGGCCGCCGGTCTGGTTGCACCAGATAAACAAACCTGGTGACTCTCCAGACCAGTGGTCACGTGTTACTGGGAAAACAGGAAGAGGAAAGACCGCAAGCTCGAAAGGAATAGAAAAGCATTAGAACATAAAACAAGGGCTTTGTGTGTTTTTATTAGACTTTTAGCGCAACCTTTGCAGCATTGGCTTCAGCAGTGTGATAACATTAGCTTCTTTCACCCCCCCACCCCCCAGACGGCCGCGAGACCTCGTCCTTTATAGCCCAGAAACGTGTTATCTGCTGATGCACGTTCTCCCCTCATGTGGAAAAAAAGAACACGCAAATGTAGGTCAGTGCCTGCTAAAAGAGACAAAGTGCTGTTCCCGTTCTCCCAGTGCTGCCAGGAATGCTATACAAAATCCAGCCCGAAGAGTCTGACGGAACAAATCTGGACGCCGCGGCGACTGCATCAAATAAGCCGCCTGTCCAGACCAGCCCTGCTATTGAGTTAACCTGCGCACCGCTTCGGGACGGTCGGATGGCAGGATGCGCTCGCTGGATTTGATGAGAAATGCACACCGTGGTCCTCGCTTGGAAAATGATGTCATGGCAGTCTGGGCGACTGCGGTTGCTACTTGTCCGCAGTGTGGTGCGCCGTAAAAAAACCAAAAAAAGTAGCAGTGAGTTGTGTTCCAAGCTTTATCTATAAAGTGCACAACTTTCAGAGTCAATACTCTGCAGAGTTTTATTTCATATATCAGCTGTAAATAATACAGGCCCAACAAGCAATAAAAAATACGTTTCAAGGCTGCATTTAACTTTTATGACAGTTCTTTTTTAGGGGTTTATTTTCTGGTCAGAAATGTATTTTACAGCCTTTTAATGTCTTGAGGTGAAAAGAATTCAAATTAGCATGTGCTAATTAGCATGACTAGAAAAGGGCTTTATAACGGTGCTTTTGTTTCTGGTATCTGTAGATGGAGAGAGAGAGAAACAAAATACACAAGAAAAGATATAAACGACTTGAAACAGAGACAGAAATGGTGGGTTTGATTCTTGTGAACGTGTTGCGCTCATGCCTCCTCAGGTGATGTCACACTTTCTGCTCAGCCCGTCTCGCCTGGAACCTCTTTTCGGTCCTTAAAGAGTACCTGGTACTGAGTAGAGCCCAGCGTTTGTTCGTGTTAACATTCACACGTGTTGGAGATGGATGTTTCTACAAGGTGAAAATGAGTCCAGTGTGAAACTAATGAAGTCCATCTTTGTTCGGTTCTGGCGTTAAACCGCACGGATGAAAAACGGACTTAGCATAAGTTCTCAATCTTCATTGTTAATCTTCACTCAGGGGCCTTTGCCAAGGTGAAGGAGAGCCAGCGCATGAGCGACGAGGGGAAGATGGACCAGAGCGAGGCCGACGGCATCAGGAAGCGCTGCCGGACAGTCGGGTTCGCCCTGCAGGCGGAGATGAGCCACTTTCACCAGCGGCGGGAGGTGGACTTTAAGGACATGATGCAGGCCTACCTCAGGGAGCAGATCGCCTTCTACCAGCGGGTGGTGCAGCAGCTGGAGCGCACCCTGCGCATGTACGAGTGTCTGTGAAGACTGAAGCCGGGGGAGACGGACGGCACCACCGGAGACTGGACTCTTATCAGGATGACTCGGAGTGCATTTGTTCTCCGTTGGATTCAACGATGTTTAAATCCAGAAGCCTACTGTACCGTTTAGTTCTTAAATACGCATAAATTAGGTTACATCACAGTATGTAGTTTATTTTACATAATTTAAGGTATTTGTAACTTTAGAATAAGGTGATGTCCACTTTCTTGTCATCGTCTCGCACTTTTCTCCGTTTCCACGTGACAAAAAACAGCCACATATTATTGTTTTCTTTCTTTTTTTCATTTGGTTGGTTTTCCAACATCTTGAAGCGATCCAGATGTTGAGGATTTCACCAAAGTCACTGTTTTTTATCAACAGGTCATAAAATGTTTTGGGCCAAATGAGCGCATTCTTCAATGAAAAGTCAACGCGCAACAGAGAGACCAACAACTTCTTAAATTTGCACCTGAAGAAGACTCACAAACAAGCCGAACACTCGGCCTGGTGTTCCAGTGTTTTTTTCCCTTCCACTCATGCTGCAAGTGCTCTTAAGGACCTGAGACATTGTAATGGAACAAACTGGTTTGAATGGAGCTTTTGTCCGTGGCCGTGCTGGTGTGTCACTGGGACATTTTCCTGAGTCGTGGGTAGAAACGAGTTTGCACATGTTTTTGATAGACTGTTGGGTCGTAGTTTTTGGGGTGTGTTCGGGCGTGGGTGAGTGAGTGACATGAGTCAACCACTGTGCTGATTAGTCTCCCCCCTCCCTCTCTCTGTGTTTAGCAGCAGGTCAGTGTAGCTGGGTGATGAAAAAAGTCATTATGTGAGTGAAGGTGAGGCAGGGTACACTAACTGTTTAATGATTTAAACTTATTTCCGTAGTTTAGGGGTGTTTTGATTGCTCAAGACCAACATCTCATTAGTATTGGATTCTTAGGAAGGCTGCTCTGTTTGGAGCTAAAAACTGACTTACAAATGTACCAAAGTCAATATTTTAACAGATTAGTCTGGCTGAAATCATTTGTTAAACATTATTGGGTTGTGACCCTGCAATCACTCATGAAATGACTCTTAGCTAATCTAATTAGCTAAGCTTTGACTAGCAAACCTATTTTTCCAGCTATAATCACAGTGAAGTCTCATTTTACACAAAAGTATATATGCTTTTTTTCCCCACACCGAGAATGTTTTTTTTTTATCCTTTATTACTAATTAAAGAGTTGTTGTCTTTAGGATTAAAGTTGCATCTGCGATCTCAGGAATGTTCCTGCAAGTTCCTGCGAAATTCCCAGTGTGTCCATGTCAGCGATAAACACATGCTTCATTTGTTTCAATGTGTGTGTGTGTGTGCGTGTGTGCGTGTGTGCGCGTGTGTGTGTGTGTGTGTGTGTGTGTGTGTGTGTGTGTGTGTGTGTGTGTGTGTGTGTGTGTGTGTGTGTGGGGGGGGGGGG
>BJFM01000975.1:223917-246758 GCA_016586285.1 Arothron firmamentum
TTTTTTTTTTTTTTTTGGCCAATCAGTGTTCAGTGTTTCGCTGCCTGAGAAACTGTCCATAGTAACCATGAGACACGCAAATAACCAATGGATTCAATTATTACAGTATATTCTTCAGACTGCTGTGGCAAGAGCTCTGTTCATACGAAGGGGAATGATCTGAGGAGGCTCGTGCACAATTCCCTCTGTGTCCCGTCTCAAAGGGTCTCAAACCCAGTACTGGTTCTTTTTCGTGGCCGGGTTTGTCCGACAGTGCTGCAACAGTTCCGGGTCGGTGTCCTTGGAGTCCATGTTGGACATGGGGATGTTATTAGCTTGGTCAGTTTTGCGGAAGGTTTCCGAGCCGGCGACCTCTCCGTTCTTGGGCTTCGATGCTGCCGTCTGGACGTTGTGCTTGCCCGTCTTGTTTTTACGGATTAGGTAGTAGGCCACGATGGCTGCCAGCAGCAGGATGAGGAGGACCACCAGGACCGGAATGAGAATAGACCAGAAGTTGCTTTGCCGAGCTACGTGCGGTTTCCCGTGCGGGTTGACGTCAGGAGGAGTCGTTGTGAGGCCTTCTCTGTTGGTCCGATCAACATTGCCACCCCAGTGGGGTCCACTTGGAGGGGCATGAGTGGACCCTCCCACATGTGGGGGGACAATACTGTCTCTTGATGGGTCTGCAGAGGGAATTCTCAGTAAGGTGGCAGGATAGACCCCGGAGGCGTTGTAGGGGGCTGTCTGGAAGGGAAGCACACACTCTGCAGGAGGAACTCCATGTGCTTTGAGCAGGAAGCGGGCCTCATCCTGAGTGACGCCATCTTGTGGAGTGGAGGAGCCATTCAGGATTTCCATGGCCACACGACTCTCGTCCAGGTCCTTTTGGCTGAATACATCGACTGGCTGACCCGCACCGGGATTCCCAGACCTCACAAAACGAGCCCCCTTTGGCTGCTGAATGACTTTGAACGTTGGAGAGGATCTGGTCTTGTTTGCTAGCGCAGTTGCGTCCAGAAGTCTCTTGTCCAGCTGGACGAGAGCACCTTGTGGTAGGAGAGGATCCTGAGCAATGTTGACGAGAGGCTCCACAGTTATGTTGAGGACAGAGGAGATGTTGGCCGCCTGGCTACGAGCCACGAAAGCGATGCTGTCTCGTGGTGACGTGGACTTGACAAAGCGAACGCTGACCCTGCCTTCTCTGATCTGCTTCTGCGTGAAGGCGGAGGTGGGCTGCCTGTCCACCATGATCGCTGCATATTTGGGAATACTTGTGATCCTGTAGAGGATGTCTTCATCTTTGGTGCCCCTAGTGGTGGCTGTCAACATCTTCTCGGTCACCACCGTCTCATCATCGCCTTGCTTCACCTTGATTTCAGGTGCTTTCTCGAGAATCAGTGTGCGAGCCAAGACGAAGATGTGGAAGGAGTGAGGCTCTGTCTGGTGTCTTCCATCTGACACGATGAATTCCATGAACCCATCAGCGAGGCTGCCGTTGTTGTAGAAGCCCACCTGCCCGTGATTCACCATGTCTTGAGTGAACTCAGACATGGCTTCCATGGTGAGCGAGTGAACCAGTTTACCATTGGTGGGAGCCTTGGTTACCTTGAAGAACACTTCATCTGGTGGGCTGTCCTCATCTTGGGTGTTCAGATGCTTTTGGGTCAAGACAGTCACAGACCCCTGGAGAACCTCCAAGAGACTATCTGTAGCAACGACCTCAGGGGGCTCCGAGCCGCGCCGTTTGACCGAGATGTTAAAGATTTCTTCCAGGACCACAGATTCTGCAGGCGAGCCCAAAACATGGACATCAGACTTCAGCCGTGCCTGGAAAGTGAAACTATCAAAGGAGGCTTGCGAATCATCATGGAGGTACTCCAGGTGGCCTCCGGTCACATCTCTCTGCGTGAACCTGGGGGCGTTCCGAGGCAGATCCTGACCCTCCACAGTCACCCGACCGTGGTCAGGGAAGCGTTTTAACTCAAAAACCACATCTGCATCAGAGCGCTGAGCTTCGGGAAGGCTGGCCAGAAGATTGGAGGCGTCCAGGATGGAAACATCGATGGCTTTTCTCTGGCCCTGCACAATTTCAAGACCTGAGCAGAAACAAGAAAAGGCCAGAAAAGTAAATTCACTCTGTCCAGATATGGCCGAGCCCCGTCTACAGCTAATTAGGCAGCATGGTGCATTTAGAGTGCTGGCACATTAGGAAAGGCAGATGGAGCAGAAGGCTTGTTGTTTGGCAGCAAGGGAAGGATGGGGGGATAAATCCCTTTATCATTCTGGACAGTGCAGGCGAGCAAAACAGTGTTGGTCTACATGATAGAGAATAAATGATGGTGCAAAGTTAACATGAGGAAAATACAGCTATTTACTAACTGAAAATAAAATGTCTGACTTGAGGGAATTTTTTCAGTGTCTTCCAGAGATTCTCCAAGGTTAGGTCTCCGTGTGCTAATGCGATCGAACCTTGGATAACTATGGCCTGGATGAATGAGAACCTACACAGACTTCCAGAGATTCTGTTCTTTTGAATAAATATGTCCAAAAACAGCCATTAAAACAATTATTTTGTAATGTCTGAACACAAACAAGTTAGATTAGATTAGAAAAGATGTGGTTATATATGAAGAAAGCAAGATTTACCCTTGTTCTTCCACAGCTGGGAGGAGACATTGCTGTGAGCAGCATAGTAAGAGATGACGATGGGCAGGATGTGACGGACGTCCGGGGCCGGCTGGGATGACAGAGCCAGCTCGATGGAGTCTTTGGCCACCCAGAATGGTTCCTCTGGTATCTGGTGCTCGTAGTAGACAACTCCTGACTCCAGCTGTGGGTCAGAAAAAAATAAATAAAAATGGATGAGTTCATTTAGTCAAACCCAGTGGCTGGTTATACAGATCAGTATTTACTCTGAATTAATGGACTTCCACATGCATGCCAACCACTAAACCCAGCAGCTCTAAAATGTCTCAGTATTGTCCATTATGCTTCGTTTATGATGTTTGTGATGCTAACAGAGAAAACAATCACATCAGCGGTGGAATGTTAGGTTGTGTTTGGCGCCACCTGCTGGTGAAGAACACTAATCCTTTCAAAAATGAACAGACAGGAAATAACATTAATATACTCCTAACAACAACAACAACAACAACAACAACAACAACAACAACAACAACAACAACAACAACAATAATAATAGTAATAATAATAATAATAATAATAATAATAATAATAATAATAATAATAATGATAAAATAATAATAAAAATCACCAAAAGACTTGTGTTTTTTAAAAACAGGCAAGGCAACCATAAATAGTGCTTTTATGTGCATAAAAATGCAATGTGAGTTGAAATAAAATAAGCTTAAGAAAACAAACCTGTTTTAAACAGGAGTGTGCCAAAATCATTCAATTAATTATGGGAAGAAAAACTTCAAATGATTTTAAAATCCAGTCTTTATTTGATGATGAATCCGGTTTCCCTTTTTTTTTTTATTCTGGTCATGAGAGTTAATGTGGGAGATAAATCTGGGAAAACCTGAGAAAAATGCGCTCAGTATCGCGCAGGCAGGGGAGGTAATTACCTGTGTTTGTGAGAAATGGGTAATTTCCTCGTACTGGTTCTTGTCGCTGGCCAGGATGAGTCTTCCTAAGCGAGGTGGGCGGATCAGCGAGTAGCTGATCTCGTTTCCGTCCTCATTGGTTACAGCCCCCAGATTGGCACTTGTGATGGGCTGCCTTTTTCCTGCGCACACACACACACACACACACACACACACACACACACACACACACACACACACACACACACACACACACACACACACACAAACATTCAGACCGACATTAATTTAGCGGTTGGAGCTTAAAAAATATTTTTTTAAAGAAGCAAAATACTTCTTCCTCTTCTGACTACAGAATAAAATCCATCTCTGCTGACTAAATGCGGAGTTTGGGCAGCTCTTGACCTCTTCCCTCACACAGAGCCCAGCAGCAGCTGTTTTTGTCGGAGCTGCTGCGTCTCAGTGTTGCTGCGAGGAGTCTGGGTGTGAGACGGTTTCCAGGGAATTGAAAAGTGAAAACCGAGTTCACAGGAACGGTTGTCATTTTAAACGTGCTGTTTTCACGCATTATTCTATAATACACAACATAATTGAATTCTTTTGTGTAGATCTATATCTATTAATATCCTTTTTTGTTATTCACGTGAAATACCGCATTCAGACACTGGAGGGCAACAAAGCGCCTGCACCTAAATTGTTGAAATTGAAGAGCTCTTTCACACATTCTAAGTGAAGTATATGTCTGAAGGATATCTGTGTGTTACCTGGAAAAACCACCAGTTCCTCCTGTGTTACCATTGTGATGGTGAGGGGCCGGGCAGTCACAACAAACTGGTATAGAGGAGTGGTGTGTTGGCCATCTGTCACAGTGAAACTGAAACCTCCAGACTCCTCACCTAGTGGAATACAAAGATGTAAAATACACTTATGCATCTTTTGTTTTTTAAGTGTACCATTAATGTGTACATAGATTATTTTATCATTTACTCATGAGTCACATGAGTAGCCATCAGAGGGCCTCACCCTGGTGGATGAAGACGACCTCCCCTTTGTTGACGTGAGACTGGGTGAAATTGAAGATGCCCTCCTCAGGTGATTCTTTGAATGCCACCATCCCACTGGTCAGAGCTTCCAGGTTGTAAACCAATTCTGCCACGGGGGTGTCGGCATCTTCAGTGTTTAGCATGCTGGAGGTGATGTCAGCTTCCTCCCCAGCAAGAACCTGAAATCAAAGAGCGAGAGAGGGAGATAGAAGAGCCTGAGATTACTCAGGCTAAGTTCTGTTTGGAGGGATCCAATTAAAGCTGGGGTCAGGCGTTCATTTGGAGAGCATTCAAACCTGAATCATTTCCGAACCTTAATGATTCAAGTTGCTTAAAGCATTCAGGTGATATTTTACAGACGGCACCAAAACAAACAAAAAACATCCAACCAAGAGGAAAATGAAACCCAACAAACCCCCACCGCATCCAGAGCAACATTTTTAGAAGGGTAATGATTTCTCTGTGGCGGTCTAGATGCTCCTGTTATCAGAAGATGGAGGGCAGCGGCTCAGCCTGAAAGGAGTGGCCTTAATAGACTTCTAATGGCTAGCTGGCTGAAAGCAGCATTAATTGAAAGAAATGGGCCAGATCCACAGAAAGACATTCTTAAATAGTAGCAATCAGCTGTTAGAATGAAATGAGGGTGCCCTGCAGTAAGAGGCACGTATTGATCTCAGAAGCTATTCCCCGTCTGCACCTTCACCGCTCCCTCATCCTCCAGGCTTGCTGCGAAAGGCAACAGGCCTCCAGCAGGGAAAAAAGACAAGAGGAGAAGTCTGCGTTGTGGATATTAAAGCTCCAGGAATCAATCACTCAAAGCTTAAAGCGTGTGTAATGCAGTCTCCAACCAAGTGGAGCAGAGTTGCTGTAATTAACTTTCCTTCAGAATCCACAATGTTGACCTGGCGTGAACCTGAAGTAATCCGTCTTTCACATGTGTGAGTACTTCAGGCAGTTCCAGTCTTTATTAGCGCTGGTTACCTATCACTTGCACTATATTTACATTAAAGGGGTTCAGTGAACTTAAAAACGAAGCAGTAAAGAACATGAGAGGATCCATTATCTGTTCTCAACAGTGATCAAATGCTTTAGGCTGGACTACCTTTATAATTTAGGGAATTAGCATCCTAATTACTCTGTTTATTTAAGTTTACACTGTGGGCTATAATTAAGGCTTAAAGTGTCGCCATAATAATGCCCATATAAATAATACAGTGCTGGGGCGTCATCACAAATACTCACATAAATCGTTAATTAAAACAAAACTATAGCAGAGTCACGCTGCCGGCAAACACGTGTACTTTTAACTAAATGCTGATGTCAGGATGCTAACAAACACACAATGGAAATGCTAATGCGCTCAGGGATGGAAATATCAATGTTTTCAAACATCTCATGATAAGAAAAAGTGTCAGACTGGTTGGGTTTTTGTTGAAAATCTGACATGTCAGGTAAAGCTTTTCCTCTGTCCTGCTGTTTGAGTAAACACGCAATATAGCAGGATTTGAACAGCATCTTGTGATATACAGGTAATGTGATATACAGGTAATGTGATATACAGGTAAGTCGACGCCAGGCTCCTTTATCGCTCTGGAACTGCTGCTCGTAACATCACCTGACCAAAGCCATCATTTATGATTTCCTTTTGGTTCCGGTGAAATCAGGCACAGGCCTTCAATGAGTAGTAAAGAAATCGGGAGTGTATTCACACACAATTTACAGAAACATTAACTGGGTCCTTTAAAGCGATCAGAGATGTAAAAGGAACTTTCTTTGAGGCCTTCATGAATATCAAAGCCTTATTTGGCATCTCTGTTTTATTCCCTTGGTGCAGAACCAAGGTTAGTTCAGGTTAGAAACTTCAGCCAAAGCCAGCAGATCCAGTGTCCTCCTGCTAGCTGCAGCTCTGCAGAGATGACTCAGCTGGGATCGGCACCGCCCACCTGGTCAAGTCTCACCATAAAAGGGGCAGAGTTGATGTTCGTGGGCAGCAGGATTCACGCGTTCGGAGCGCAGCCTCCAGACGAAACTTCCAACGACTTAGTCAGAAATGCAAACATTAAACACCAGCCGAGGTATTTATTTTCCAATCAATGCCGAATCAGAAGCGTGGGCGTCAGATGTGCACAGTCATCTCGCACAGGGTTGGAATGTTTCGACTTTTGCCGCCGCCTCCTGCTGGAACGTCGAAGCTGGTTTCATCCTCGGCCACACGCGTCACTTCGATTCCTGCGGCTGGAGGTGAAGCACATCAAACCCTCCCAGCCGTGGTATCATGTGGAAGGCGAGACACGGATGAGGAATGAATGAATCTTTTATGTGTGGGTGGGATGGATGATCAATTTTTAAACCTGAAGATGTTCTAGAACTGGTTAGCAATCACAGGTTTCAGCAAACAGGAATAAAATGTGAGACTGGAATCTAAATGTTTTCTGTAGCTGATATTTGGGCTTCATAGTTAGATCAACAGATTTCTAAAGTATGGCTTGTTTTTATGAATAGGAATGTAAGGTAATTGTACACTGATCAAACATAGAGACACGCTAATTATTTGGGAAATTGAATCTAGATGATTTCTGTAATATTTTCGCTGGTTTCCATGACAGCTGGAGTCAAGGTTGACAAAATCTGCAATGGCCTCGTGCGATGTGAGAAAGTAGTAAACGTGCCACCAACAGAGGAAAAAACAAACAGATCAGACCTAAAAGTCCCTATAGTTATGATTAAAAACGTGTCAATATTTCACAGAATTTCACACTACTGGAGCAGCTCGTGAGGCCGTGAGGGTGCAGTACCCAGTGGCGGTCACTAGATGGCCCCATTGACCCGCCCTGCGTCCCAGCCAGACACCAGGCATTCTAGGGCAGGTAATCCGCGCACAGCGAGGTTTATATAACAACCAGCGCGTTCAGTCACTGTGAGCAGAGGCTGCGGATGGAATAAACGAAGGAGGCGCTGTGGGGAAACGTCTCAATGGGAGACAAAAGATTCATCAATGTCTTTGACTTGATTTCTGAAATCACCCAGATAAACTTGATGTAACATTTATTCAGCTTTGTGTAAAACTCAAAGCACTTCTCTGATGTCGTCTGTCTGGCAGACAAAATGTTTAGAGTCCTGGAAATAGAAGAGGAGCCTGAGACGGACCCAGGAGGACCCAGAGCAGCTGAGCAGGAGCGTAAACACTAATGGAGACCAGCTGCACCGACCAGGCCACATGGACGCAGCGGCGAGCCTGATCGCAGGCTCGTTATTCATCATGTCTGATCAGCTGTGCGAGGGGTCAGGAGACACAGACGCACATGCATGTTTCCTGCCTTAAATCAATTCCCGGGGCCAGCCGTCACCGTGCACGGAGAACCACCGGCGCGTTATCGTCTTGCAATCTGCAGAGGCTAGGCTCGGATTGGACGCCTTCATCGCTCCGCCAGAACCCCGCGGTCTCGGCGGCCATCTTGGTTTTCCAAAAATATGGGTTGCCAGGGAGATGCGGAGCCGCAGGCAGGCAGAGCAGAGCAGGGAGGGCTGAATGGCATAGTTGGTTTCCAGTTCTGTGAGCTGATTATTGCTGCCTTTTCCCGACCGCCTGGTGCACGGTACTGCACAACTTACTTTATGGCTGGAGTAAATCAATTTAAAAGTGAGCCACAAACACGCTCCGAGACGAGTGCAGACTCTGTTAGATAAATGATGGGGTTTGATGTTGCTGGAGTGGATGAAGTTATCTAGTGGCACGACTGACTACAAGAAAAATACTGTCTCAAAGACCACAGAACACAGGCTGTATTTTTAAACACCCATCAGCACTGAGGCCACCGAAGTTCTGTTGGGAAACTTTGGGTTCTGGCCTTTACGTGGCTGCTGAGGACCTTGACACTCTTCAGCCCCTCCTTGCTACAGGACCCCCAGTGGTTCTGTTCCTGCCTGACTGCAAATGGCATTCAGGAGCAAGATGACGGCTGTGACCTGGCCTCCGAAGTCCACGGTTCCCAATCCGCCCGAGCGTTCACAAAAGAAATACAGAAGCGCGGCCGAAATGGAGGTCTCAACCTGTAAAGTGTGAGTCACAAAGCAGCCAAAGCCGGTGTCCTGTTCCAAAGGGATTGCAGGACACCTTAAGACAAACACGGGTTTGTGTTTGTGCAGAAGGCCAGCCATCCCAAACACAAACCGGATGCGAGGCATGAGCTCTTTCGTGTATTCCTGCCCCAAACTGTGACAACTGCAAAATCTGAGAGCACATTAGAATTCAGCACAGAAGAGAATCCCTGACCTTGTGTGCTTATGTGGCGCATGTGACTCGCTTTCCATGTTTTAGAGCAATCGACCTGAGAATATACGAATTAACCTTTATTTTATGCTCATTTATATGTAAAAAATATGCCTGCATCATCGTCTCCGAGGTCAGCGGTGGAAAGGCGCTGAAGTATTTATACCCGCAGCATGATGAGAATGAGATTCGGTCCATGCGGGAGTGGCAGACCAGCAGAGGACTGGAGCTCTTTCAGACTCATTCATTTAGGAAATCTGATGCTGGAGGACAATGTGATCACATCTTTGGAGACTTTAAATATTCTTAACAGCCTCAAATACTAGTGGGCGAATGTTAAATAGTGACTCATGTTGGGCTTGACTTGACTTAGGAGCATTTATAATTGAAAAATCACCAGGGGGAAAAAAATTGAAGACTCTTAAATTTGAAGCGCTCGTGCATGCCGGAGAGGAGCTCAGTGTGACCGAGCGAGTGCGCGTTAAAAGAGGGAAAAAAGGCTACCTCCAGTCCCGTGTTACGTGTCAGCTTGGGCGGCTCGTCGTTGACCGGGATGACAGTCACTGAGATGGTGAAGGGGAGGCTCCGGCGTTCGATCTCATAAGCGGAGGCAGAGAGTGTGAAGCTGTCCTCCGTGTTTTCTGTGCTGTCATGCATGTAGTAGACGTGTCCAAGTTTCATCTGGAGAGGAAGAGAAAAAAGAATTCACCTGTCATTCAAGCTTTATTTCTAATCTTGCGAAAGGTGAGGCTGAAATTCTGAGATATTTCCCTCTAAAGATGTTATCTCCTGCTCCAAGTGCACACTTTCATCTAAACATGAACAGATGTGATGGCGTTATGCACCATTAAAATCTATCATTTTGAGAAACACAAACTTTAAATTTCAGGTTTTTTCTCTGGTTGTGCAAGAATAACAGCCAATTTAGAGTAATAGTCAGCCTGTAAAAAGAGTTGTTTCTTCTGTGTCTTTTGGGAACGTGATTATTTCAGCCACGGTTTGAGGATTACAAATATTTATAACAGAAAGCCTGCGTTTGAAACATGCGGGGTGAAGTAAGCAAAGAATACTTGATGGCTGCTGTCTGCTGGGATGTGGAAAAGGTGACTGGGTTCGGACCCTGGATCAGGTTTAGATCAGGTCAAGGTCTAGAACAGACCTGTGCCACATTCCATCATATACACAATACGGCATATTTATACATCCAATTTACAGCATCTTTCTCAAATGTGAGAACTATGCAATTTTACTCTTAAAATTTAAGGTATTTATGGGAAATCTGTGGGACTTTCAAACGGACACAGCAGCGATGAAGTAATTGTTATTTCTTGATATTGTTATTTTTGGGTGCCTTCATCTAAAACACACACTCCAGCGTACAAAAACATTATATCTTATTATTTGTGAAACACATGATTATTATTATAATCATGTGAAACACATGATTATGTCCTGTCTGGTTTTGAGATAAAGGTTATATTTAGCTCTTAAGTTGGAGACATAGGAGCAATAAGAAGGTCCCTGTGGAGGGAAACCGTGAGGGAAACCAGATGCGTGGAAGAATCAGTCACCCAGTGTCAAGTCAGCTCGATGGAAAGCAGCACCTGTGACCCGACAGACATACGACTGCATAAAAACAAACAAAAAAGGCGGGTTCTATTCTTGATTTCTGCTCTTGTATTCCAATCTACCAACACGGTCGAGTTACGTTAGTTGTATTTATACAGAGCCATGTCAGGACACAGATTATGGTGTGATACTTTCAGATGTAGAGCAGTTCTGGGCCTTTTGTTATTAACTGCAGTGCTTTCTCCAGAGTCCTCCTCTGCAATAGACAGGGGGAGACGAAAATCCACTTCTTCTCATTACTGCTGTGATGAGGGGCCCTCCCAAATGGATTCCATATGACCGGCATCAATGTGGAGTACCAATCAATACAGGGAAACCGTGTGCCTGGTGGAAAACTAAACAGGCAGTTTCTGGCCATGTGGTCTGTGTTCTCCAGGTTCTGATACTGTGGATGCTATAAGCTGTTCTCTTTTCTCCTATTGGGTTTGCATTAACATTATTTTTCTAGAAGAGCGTCAAAAATAACCACACAGTCTCAAAGCGGTAGCAGTGACACGGAAAACTAAAAATATTGTGCATATTGTGAAATGTAGTGATTAAGAACTCTTGTGCTCCTTATGGTTCTAACGCAGCTATCTTCGTCCGTCGTCCTCCCACAGCGGAAAGGCAAGCCTGATTGAGGCGGACCTCTCCAAACTGCACGGCGGCACGCCGAGTTCAGCTGAATCTGAGCGCTGAGTGGAAACGTGGCCTTGCCGTCCGTTATGTGGACTTCATGTGCCAGACTGTTTCAGTTCCATCAGAATTACAGAATGGTTTCCGCAATCCACAGGTTATTTTCCCTGTGTTGGAAAAAAAGGGGGGGAAAAAAAATGCTTTTGCTCTTTAACGTTTCCATAGTGTCAAATGATAATGTTCATTTTTGTCTCCCCACTTCCACCATCATCACTGTTACGGACTGAGGAACACAGCGGGAGCTCTGAGAGGCAGCATAAGTTAGTCTGACAGCACGCGTGCACGCACGCACGCACGCACACACACCCGGGAAGTTTTGTGCGGGCTCACACATTATTACAGGGCTGTATCGTGCCAGTTTATTTTGGCCTCAGGCGGTCTAGAGGCATCGTCAATTTTTCCACAATAGTTCTGCAAAATAGACAGAGCAGTAAAAGTAGGAACTATAAGTGTTTCAGTAGCTCTGCTAAACTTTGTGGTCTTTTCAGGATGTATAAGGAGTTTCCAGCCGTAACTACTGCATTTTTAATACTTTCCTGAAGCTGCCGCCTCTGAAGCACACAGCTGCAGCGGCCTCCAAGTTCAGCCTCTTCTCCACATTTTTATTTGGAACAACGCAACCAAACAGCTGGGAGTTCTCTCAGGAAAGATAGACTTTCATGCTTTGCTATTGCTTGAACAAAAAACATGATCATGACTAACAATCCCCAGAGCTATTAAAACCACATAAAATATAGATTATTGTCCGATGTTTGTGGTCCTACCCACGTGCTGTGCATTAACTACTGAAATAAAAATTCTATTCTAATGGTTTGGGTGCAGAAGCTGCACAAGAACTGCCAGAAAAACAAAGATAAAATAGATCTGTGTGCTACTAACCACCTTAAAGAGAAGTTTCAACTTGGTCCTTGCTACAGTAAATACAATCAGAATGTTAATAAAAGCTGCATATTATACTGATTATTTATCAAATTAGACATGTTGACACTGTTGAGCAACTGCTTGTAGATCTGAAGTTGCTTCTGTAAACAAACCAGTATGCTGTTATAGTCTGGTATTCTGGAACAGTAACACAGCGAACAGCTTTCCTGCTTTCTTGGATGGGATCAACAGAATACTAAGTTGTACAGTTACAAAATGCAATGCACTCGTTACCAAACCCAACGCCAACAAAAACTCATGATTTGTGCTTGACAACCTGTGGATGAGGTTGAGCAATCAAGTATTTCATGTGTTGTGTGTGTGAGGTTCTCATGTTTTCGCTGGCGCTGAGAGATTCTGATATTTCGTGACAAATTCCAGTCAGGTTGGAGCAGCAGGGTGCTGTGGATTTCTCCAGGAGAGAGGCAGAGGCACACCTTCCTGATTATAAAACAGTCATCATATTCCTCTGTTTTTTTTATTTTTGGTTTTATTTCATCTTTTGCTTCTTAAGATCCCACAGAGGTGAAAACCAGACCTCAACCTTAATGGTACCTTCTGAGTGGAAATGTAATGTCGATTAGTTTAGCCTGTGAACAAATGCTTTGGGGTCGGGGGGAAAGGGAAGTCAAGTGATATCATGACCTACCTCCTCCCATGTGAAATAGGTGAGTTCGTCTCCGTCCAGGTAGCGGATGTCTCCATGTTGTGGTGATTCCTCCACAAAGAACTCAATGTTGACTAAGCTGTAGAAGGGATGCGAGATATTAATAATCTCGGCATTAATTGGCCGGGAAAGACCTTCCTTCACAGTGAAGTTGAAGGTCTGGACAGGGATGAGCCGGGGCACGATGTCCACAGAAATGTGCAGGTCCTCCACGGTGGTAAAACCGTTACTGACGTCCACGATAAACACATCTCTGCCCTGGAAGAAGACAGGTGGGGTGATCAAGCACATGCCTCTCTACAAGGACGAATGTCTGATTTTAGTGTGACAGAACAAAACCTGGACAAACGCAGACACATATAGTATGCGGCCCTGGTCGACGTCCTCCTGGGTGAAGGAGTGGATGTAGTCGAGGACAGGCGAGGCCGTGGTGTCTGAACTGTTGGTCAGTTTGACCACATGACCATGGTAGGGGGGGCTCTTGATGGTGAATACCATTTCCGTAGGCAGAATATCAGCCTGCTCCACCTGAAGAAAGGATGAAATTACAGTGAAGAGAGTGGTGTTCATTAACGGCACAGTGCACTAAACTGTGCTTAAAACATCCCTCTCATTAAGTTTTTATGGTGTGGGTTGTCTAAGCTTCCTGAGTCATCCTGTGCACCTCTAAACTCACATCAAATCCCTTGTTTCTCTGTATTGTAGTGAAGTTATTCTCTTCCCAGTGTATTACATTATTAAATGGAGAAACTGTCAAAAATAGCAGATGGTTGCGCAACCAGTTCCAATGGCATGTAGTGGAGCAAATTAAATAAAAATTTGGTAAAGCAGTCTTTCAGTGTTGGATTTATTTAGGACAGCTGATAAAATGTCCATGATGCCCTGACAATCTGCTGCATTTTTCAAATGGTCACCTGACTTGATATGGGTTTGGAATATTTAACACCTGAGTGTCTGCTTTGCTGTACTAAAAAATACATCCATGGCCCAGTTAACAGTTAACTCTTCTAAGGATCATTTTATTAAGGTTTCATTCGATACATAGTTTAGCAGTGTATGTTTTTGACGTTTTCCTCAGTTGATTAGCTAATTTGAAATAGATGAAACCTAGTGAAATTAAAGTTTAAACAAAAGAACACTTTTGGAAGGGCAAGGGGGATGCAAAAAATATGTTCTGCATACTCGGACAATTTAAACCTCTTTAATTGCATCCGAGATGAAATGCAGGCAGGCTCATCTTTGAAATTATGCCGGGCTCGATGTCCTAAGGGGATGCTTAGCGCTCTGTTTTCCACACTTAATAGACTGTAATTTAGTACATAAACTAAATTAAAAGCAGCAATGGTGCAGACATATTTGCCACTTTCATGTGGTTGTACAGCAGATCAGAGACAATGTTATAAAACACCTCATTAGGGAATCGAGTCATGTTTTGTCACAAAGTGACAAAAATCAATCAACATCAACATTTAGCATTTGACTTGCACAGACATTATTTTCTCACTTAGTCATAAAGAAATTGTTTTTACTGATTCATATATTTAATTAATATTTGCACATTACCTTGAGGTGGTCCTGGCTGATAACGGTGTGCTCTCCCTCATATGAAATGATGACCTCATTGGTGATGACCTCGGGCTCAGACAGGTAGGCCTGCTTGAAGATTTTAATCCTGAATGTACCATCTTCAGAGCGCCCCCCTGCTTTTACCGTGAAGCTGAAGGAGTCCTTTGACCTCAGACTCTCGTAATTATGTTCGTATGATACAACTCCCTTTTTCAGATCCTCCTGGGTGAACTCTAAAGCCTCAATGCCACTCACGATGATCCGACCATCACTCGGTGGAGACGTAACGAGGAACCTGATGTCACTGTCAGCTCTGATGTCCATGTTGGTGTCGGCGCTCAGCAGGGTGGTGTTCAGGGTCTTGGTGCTTCCATGGTCAATGACAATTATCGTGTTGTTTACTACATGCAGGTAGGGCTCTCCAGCCTGGATCTGAAGCAGCGCAATAGTCTTGTAGAAGCCATCGGACACCTGCAGTGAAAAGCGTTCTCTGTCTGCTCCGTGGTGAACGAAGAGAACGTTCTTATCGCGCAAGTCGGCTTGTGTGAAACGGAAAAGGGGCTGCGATGGATTAGACGTTGAGACGATATTGCCCGAGAGGATCCCCTCACGGGCGTAGACAATCTGGGAGTCATTGAATCCCGAGTCCTCGTCTTTAAACCTAATGACATCAGTTGTTAACAGACGCTGGCCGTAGCGGGCTACGTTGAAGACCTTATCCACGACCCTGACAGGTGCGTGCTCATTCTTGGACTGGATGGAAACTCGGAAAACTCCATTGAGGATTTCATGATTGCCCCAGTCCTCTGTGCTTTGATCAAAAACTAAGAAGTGGAATTCATCGCTGCTCAACTTGGAACCATCATGCTTGTAAATAAGTCTGTTAAGTTGCAGATCCTCACTGCTGAATACTCTTATTGCCCCCTCAAATCTGGGCTGACCTTGTGGAGAGTCTCTTATCAGTCTGCCGTGTTTAGGCTGTTGTGTGATTTGGTACACATAATCGAAAGAGTCTTGGGACTCAAGCCAAAGATAATCTTTGTTTAGTGTTTGTTCACCACCCTGTAAAACAACCAAGACCTCATTTATCAGACCAGGAGCACCTGAACTGGCGAGGATGTTAATTGGGAAGGTGTACAGAGGGGAGTATTGCTCATCGGCAAAGACTCGGAACTGGAACTGGTCTGTAGTATCAACCGCTCTTCTCACACGCACCCTGTAGCTAACAGTACCATCCAAAATGTCCTTCTGAGTAAAGACGTCACCCCCAGTCAACTGTTTGTTCAACAATATTAGACTACCGAGTGTTGGAGGCTTCATCAGAATGTATTTTACAGTTTGCGGATCTGGGTTTTTCCCACGTACTTCAGCTTGAAGCTCTGTCAGTCTAATTGTTTGTTCTTCATCATCTTGTATCTCTAGTGCAACCAGATTGGAAACTTTTACTGTGGCAGGGATTATTTTCACTAAGAAGCTGTTGTTCCAAAGGGTGAACTGCCCCAGATGGATGTCAAACTGAATCATGTCAGCCAGAACATCCTCCTGGTCACTGGAGTCTGTGCTAACATATCTGAGGCGACCTCGCTCCAGGTCAGACTGATGGAATATTGTGACCTGCTTGTACACGCCATTGCTTGTAATTTTCTGGAGTTCTCCATACTGCAGAGGTTGGGTGATGTTATACACAAGGTCTCCGTTACGAGGACGAGCAAGGGCAGCCAAATTTTGAATACTTATGGACGAGTTGCTTCCTTGAGACATGACAAGGCCGTTGTTGATGACAATAGTTACATGTGGTGGTGTCACGGACAACTTCAGAGTAGTTGAATGGCTTAGAGACTGACCATCAGACACTTTTAATGTAATTCCATTAGGAGTACCACCTCTGTGTACAAAATAAATATTTCCATCATTCAGCTCCCTACAGCTAAACTCTGAGATTCCTCTTCCTGGCTGTTGGTCGTTTTCAAAGTAACCAACTTCCACAGGAAGCTCTGAGGTCAAAGTCACTTCTAATTCATCACAGCGTGTGTCTGAATCTGTAATTTTAATAATATTGGGAATTAAAAGAGTCCTGCCATTTTCTGTGATGGTAATTTCTTCTCCATCAAGTTGTGTTATGTCATTAAGAGGGATAATTTCAACTGGAAGGACGTACTCGTGAGGAGCTTTGAGACATTCCGGAAGGTTGCTGTTTGTGTGAACTGCAACCTGTAGCCGGATTTGATCTGGATGCCTCTCATTTGCATCATGCATGTACTTAATTTTGTTATTTGCGATGTCAAGAAGAGTGAACTCCTGCGTGTGTCTTGTACTGGTATTTATATCAACTAAGCCATACCAGGGATCATTCTCCAGGGTGAAAACAATCTCTGACTGTTGCACTCCCGCAGCACTGAGGTCGAACGTAGGCTTTAGGTGGCTAATGTCAACGAGCATTTCTCCACCTTTAGTCACCAGCAACGGAGTGACATCCAGAAGCTTTCTTACATTTCTGAACATCTCTGGTGTTTCTTCTGTTGTGTAGCAATGCTGCTCATTAAGGTCAATGTCAACATATCGGATTTGCACGGGTGGAGAAGTTGTGGTGGCATCTATGTCGTAGTAACTTGAGTAGTCGTAGTCTTCTCCCTCACATTTAACATGAACATCTTTGGTCACTAAAGCATCCTGCAGACTTCTGTGCTTCTGATTGACTTTGATTTCACCCAAGCAACCAATAAATGATTCGGCTGTCATTTTCTCTTCTATACGAACTAAGGAGCCACTGTCACGAAATACTTCTTTCATTTTACCCTGGATGCCTCCCATATAGAGGTTCCCAACCAGATCCAGTGATTGTGACGGGTCGAGAGGGAGGGAGGCAGACTGGCTGTCAACATTAATGGCAAAGGAATCTTGGCGGATTTGGACCATAACCCTGTGCCACTGATCATCGTCCAGTTGAACCTGGGTATTATCCAACACTTCCACACCTTTGCCAAGGTCCACCATACCTTTGAGGAATCCTTTTACAACACCGATAGCAAAGAAGTCGGTTTCCTGGCCTGGATGGAAAACAAGCAGCGCATCTTCAATGGTGGTTTTCATGAGGAACTCTAAAGCTCTTGGGCCACCGCTTGCTCCACTCCAGGTTGGGAAGGACACAAAGGAATCAGGGGTGCTGAAACTTGTCGCCTCCCCGTCACTTGCTTGGAACTCGCTGCTGCAGGATTCCTTTGTGTCATGGCACTGTTTAAATGCTGTGCTGAGAATATCAAACTGATGGGATTCAAATTTGACCTCACTAATGCAGCCACGGAAAGGAGGAATGCCATTGCTGAGGTATGGGGTGTCCAGGTCTCCAGTTCCTCCGAGCCAAATACCCTGGTCAATGTTGAGCTGCTCCCCGTCATCATTCACGGGAACATATGTTGGGAAGAGCTCATCAATCGTCATGGTGAGTTGGCCATCTTGCAGTGTGAGTGATATTTGGTGGTCCAGTAGGTTGTTCAGCTGGACTCCTTGCGATGAAGACAGTGTTACCTCCCCAGCCCCCATGTTCATTCGTGCCTATGGAAAAATATATGCAGTATATTCAATATCAATTCATTTAACAGGGTTTTATAGTGTAGTTTAATTTTAATGTCAGTGTTTGTTGATTAAAACACTCACATATAAACTTATCATTTCTGGGTCACATGATGTTTATGCAGGGGTAATTTGTTGACTACATCTTTGGATACATTCGATCATTAAAGTTTGAAGATTTGTAAGAGCTTGTACTGTCAAACTGATGTGCTAAAACTGAATTTGAACTGGGATTATCTAATGCATATTGTCGTGCTGAACTGTTTACTTTTTTTAAAAATAGAAGCAGAATCAAGTAGCTGGGTAAAAAGATTGCAAATGCTCTCAGCAATTACCTGCTTAAGATACAGAGACTGTGCTGTGTCTCCAAGGGCAGACATGAATATAAAAAATTATTCATTGTGGCAGCATAGCTGATGGCAATTCTAATGTAAGATGACATTGTCCTCAGTCCAGTTAGATAAGAGAAAGCAGCAGCAAAAAAAAAAAAAAAAAAAAGAAAAAAGAAAAGAACAAAACAAACAATCAATATGTTCAGCTATATCCCAGTAGTAACAAAAGCTCTGGTAGGAAATCTTTGGCTTTATGGAAGATAATTTATTTATTTATTTCAGCAAAAATTCAGTGTTATTAACATTTACCTCAACTCTTTCATTCTGGAGTTCAAGGAACAAGTAGTCTTCCATTCCTGCAGCCAGAAACAACAGCCCGCTTCGCCTGCTCGTTTTAATCTGGAGTGACAAGTGGAAGGTGTAGACATCTTGGAAGGCTTGTATGGTACAGAAGCTGTCCCCAAAATAGGATTCTGAGGAGATGATAAAAGATATGTTATGGTAGCCTTTAAGTAAATACAGTATATAACATATGTGTTTATCATGCACTTTTTTTTTGATATTTCAGTGAAGGGGAACCAAATTATAGAAGCTTTTTAAAATGTCTCTCATGATGTCACATTTTGTACACCACAATTAAATGAATCATGTTGGATAACCCACATATGCATGCAAATACCCAGCTATAAATTCATCCTTTAACTGCTGAATGTGAAATCTCTGAATTATAATCTTGGAGTTTGGAGGAACCAGCGGACATTTTTCCCAGTTTCACGTTTCAGCATACACTGTGGTTGATGTCTGTATTATCAGGTGTCCACCAGCTGCTCCAGGCTGCAGAGGAGATCCTCTGGTCTCAAAAGGATCATCTCACCGAGAGATCAGTCATTACCCCATGGAGGCTTTCAGATTTATGATTTGTGGGATGCCCCATTTCCCAGGCTTGAGTTGTCTTGTATCCAGAGATATGCAAATTCGACCACCTGCCACTGACTGCTCTACACGGCCCTTGACAAAATGCAAACCCTAGAGGAACTCAATTTATTTCCCAGTGTACATGTTCTGAAATTAAACTGGACTAGTTCCAGCAGCTCGTTTTTTCAATATGGGTTTTCCATGATCTTAGCCAAAAGATATAGAAAGGATGGGGTGTTTCCATTAGCCAGCCCCTTTGCCCTCACAGGGGTTGCAGTTCAGAGCTACAGAAGGCAGCCTTTGGAATGTTTGAAATATCAGAGAGAGCGAGAGAGCGAGAGAGAGCGAGAGAGAGAGCAAGAGTGTTGTGGCAAAGTTAGAACATTACTCTGACATCATAAAGATCGAATTATTCCTCTCAAAATCAACAGTAACATCTAGCGCACGTGCGTCATGCCATGAATCAAAAAATCTCATAAAATACCCCCACAGACATGACTGAGTCATAAAAAGAAGAAGTGAAAATAGTGCACTAAACATTCGCATTCATAACTATAAATGGAAAAGGCATTTTGGCCTGGTCGATGGTGTCCGCGGGAGGGTGGATCTCTGTGGGAATGTGCGCCTTTAAAGGGCACCTTTACAGACTTCTTGCAGGCTGCTTTTAAACACAGGAGGGTCGCATTCACTCTAAAGATGCTAAAGGCAAATGGAAACCTGGTCTGAGACAATCATCTTTTTATGGTAGTATAAAAAACCAATCTATTCTGGATTTTTACTAAGAACTGTTTGCTTTTGGCCCTGTTGCTCTGTCATAAACAATGTCAGTGATGAACGGCTTCAGCACAGACTGATTTGCAGACTATTGATTGCACACTGCTGCACAGCTCTGCTCTCCTGCAGCCAGAAAGACACCACGTTAGTGGCTTTAAAAAAAAATCAAAAATCAAAAAGAAACCGTCTAACCTGAAATAAATTGAAGCAACGAGCCTCTTGTGTGATGCAAACAAAAATGTGAATACCATTCGTGCTGGATGGAATTTTTCTTGTAACATTGTCAACATCACATTTCTGGGGATGCTAGAGGCTATAAACTCAGAGGGTTTTAGGTGATACTAAGCTAGTCCAGATTACAGTATACTGTAGTACTAATTGCACTGGAGCTTTCAGCGAGAGAGAGAGTGAAAAATGAGCGGACAGAATCTTTTCTCACTGGCAATTGCATTAACAAAGAAAATTGCAATGAGCTCTGTGGTTCTTAAACCCGAGCTTTTGTTGGATTGTTCATTGAGCATGGGGATAAGAAGCTGAAGGAGTAAGAGATGGCAAGACAATTCTGCCTGGGGATTTTCTGGTTCACATTTGCTGCTGTTGCCTTCAGGAGAAAAGGAGCACATTTCCTAATGATGCACACACACTACTCTCTGAAGTGTACCTGGACCTGGAATTCATTAGTTCCCCAGCTAAGCTGTGTAAAGCTCAGACAGATAATAGGCTTCATGTAGTGAAAGCACATTTTCAATATGCTATCTTTTCAAATGCCCTGCTCTGTGACATTTCTTTTGTGCTGTATGCCCTTGCTTGTGACAAACAGAAGTGCAAGCCTTTGAGGATGGAGAAAACAAAAAGATTAAAAAACATCCACTGCAACACAACACTCTCCTCTCCTCGCTGTAGGCACTTAAAACAGGAAGCAGATGGGATACAACACAGATGATTTCACTGACGAGTCCTCATCACCTGCACTGGATCATTGAGAGTACACACTCAAGCATTACCTGATGTCAGTCTGGGGTGCTCATGACTTAAAAGGACAGTCCCTGATACTCTTTAGCCATACCAGAATCCTGTTCACACTACTTTTTTTTGTGCCAAGCAGTATCCTGGTCCCAAGCCAATGCAGATGGCTAGAATTTGATGACCGACTTCATTTGTATTCATGCTGCTCCAAGGAAATGGACTCTTCCTCTCTTTCACACTCGGGATGAACTACCCTGTTGTGTTTCTGCACCTCCTGATTCTCACCATCCTCTCTTCATCCAGCCCTGGAAACACATGACCAGGAAATCTAGATGCACCGATCCTGAGTGCGTGAAGACTGGAGATGCTCAGTTGACTTCGTGTCCCGTGACTCGTCTATGATGATGAATCATAGTCATATTTAATGTAACCGCTACAGAGCCACAGATGAGATAATAAAGTGTTCACTTAATGTCTATTACAAAACAAAGTAACAGTCAAAATATCTTGAAGTGGTGTGAAAAACTGTGTTTTTACCTTTTACCAACGGTTAAGAAAAGCAGTCCACATCCAATAATATGATAGAATAGAATAGAGATATTCATCATCCCAGACATGGGAAATTCGATGATGTGATGATGTATCTGGTTAAAAATAGAATATTGTACAGCAATGTTGCCATGGGAACTCTGTCTGAAATCCAAACGAACCACCTACTTGTGTAACTCATGGTTAAACCCTGGTTTGCTTAACTCTAAAGAGTGGTTGTTGGTCATTTGTTTCTGTTGCTGGGTTGTCCCTGTAATGAAACAGCATGTCACAGATCCTGTAATTACATGAGGGGGATGATTGTGTGTCTGGATAGGGTGCAGCATTTTTAATGGTGTAATATCATTGACCACATGACACAACAATCAACATGGCATTAGCATAATGAGCTATTATATAGCACACAAGCTTCAACAGCATTTGTGTTGGTGATGAGCATTTATTTCCTGCCTCATATTGCAGAGTAACCCAGGAGACAGGAACCTGTATGTTAATATGTATACCATTTTATAATATGTTTGCTGGAGAACAAACACATACAAAGGGTAAGAAATTACTGTCATCAATCATGATAGGCAAAAAAGAAACCTGAAAACAACAATTCTTCTCATTTCCAACCCCATCAGGAGAATGTTCCCCACCTATCCATGACCCTTTCAACCATGGCTTGCACAACATTACAGAGAGCTCAAGGCTTTGACCTGGCCTCCAAACTCCCCTAATCCCAGTCCAATTTAGCGTTCCTGGGTTGTGTTGGAATCCAGGGTGTAGCCTCCTTCACCTTTCATGACCCCTTGGGGTCACTAGGTACCTGACCCACACCAAATGACATCCTCAGAGGTCTCCTGTTTATGTTGCCAGATACTTTAATGCCTTCTGACAATGGTCTTGCAGAAATGTTCAAGGATTTGCAAAGACGTCTTTAAATTAAATAGTTCATACTCCAACTCTCTTTAGGTTTTATTTAGAAATTGCATGTTGGTTAATTAACACAATCACAAATATATGTAACCTGTAAACCTCATTTATCAACAGAGCCACAGCGATCACAGCACACTGACTACTGTTACTTTTACAGGCTTGATTGTGAATGCAGGAGTCTGTATAGGAAAAAACAGCCAACGCCAGCATTGTTAAACTGCACAGTGCAAAGCCACAACTCTGCATACCTTGACAGCAGTGCTTTACAAGGACCCCCCCTCCATATTCTCTGCTGACTTTTCAGGAGTCATGGGGGACGTGCTTTTGTAGGTTTTATAGAGTCATTTCTCAAAGCGGACTGTGTCAGTGTGAAAGCAAACAGTTCATCACTTTCATCTATTTTCAAATCCCTATTTACATCTGCATTCCCTGAAAGCTCCCAAACCCTCACCTCACTAAAGAGGTACAAAACATGCAAAAAAAAAAAAAAAAAAAAAA
>BJFM01000975.1:255710-295271 GCA_016586285.1 Arothron firmamentum
CCCCCCCCCCGTGGGGTGTTTGTGTGTGGGCGATATCTCTTCTATCTCTGTCGCTGCATGCTGACTTTCTTGTTGATTCCGTGACTCGACCTCTTTGAACCATTTTGTGAGCCACGGAAAACTGAGCAGACACAAAGACGAGCAGCGACCAATGCTGCTGATGTCGATGCGCTTTCATGCTGGTGGTTGGCGAGATGCTTATTTTTTCTCTACCGAGCTAAAGTCAACAGTTTTGCAGAGGAATCATAAACACTTCAGAAATGTGATAATGACATGGAAACGCCACCACACTGCAAAAAAACCAAAAACAAAATAAAAGTGAGATTGCATTCTTTACTGAAGGCATCTAACTGCAGCCTTGAGCCACAGATCTGAATACTGGCAGCAGGAGCGGAGAGACAGCTACCGGTAATGTATGCTTTAATTGAATATAATGTCAATAATTGAGACACTGTATGGGTCAGATTAGTGAGAATTTACTTCATTGCCAAGTTGTATCATACTTGTATTTTCCAATCACATACAGAACAAAACAGCTAATACATTTGGATGCATATAAATCACAACAAGAACAAAATTGACACAGTAAAGTGTATGAATCACATTTTTGCATCACAACACACAAACTCAAAGATTTCCTTTCCTACCCACACAGACGCTCAATTCAGTCAACCCCTGCAAAAAGAGCCTTCCATGCAAATAACCTTCTGATTAAGAAGACCTTCCGGGTAAGAGAAGCATATGAATATGTGCTGGTGGCAGGAAGGTTATAGAAGAAACTTTAAGCCTGAATGGGAAGCCTGTTTGAATCCCCAGCTGAGCTTGGGGGTAGTTGAGTTATGCCGTTTCCTCCCACAAAACTGAGGTGCCCCTGAGGAAGACATGAGCTGCAGTTAACAGCACTAGCTTCCCAGTGTGAGGTGCCAAATGACATGAATGGGAAGTGGAGAGATGCTCAGTGTTAATCTCTTTTTTTTGAAGCATGTGACCGTCCCCCAACTGCCATATGGACATTTGACATTCACAATGCTGCTGGAAGAAACTTGCAGGTGTGGTGGAGCAAACACACGCTGTGCAAATGCCTGGTGAGTTCGCAGAATCACTCAACTGCACACATGGTCGAACCTCACAAACGCATAACCCTGACGAATGCAACCAGCAGCGAGGAGCAGACATGGAATGTGTTTGCTGCATTTACAGCGTTTGCCCTTTAACTCTGCCAAGCTTTGAGGTGGTTTGGAATCAGGAAAAGAAGGCTTTTATTTAGGCATTTTCAAACTGCGGGACAAATCTGGACCGTCCAATCCAGGCAGTATTCACCTACCCGCAAAAAGGCCACAAAGGTGTTAGTTTGCAGGGATACTATTAAAAGTTTAAATGCCAGAGGACGTTTGCGTAAATGTACTGAAAAGGCAACTGGAAAGAAGGAGTTGGGTACACAACAACAACATTAAGGAGAAAAAAGGTGTAATTGTGAAGCTTTGGAGTCAGTTTCTCCAAAAGGTCTTGGCATTTAGTGCCAGGGCGTTGGTCTTGTTTCCAACGGCGTCATTTCTCGGTCCTTACAGTATTTTTAACTTGGTTGATGTGGCAGTGCCAACCGCCAGAGCGCAAAGACAAACTGCAGTTACTCCACACACAGTAAGGGGGCGCCCAGCCTCTAGACAACTCAGTACTTGCATGTATCGCTCCGTTTACCAACAACGTATTCGGTGGACGTCTTCACAACTCGAATGACTGATGTGTTGCCATGAAACATAGAAAGTCACTTTAGCTACACCTGATAAACATAATATAAAAATGATAACACGGCTTACAAGTTGTTTATCCTGCACATTTGTGAAGTCAAAGCTATTTAAGAGGAGGTTTTAATATTTGAAATCAATCAGATGAAACATGCTGTATGTTTCTCTTCTCCAAATTCATCAGTGTGAATGTGGTTTAAATGAGCTGCAGCCTTAAGTTATGAATATATTTATGAATTTATTTATGTTCATTAGAATTTAAATGAGGTTGAAGAATTGAATTCCACAGGCCAAATGGAACCTGTAAATCTGTGATTACTAATGAACGCTGTTCTGAAATGCACTGATTCTCAATAATCCCGCCAGAGGCACCTAATACCATCCAGCTGGCATTCAGATGTTCTACAGATGCGCTCGATTCACCAAGAATAACACCCATAGGAATAAAAGAATCCACTTCCAACACTGCACTGCAGAGCGTGGAATGTGTATACGATGCATTTTCATAAACATGCTTAGTGGTGTGACTTCCAAGCCGACTGTTTGGATATGAGAAACGCCGTGGAGATCGTTGTTTGCTGGTCTTGGTTCCACAGGATGATACAGTGTGCATAAATTATAAAATATTAACACTGAAAACTGTAAGACTTGTTTTTATCATCTGCTGTATACAAGCAAGTGGACATTTCGGGAATTAAGATGCAAAAAGTCTAAATAGCACCTATAGTTCTATGAAATATTACATGTTTTCAGGCAATAAAGTAATAAAAAAAGATGTCAGCTCGATTATGAGCAAAATGTTTTAGTTCTCACTGTTAGAAATGACAGACTGGATGGATTTGGATACTTTCCTAACACAAGATTTCGTGATCATGATGTGCTGCGTTCAATTATCTGCACCACACTCCCTGAATGGGTGGATTATTTCTAGGTTTCACATTAATTTTTTGAAAGAATCCATTCTTGGTTGCCGAGGGGAACAGCTGGCACAGACAGATGTGGCAGGGTCGAGCCAGCTGGGCAGAGCCGGGCTTTTCCTCTTGGATTTGGCAGTATTAACCAATGGTTCACAAAAATTTTGAATGCCTGAGGTTGAGTCAGTTCACATGATTTATCTACGTTTCCCGCAGAAGTTTTAGAACATCCTTGACAAAACACTATACGTTTGTTCCAAAGAGCACCTGCGCACAGTTAAAGCTTCATTCATAAATCCAGCCCATATCATCTGGCTCTATCTCCCCGCCGACTGACGATTAAAGGGCCGCAAGCTTTGTTTCCATATGACCTCACTCTGGAGTCTGCGTATGAAGACCACCATCAACTCTTTATGACCTGTGTTCAAAAGAAGTCCCAAAAAAAGAGATCCTCCTGTAAAAACCTTATGTGTGAATAAATCATACAGTTTTTGAGACTTTAGATGCATTTACCAAACAAGATGCTTTTTTTTTAGTGGTGTTTGACATTTTTAAACAATATCCACAGGGAAAAAAGTCTCCAAATGGATCTTTGTTCTTTTGATGAACTGTGGCAAAATCCAAAAAATGTATTAGCAGAGATGAGTCTGCTGGTCCTGGAAGCTTGCACGGCAGTATACCGACTTCACCTCTCACGAACTTGATTAATCATGCAAAAATCTGCTCAGTCTCCTGAAACATCCCTTGAATTCGGCTCAAAATATTTGAGAATGGCTGTCGGATTATCGCCATCTCTACTGGCAAAGAATAGTTGGACAATCCAAACATATGGACATAATCATTTCATTATGACCAAATGACAGCGTATTTTAGCACAGTTGGACATGTAAACAGTTTCTGCGGACTTGAAACTTGCAGACGTTTCGCGTCCTTTGGGTGTCAGGAACAGCCTGATGCGTTGAACCGCAAAAATGCTTCAGTCGTACTGAAATAATGACTTCATGTCTACGCAGCTGTTTTGCATTTTATTTTCTCTCAAAGATACGACATCAGCGCTTGTCTGTATCCAGTCAGCCGTGCGAAGGGCTAAGGAATGCCAGCCAGCGTAGGAGACAGACAACAGTCCTACGGAGGTTTATGTTTCTACTTTCAGCCGGATGCTGTCGGCTCTCCTCAGACTGTGATTGGATCTTGGATCAGGTGTACAACACGCAGCATCGTCAGCAAATTCCATCAATATTATGGCCTCTTTTACCACGCAGAAGAGATCATTTCATTAATATTGCCTGATTTAGTTTACCTCAAAACTGAAGACTTCTCTAATAATCATATTTAATATTCAGCTAACAGATTAGCCTCCATTGCTGTTGTCCAATGGTCACTTTAGGAGCAGGAAAATGTCTTAGACTGTATAGATAGCCTCTGTGGGTGAGACTTTCTTTGTGTCAACGCCTCAACTGTACAAATCTACATAAATCTGAGACGACTACAATTAAAACCAGCAAGTCTAAAATGAACTCTGCCACATTTCAGAGCTCCACGGTCTTCTGCAGTTAGACAACAGTTTCTTAAAGAAATGTTTAAGAATGTGTACTTGGATGCAAGCTTTCGGAAAACTCTGGTCAGCTTCCCCCTCATTCCCCAGGGGGTCCTTGCTCATGGACCAGTCCAGCACAAATCCAGCCCATCAGATAGCTCGGTTGGCAACAGAAGTGCTGGTTTTTCTTGGCGTGGACTCCTCTCTCCTGTCGTCTGCATTTCTCGTGGTTTGGAAGATCGCTTGTGGAACTTGCTGGATTCAACTGCTTGTCATTTTTCTTCACTCCCTTCCTGATACAGCAGCTTTAATAAACACATTTTTCTCTGTGCAACTTATCGACAGTACAGCTATTTTTGGACTTCTCCATGAAGCAATGAGGAAAACGGCGTGGACATGCAAATGTGCTCAGAGGCAAGAAACAAGATGATTTTTGATCAATGCTTAGTGACAAGAAATGTTTCCTGATGTGGAGGGAGACCATAATATGTTCTACTATATCTTTCACAAGATGAGGACAGTAGCAGTTAGCAATGGTATTAGATGGCCCTCATATCTGTCCAATATAAATCTGCAGCCGGCAGCACAATCTATCAAACGCCATCACACACAAACATTACGTTTTCCCTCCCAGTGTTTGAACAGAAGCAGCTTGGGTTTGTGTGTGTGGGAAGGTAAATTTTATTACCTTTGTTACAGCTCTGCCGTTTCCCCCTCTCTCTGGCTGGAGATAGTGGCTTCAGTTTTTATACACAGTATAAACAGAGGCGAGAGCGATCATCAGTCAGCTCGTATACTCCTCAGCAGGACAGCGAATGAGGTTTAAGCCTTTAATGATGTAAACTTGTGTTGCCTCAGAATGTGTCAGATCTTATTTATTCAGACCTCAACATTGCAAAAATACCTGTTCACATCCACAGCTTGTGGATGAGAACGATGGAGTGAAGGAAGAATCTGACAGGTTTCTTATTTCACAATTTTTCCATGAATCTGCAGAACGATTTTGATTTAGGACAGATGACATCAGTGCACAGAAAGCTTCACTGTCTGACTGGTGACGTGCGCATTAGCTGCGTGCAGCTGTTAGCTACTTGGTGCTACTGCAGGCCGCCGCACAGTCAATCAAAGCTAACATTTGAGACAAATATTTCCTCTTGTTTTCATAACCAGCAGAATGACGACATTTGCTCTGGCTGTGAACCACAATGCATGCACTCCCCCATCGCACACACACACACACACCATGCTGGATCTCTGTCCCTTCCACTCAAAACTTTTGTCATCCACTTTTCCCAGTGCTTCTGTCTGTTTATATCTGCTCCGTGCGAGGCATTCCAGACTGTGAAGACTCGTATCTGCGGCCCTCTCGGTTCCGCGTGCAGCGCGGGCGCCTGGCATCAAATTACTTGCAGTGATTCGTGCGGCCCTCTGCAGCCTGAAGCCTTTCTAAAGAATGGAGGCTGATACTGATTTTCCTCTTTGCCAGCAGGCTGTCAAATGCAGCCCTCCTGAATCCAGTCTCCTGCTGCCAAGTTGCTGGAATGATAAAGTAAGAAATTACCCACTTGTACCAAAGAGTACTCTGATGTTTATATTAAAATCCTCCTCTTGGAAAATAAAGACCCTCTTAACGATGCGACACCTCAGCTGGGTAACACTATCAAGAATATGACATCATTGTCACATTTCTCTAAACAGAAATCGTTGATAACGTAGCATCATGTGGCTACATATCAGTTGGCAAATGGGGTCTCAGTGTTCAGAACTAATTAGAAGCACAGAACTATTAGCGGTCTCATGATTAACCAACGCAGCCATGTGCTCATGACTAATGCACCCTGTGGGATGGAGGGAGTCCCCACATTCACACTGGCTCTCTATATTTGAAATGATGACTCACATTCCTGTGTGAGCTACTGTCGCTGCACAAGTCTCAGTGGAATAGCAGTATGTAAAAACAAAACCTGACCATAGGAAACCCCCAACAACCAACAAGTTTTTATGTTATTGCTTGTTTTGGAGGATTTGAAGGAAGATCCTGAGTAAAATAACCAACGTGCCCCACAAGAAGAAACGCGATAGCCTCTTATAAGTTGTATAATTATGGCCTCCCGTGCTGGCTCGCCATCGTTTTGTCTCCATCAGGGCTGAGAAGCAGAGGGACGGTTGAATTTAAGCATCCAGTTTTGCTCGTTAATGACCAAGCAGGCTCCAGATGTTGGAGTGGAAACCTCAGGCTTTTCCTGACACGTTTCAGATGAATCAGCCAAACATTTCCCATGACTCACATTGTTTTTCCATCGTTTTGGCAGCCTGTTACTGCCCCTCTGGCCACATCAGGCTCATTCCACTGAAGAAAGTTACATGCCATGCAGAGTCCTCCACAAAGCAGGTATTGTTACCTCCAAGGAGGTCATGTGACAGTCAGTGTTTATCTGTCCGCCTGTGTATGCAAATTAACTCAAAGTTATAAAAAGAATTAATGAGATTTTCAAGAAGGAGGAACAGATGATCTTCGTTATGTCCTGGATTCCGGTCTTTTGGATTCCAAGGATCAAAGGCCAAGTGGAATCTTTATGATTGCTTGGCAGAGGTCTTTGCTCTGCGAGTGCTTTTCTAGTTTGTAAATGTGATGCAATTCATACAGACAGATTACAACTTATCGGATGGTGAGAACTGCTGATAACACAATGAAAATAAAGGCTTAAAGGCTTCAGTTAATCCAGAAAATCCTGTTGAGGTAAAAAAGTTTTTGCTATTCCATATGATATATTTTGAATAGATGGGACAAATAATGACAGTTGGAGCTGAATAGAGCTGCTATCTCTGTATTCACCCCAAACAGATAAAAGAGACTAGACTCTAAAAACAAAAAACCCACGGAGGCCATCCAGGAGACATCTGGTCATGCATAATTCCTGCTTATTGAAAACTTGGCAGTTCTGTGATGATGAGAATTTTCTCTGGAGTTTTCATTTTGGGCACTAAACTCTGATAGCTCTTATCAAAAATAAACATACGCACTTCAGTTGAGGGAGAGGGTATAAGCCTGTTTGTCTCAGGGTCATGACTCCTCAAAACGCGTCCTCTCGTGGCCTCGCAGGTATAAAATATGTGCATGACATTAGCAGCCGGTGGAGGTGGCGCAGCTCATCTGCATTAGTTCACTTCTGCAAGCTTGCATTTGACTTTACTTGCTAATAAATGTTAATGCTGTTAGCATCAGCTCCAAAACCCAATATCTTCATAAACATCCAACAAATTTAATCTGACTCTTCCCGATTTGAGTGTGACAACGGTTCTGGCCATGAATTTGTTAGAACTTTGTCTCTGCCACAGCTGCTGGGTCCACTGCTGGCAGCTCTTTGTCCTCAGAATTGCCCTAAATTGCTTGCACACAAGGCATTCACAGTGGCCCAATTATAAAGCCCAAATCGCCACTTAGGGGCCCAAATTTTGGGTGTTGACCATGCATCATTAATCTGACCTATCTGACGCTGGTTAAAGCAACATGGGAGCTCCCTGCGAGATGGCCTTCGACCTTCCACCTAGGGACAGAATTTGGGCCTGTGTTTATGGACAGAAAGCTTTTTGTGTACACACCCAGAGCTAAATGAGGCCTGTGTGTGTGGGCCGCCTGCCCACTCAGAGCAGATCACGACACTAAAATATAATCCAAGCAGCCTGCTGCTGACAACCAGCATCCTCAAAGAGAGCTATGTGGGAAAGATCAACCCCCCGAGAAATAGTCCTCAAGGCGATATAGCTTTTTTTGCAGTCTTCTTGCATCAGGAGGAGAATAAACTGAGTGACTGAAGTTTTTCTGCCTTGAAGTGCACAACAATGACAGCGACTGCTGCAGAAACAGAAAGATCTCTATTACAAATCTGTCACCATGTGAGCAGCAGCCTGATAACTAAATGTTTGTGTTATTTCATTGGTTGTGTGATTTATTTTTCATTTTAATTATTTCTGAAGTCGGCACTTTCATTTCAGAGATCAGTGGAAAGCACAAAGTTGAGATTGCATGCATCAGAATTTCACTTTAAAAAGTGTCATTACTGTTCTTTTGTAGATAAAGTTCAATTCAAAAGAAATATTCCAAATTATGATCTGTAACTACAACATAACTCAACTTCATAAAGCTTTCCTACAAAAATGTCACAAAAATACTGAAAGATAAAACACCATTCCCTTAAATTCAGTGATTTTTTTTTTGAAGAGGAGTTCAGCTTTGCACGGTTTAAAACTCGTGATCATCGCTGTGCGTCATTTAATAAGTGGAAATTGAACATTTTCATCAAAATGTTTTTCTTGTGATGCAAAATGTGACCTTTGTGATGTGGTCTGGCGGAGTTTACGGATGGCGTCTCCAAACGAAATAAGCGGAGCTCAGAGCTCTCAGCAGCAGCTTTACCGTCCACCCTGCTTTCAGGAAGAACCTGGTGTGTAGGTTTTGTGCAGCAGGTAAAGAGCCAGTCTGACCACCGACGCGGGCACGATGTCCACCCTCGCAAACGTAAAGCCCACCTATGAGCAACAGATTTGGTTAGCAAGAGGAGCAGGGTGAGGAGTTCACACTGCTGACTTTGGAATCTTCTGTCAGACAACCGTCTTCTCCCAAAACACAAAGCAGCAATAAATCCTGATTAACTGAGGTTGTCTGGACCAAACTCAGGAGGCAGAAGTGAAGCAGGCTGCATCACACATTTTAAACTTTAACGATCAAATCCACATCTCAGCAGTGTTAGCAGGCTGCAGCACTGTTAGATTTAAATCAACACAGCGAGACAGTGAGATAAACTCTAGCTTCAGTCCACTGTCTGCCTTTATAAACACTCTGACTTTCTTGATTGTGTGTCAACTGTCCCAATTCCTATCTGACCAAATATCACCTCATGTTGGACTGTAAAGGCAAGCAGGAGGTCACGAATTGCGTCTGCAAAGACCATCACAACCAAACATGAACGTCATCGACTTCCAAATGCAAATTCTCCTTAGTCTTCCGTGCAGACACTCATGAGGAACACGTGAAGGCCACTTCACAAAGCCCAGACAAATTTCGTGTTTATTTTTTCCTTGTTGCCATGGAAACACTCCTTGGGAGGTGGAGGACTCGTGTGCACTCTTGAGATGGAAATCCTCTCGTTAAGCTTCACAATTGAAAATGCAAACACATTCAGGAGCAGGATGTCACTAAAGCACTCAGGAATATGAATAAATCATCAACCCGTGTTAGCGGTAAGCTGTTGTCTTGTTATGTTATTTAGCTATTTAAAGTGTGGCCTGGCGTTGACTATAAGCTCAAACAATGCTGACAAACAGCATTCACATATAGTTCAGCGCCAATAATTTTGCCAGAAATCAGTATCTAGCAAAGGTATTTTGCAAACTAAGCCATAGCCAGGAGTCTTTCCATAATAACGTTTCTGACTGTCTGGCTTTTAGGAAGAAGCAGCCATTAACAGGGTTCCCATAGATGCAAAAGCTAACAACTGATGTCAAAAATGGACTCAGAAAAACAGAACTAACTCAAAAAACCTTATCACCAGGCCAACCAAACAAGAGAAGTCCTGAGGTGCACTTTATGGTTTGGAAAAGTGACACTGGCGACGGTTCTAAACTCTGGGCAGTGGTCAGAGAACCAGCCAGCCAGCGCTGTCTGCTGCAGATATGGGGAGACAGGCTGTTCCCACAGCTCTAAACTCCAGTTTGGGTCTGACTTTTGATGACACCAGAATCTTCCCATTCATAAAGAACAAGGCTCCAACCTTTGGAGGGGCTCAGTAAGAAGAAGAAGAAAAAAAACCCACACTCAAATGTATATTCATACATGCATGTCGGTGTTTCATTCATTCTATCTGACATGAAAATTACAGAGTGAAGTTGAGCTCCTGCTTATGCACATAAAACATCACAATAAACCCTGTGGTAGATTGTGTGGGTGAAAACTAGAGCCATGATGTAAGACTATGGGAAAGTGGTGGGTCGGGAAAAGGGAAAACTCATGGAAAATGTTATTATAGGGAAAGACTGCTGAATACATCTGAGCAAGATCTTCCAAAAGGTGGATAAATATAGCAAGTGTTGAGGAGGTACATGTAATGCCGCCACATGCCTCAGTGAAGAAAGGTGTCAGTGTCTTGAGGAACGCCCAGGCATCTGGACCTCATGTGGTCACGGCTTGAAGTTGTAAACTCAGGGAAGAAATAAAAGCTTCTGTGAGCCTTCCCGGAGGGTTGTCTCCACAGCTTGGGGAGAGAATTTTGTGGAGCAAAAAGGGGTCCAAAATCTAATCAGTGGCTCTACATCTGGTTAGCATTAGCATACCGTCCAATAGGGTCAGTGGGTGAATGCTGTCGTGCTGCTGCTACCAGGGTAAAGGAGGAGAAACTGATAAAAACATGTGACTGTCGAGGCAGTAGGCACTATTTTAATAACTACATATGCGTCTTTGTCTCTGCTGCCTGCTTCCAGAAACAATGTGACCACACACACTCATCTAATTCTTCAGCGAAGGTGTCCCTGTCACGCCGCTCCGTGGGATTTATCTATAAACGAGCAAACAGAAGGGCAGATGACTCCTTTCATGCCGACGGTGAGCAGATCACAGTGAACCCACTCCAGCTTCCCAGCCGAGCTTTGATTCGGTGCCACGGAAACAGAGCCACACTCCACCGCTCAGATCAAGGGGTGTTTTTTCACCCCAACTGCCAATGAGAGGCTCCTGAAGCCTAATTGAAGGCGAGTTTGCAGTCAGGAGTTTAAACGTCTGACAGACGGTGGAAGACAATGGGCGAGACAGCTGCTCCCAGCTCAAGCTCATCCTGCCAACTCACATGTCTCATTTGAACCTGATGTTACAGATGTGCCTCAAACTCATACATCCAACTGGTGGAGAAAAAACCCCCCCAAACAGTTGAATATAGGTACGCTTGTAGCTGACATCACTGTTTGCGGCCTTTTTGCCCTTCAGCCAACTCGCTGCTTCTGTCACTCCTTTGCTAGCTCCTCTCACTTTCATCTCTGCATGGATCAGGAGCAGCACTGTCGGACGCTGTGTTCTCCTCAATGAAAGAAGCATTCATCGTCACCTTCAAACCAAAGAGGCTCTTCATCGTCACGACCTTCCGGTCACTTGCTTTCAATGCTTACATTCTTTAGGTAAACGCACAGAATTGTAGAGATGGTGAAGACTTGGACATGGTAAATTTTCAGATGTTACTGCAGACCAGAGTCAGGACCTGGGTACGGACTCGTTCTCAAATAACGATTTTGATCTTGGAAAAGTAAGATTTCAAAGCAATGAATGTTACTGAGAATGTAAGAAAAGGAGGAGATCTGAGTGGAGTTTTTCTTCAGAAATAAAAAGGGCTAAAATCAGCATCCAACTCCAGCCTGTCATGCTTTCATTAATGCAATAAGGAAAATGATCTACTTTGTCATCTTTAGTAGAGTGATCGGCAGTGGTGCTTACCTCCGTGACTGGGGCTGGGCAGCCAGAGCAGCAGGGTCAGGACGGCACCCACCAGGACCGAATGCAGAGTTCTCATATTGTTGTGCTGAAAGTTAAGTCCTCCACACTCAATTTAAAGACACTCCATTCAGAGGGGACTGAATGAGTTTCCAGTTTTGGGACCTGCTACAGGATACTCCTCTATGTGAAGGGGCAGGGCTGGGGAGGGACCGCGAGAGGGACGCCCTCTCCAACCTCCACCCCTTCCAGCATACTTCTCTGGGGGAAAAAAAAGGAGAAAAAAAGATATCCAATGCCTTCTGGCCCTGGAAAATGAACACATTCAAGACCTCTTAAGTCTATTCGGGCTAGATCTTCCACACGGCTCAGATCTGTCCAAACTGCTCCCGGGGATCTGGACTTGCTGCTGTCGAGGAATAACGGGAAGTGGTGACACATTCGCACCCCTTTTTTCCAGAGTTTTACAGAGTTCTCACACAGTGTCACATATCTGACCATAACAGAATCCCTCTCGTTGGTCCCTCATTGGTGCACATTTTTCCACTGCCATTTAAAATGTATCATAGCTGACAGCACCGTTCATTCTGTCACCATAACTCTGCATTTAAATGGCAAAATTAACCATGTTTCAGTTTTACGTCCTTTGCGCTTCCCTCTGTGTCTCATCTGTTGCATTTTTGTTTAACAAACCTCCAGCTGATGCTAATAGGTTAAATTATAAAATAGTCTTTTAAAATGCAACAATGCCTTTGTGATTTCAATATCCCTGGTTTATTAATCTGAATTATGTATAAAATGGCTTCCATCTTAATCATTCTGCCATAGCTTCATAGAGATAAATAAATTGTTTAAAAAAGACACACTAGAGGGTGCATCTATTTGCCAAAGCATGTGCGTGGTTCTAGCTGTAAGACAACCTGTAAAATAACACATGGCACACGTAACGCTACACCGTTTATTGCAGACAACCTTTTCCGACTTCACAGGGCCCCTGATCATTTCAGCATGGCACAAGCTACAATTAAAGCGATCCCTCTGAGCTGCAGCCAGCCGTTTGTGAAGATGACACACTCTGGTCTCCCTGGGGATGTGTTAAATCACCAGGAGAAATGTCACCCACTGATATGTGTGGGCTCGTGTGGCAGAAGTGAAAGCGCGGGCCCTTGCAAGCACTCATAAAATGATCCAAGCAGATCTGTGATGACTAAATATGAAGAGAATTCAAACATCTTTTGGCTTTTTTTTTTTTTTTTTTTAAATAAAAGCCTCAACTTCAGACGTGTGACCATGATGCTAACAGAATTTCTTTTGACCGTTATATCTTTAAGCATCCTAACATCATTGAAACTGTTACTGAAGTTCTCTTTTTCCTTGTTTGGTTTGAATACCCCTTGAGGGGAATATTGCATCTTCGAGAGCTGGCAAATGCCCCACAGCATTTAACAACTTTATTCAGACTTGGAGCACAATGAGTTTTATTCAGCAACCAGCCGAAAGAAAGAAGCTTTTTATTAGATACATTTCATTCATGCTTTATACACAATAAAGACAATTCTATTGCTGTCCCACAAACCAAAATAACTCCACATTTTCATAACTATGCAGCATCTGAGATATTTCATAACAAAATATATTGGTGCCTCTTTCTGGTGGGGGGTCGGGGGTCAGCTCATATCTAATTTATTTCCCCAATACTCGCATAAAGCAGCAACTCTGGCCATTTTGCAGCAATATCGCTGCTCAAGTCATCTTTGGTATAGCACAGCGGCTCTGTTTGCACCACACGCTCTTATATACAGTCAACTGCTGCTTTTTCAACTTCAAATCCTTTCCACAACAAACTGCAGCAGTTTGCCTTTAATTAGCTCAGCTGGGTTCTCTGACACAGCGCTAACGGCGCTCTTTATTTACCCATTTATGACTTTCTTTGATAGTTGAGAATAAAGCAAAAACACCTGCGCAGCGACGGCTCTCTGTGCAGGTCATCAAACAGGATTTCATGAGTGGAAAACCCTCTTTAGGTGGTTGCAGGTTGCAATCCCTGTCAATAACCAACCCAAGTGGAACACTTTGGTGCAGGCCTAGATGGGCACATCTGGAACGTAATCATAACTGACGAAAAATGCATCATTGTGTAGCCATTAAGAATGAATTACACTCCATCAATGAATAAATTTCTAATTAATTCATCAATTCATCCAAAGAAATCGTCCTTTCTTCACATTTCAGACGTCAAACTACCAACTCAAAAACTGAGTTAGAGACCAATGTTCTTTAGCATGAGCTTTAAACTCAGATTCACCCCTTCTGCTCCTTAATCTGTATTATACCTGAACCTTCTGCTGTCACTGGTGACGTGATGGCAGATATTCTATGAATTTTAAGTGTTCTATCCAAGAACAAGCGCTGGACTCCTGAGAGAAATTTTCCGCATTCAGAATTAAGATAAGATTAGAAATCCAGCGTCTTTTTATAAATCAGTGCGTGGGCACAGAGCCAGCGCCCAGAATACATCCTGCACTGCAGATGCAAACAGGCTTATATGGAATACAATGTGGTGGACTATTAATTCACCTAAATCCATTGTAAGCTGTGAAAATCTCTGTCCGGCTCTCAAAGGCAGAGGTGTTAGCAAAGCTAACACTGTTGGAAAGGTGCGGATTAATCTCCGATTTCCAGCTTCAGCCTCTTTCCATCATGAAGCAGGAACAAAGAGCAGCTTTAAAGATAATTAAGTTTTTAATTACCAAAGCTTCAGGAGGGTTTTTCAGTCACTGGTGATGCTTTCAGAACACATGCAAATGACCAACAGCCAGCACTTTAGTATAAAAAGGATGACAAATATCAGTTCCAGACTTGTGTTCTGTGCCGCAGCATCAGCAGATGCTACTTGTCAGAGCTACTTTCTCGCCAGCCTAAGCCTGTCGCGAGCTCTCTCGTGACGCTCCGTTGGCAGCGTCGTTTTAATTCTCAGCTCGGCTAATGCACGACACTGGAAAAAAACATTTAATGTCGTTTCTGCCGCATTTATTGAGGGTAATTCCTGCGACTTGTTTAGATTTGTTTGCTCAAGGAGAAAAGAGAAGATTAGGCTCGCTGATAACTCGGTAACATGTGAAGCAATCTGGCTTGAAAAGTGGTTTTCAGGCTCTTAAGCTCCATTATCATGTTTTTCAGGCCTTCTTGCTTAAAATGCAGTAAAAAGACATCATGGCTGTTTTATCAAAATAAACTGCACATGTATGAACTGGGAGAGGTGAATGGAGGCATATACTGCTATGAAAACAGTTTAAATGTGGAGTGTAAATTATATAAATAATAAGAAACCCCTTAACCTATGAGAAGGCTTTTTCACTCAAAGCTCGAGGAAAAAACTTCAGGTGGCGAAGTTAAGGTGATGTATTCTGCATATCAATTAAGCTATATTAAAAACAGGCAGACTACCAGGTCTGCATAGAAGCGTAAATCCACACAATATCTCACAGATTTATTCATCTTTTTGTCTCCAGGTTAAATAGGATGTTGCAGCAGTATAAGCAGGGAGTCATCGTGGTTTATCCAAACTCTAAATCTAGTCAATTTATGACGAAAATCCCCCCCGAATATTTTTCAACCTTTAGTTTGCGGAGATTAAAACCTGCAGCTGCAGCTCAGTCACATCCAAGAGCCTGCATTAGTTGCCACGGTGACTCCAGAAGCAGGTAATGAGCTTAAAAGAGCTCTTTGTGAGCTTCTATGCAGCATTTTGGCTGGTATGTTGAATGATTTACAGCGTCCTGCACACATATTTGAGTCCATGTACACGTGAAGCTGGCAGCCATCCGTACACACAACAGCGGTAGAACTCTTTCCCCCAACATCCTCTGAGGGCAATGCTACATCTCAGTGATGACGGCTTCAGACATTGCTCTCTGGCGAGGCCTCAGACGGTGAGGGAGACGCAGAAGTTATGAGGATGTCGGCTCAGGCTCTCCCTCACACACAACTTATCCTCAGCGCACACGCATACCTGGATCAAAATCCAGCTTTGAGCCCGTTTGCCGCTGTGCTCTTCAATAATTTCATACACTAAACGTCTGATGCGTCAGCTGGCTTCCCGTCAGATGGCATTCCAAATATGTTCGGCTCCTTTTGTTTACTTTTCAGACTTTGGAGGAGTGTGAAAGAGTTTCGCCGACTCAGCAGCGCATTCAGATGTCATGGCGGGCTTTTGTTCTTGCAGAGTTGCAGGAAAAATGTGCACCCTCGTAGTTTCCAAGCAGCTTAAATTTTATTATAAATGATTTCACATTTGCACGCAGAGAGGTGAGAAAACCCGGCTCGGCTTTGAGAGGTGGCGTCCACTTTGAGGGCAAATCCCGTTAAACACAGCGAGCCATAGCAGAAAATCACTCAGCAACAGGCGTCAAAAGAAGAGAAGCATTTTGCCCTTACTCCTGTGGTACTTTGGACACTGCTGCTTAGCCATTACACATCAAAGTGTGAAAGCATACCCAGGCTCCTCAGAGCAACAACTGGGACCATGATGGGCATTTTGATTCCTTGTCAGCTTCGCTATTGACACTTTTTCAGACTTCTTTTAAGCAGAAAATCCAGTCAATGAGCCACAAAGATAACATATCAATACAATAACCTTGGCCCATAAGATAAAAGTCCTGATGAGCATAAATACATGAATCTGACCCCAAGTCAGCCCTTGCTGTGTGTATGATGCAGCGACGCATAAGAGGTGGCAAAGGCACTGTTGCGTCCTATTTAATGTGCAATATATAAAGATATTTATGTTCACAAAGCACCCCCTTATTTCACATTGTCTTTATTCCAACTGAACATTTAATTGCCCTCAAATGTCTCAACTAAATTGCTTTTACCAAGTTTGTTGGAGTTCTGGGCCATTAATGTATTGAAAGTTCCAACCATGAGGTTATTGGTGCAACCTGACTGATGAGGAAGGAAACCCCATGATCATTAGAATTCATCCTGTGAGGACGAATCATTGTTCATCTTTTAACTTGTGCAATTCGAGTGAGTGAAACCCAACCAGGGAGTCCAGCAGAACTCTGAGGTCAAGAGACCACTGCCCTCTGCTGGAGGATCTTATTTGCTTCGACCACCACCTATTTACACTTGAGCATACATTTAAGATGATCACAAGAACTCCAAACAGAAAAATGCAGCTGGAATTAGACTCCCAGAAACTGTCCCACAGGGTGGGGGTGTGGGGTCACACACTATCCAGTTCGTAGGGCTGCTGAGTAACAAGCACGGAAATGAGTCAACCATGTCAACAAATATAAATAAACAGCCGTTTCTGTTCACATACTGGTCAGACTGAGGTCGTCAAGAATACAAGGTCAGTTCTGGACCCTGGGAATCACAGCACCAACATGCTGACTGATCTCAGCGTTTATTGGTTCATGGTCCTTATGGTGGATGTGGGAACAGAATTAAAGGTAAACAATGTCAAATCACAGCTACATTCCTCCACCAGCACCTCTTGATTGTATTTTCAGCCACATCTTTGTTCTCCCCCCCCCCCACCCCCCCACAAAAGCATCTGCTTTGCTGAGCTGTGTGAAAGCGTACAGCACTTCATTCATACAAGAACGAGATTATGCAAAGTGCCGCATGAATGGTTTTTAGAGCGCGGTTATAAAATGATGAAGGTGGTCCCCGGAGAGCTTCTGTTGATGTCTTCAGAGATTCGGATGGTGACTTTTTATTCAGAAAGAAACAGTCTCTCGTGCAGAGGCTTGTATGCAGATCCACTAAATGGACACACACAGGCAGATGTGTAGTGTGTGTGTGTGTGTGCGAAACCACTCATGTCCTTCCAGCCATGGAACTCATCTCTATCACAGCACCAATTCTGAGCCACTTTTTTTTAATGTCAGATTGTGATATGGTAGTTTTATCCCTGGAGATTCTGGCCATCTCTATCACAGTTGCCACATCTCTTGCTCATTCTTTTCCTCCTTCACCCTCCTCCTCCACCGGTGCCATTGTAAAACATTGGCCTGAGTCCCGAGCCCTCAGGAGGCTCAGGGGCTCAGGGTTGACTGATCGCTGGATTTCACCACTGGCTCCAAGAATGGGGATTGTTCGCAAAGCTTTTCTTTCCCTCCGAGACCCCTGTGGATTAAGGATTCTTGGTTTTTGTGCAATAATCAGGCCTCACACACCGCCAAAAGAAAACACAGTATAGCTGTGCACTGCTTCATCTGCAGATGCTGTGCGTCACCACATTTTCCTGCTCCGTTTGGGGTTTTAAAGGGTGCCCTGGTGGAGAAGAACTGAACGACTGAGCCTTTGAATTTCCATCAGTGCCTTTAAAACAATATAGATTTTTACAGCACAGTGTGGTTGTCGTCATCAGGGAAGAAAATTTACTGTGTAGCAAAGAGACTACAGTTCTGCCTTGATAAACTAGACCGGGACTGTTAACAGTAGTTTCTCCATTAACACACCTCCTGTCTTCCATTTTTACTCAGATAGCACCTTAGCTTTTTTAATCAACTTAATCAGCAAGAAAAGATTCCCCTGTGCTTATTTTATTAGCCACAGCAATTACACCCACAGTGCAAGTTGTGTTTTATTGTTGAACAGAATAAACAGATGGAGACAAAAGAAAGATGGAATCAAAACATGATCTTTTTAGGGACAAGCAAGAACAATTCAGATTTACACTGAGAACAAATGACCTCTGCGCAGCTTCTTGTGCTGCTAATTGTCCTTGACACAGTTATTGTTAATGACATATGCAGACTGCCACTGGGCGATAGTTCCAGATGGCTCTGCCAGGCGTTTTTTCATGCCGTGGCCTTTTATTCAAATTAGCGAGAGAAGCTGACCAATATTAGCTCTTTATTGAAGTCGGACTCCATTAGCGGCATTAGGAGCGGTGCTGGCTGGACCGACGCATAACTGATGAAGAGGACACCAGCGTGCCGTCCATCCAGACTCACAAGGATGCAGAAACATGGAGCGTGGGTACCCTCTGGAACAGCCTCTCACAGTTAAAACGCCAGTTAATGAAACCGCGGCATCATTTTCATAAACAATAATGATGGTGGTGGAGTATTTCATTAGCAGTAATCACATGACCAAGTGTTAAAACCTGCTGACTCTCAAAAACTGACATTCTACCATTATTAAATGCACTTTGAAAAAAAAAAAAAGATGAAAACCAAAAAACCCCAATACGAAACCAGAATCCTGATGCGATTCTGGTGTGGATGTGAGAGACACCACATTCAGCAGAAGGAGGAGGATTACAGTAGCCTTCCTTCCTGATCTCCCTACGGCTGGGCCGAAAGTAATTGCTGGACTTTTGCACTTGATAAAACAAAGTCAGAGACAAATGAATGGCCTCTGCGGTTCAACTCAGAGTATGGCTGCTTGATTATTCCTCCGTTAATCCTCTGCTTGTGAAAGACAGTTCACTGAAGGCCAACAAGGAGAGCTGCTTTTTCCTTCTCTCAGAACAGAAATAAAAATGGACGATCGTGACGGGACCGGTTCTGATCATTCAAGAGAGCTACACCTGGCATTACTGGGAAGACAGAAAAATACCCCCAAACCCCACATGGGATTATTCTACAAATAACAGCTCTGACTTTCTGCCTGCATCACTGCAGGGGAAAGTCCATCTGAGACAGCCATAATTGCTATCATTTGTTTAATCCACCCAGTAAAAGCAGATCGTCTTTACAGATAAAATATTTGGAGCGTCTGTGCAGTCTTTCATGCATAATTGTACACCATTAGCCTTTAAGAGACTGACCCATGGGTGCACCCTGAAATGTGTATGTGTGGTACTCCGCCTCCACAGGAGTGGGCAAAAATTGTGTCTGGCCGCTTAAATTTGAAGTCAGTTCCCTTTTATATTATACATATGTAAAAAATATTAAAACCTTCAGCAGAGTGTATTTTCATTCTTGTCAGTTTTGCCCAATGCTCCATTCTAATATAAATATTTCTGTAGCAATTATGAATGTTGGTTGTTGTGCACAAAGCAGCTGAGCAAACTGTTTCTGTAATTTGACACATGACGGCTGCAGCAAGAGTTCAGGTAGAGGTAGCCATAGAATACAAGCCCCCCATGGAACACTGCTATCTTTCATATATTTATATGTATTATTAATTATGGCAGGTCAGTTAAAAATGGATCAAACCATAATGCTTCGAGGGGGTTGGTGGACTGCATCTGGAACTGTATTCCTCCTTAAATTATACATTTGAGGAGCTTAAAATCTTTTTCAGACAGTGAGAACACCTCGAGGCCCAGAGTGGAAGCACCTCACACATACAGGATCTTCTGCTATAGATTCAACAAGCGTTTGTTTCCAAGACACAAGTTATTTCTGCTAAAATCACCTGCTCAATGATGGATGATTGGGCTAGGTTCAGACCTCCATGTTCACAGTAGATGTGTGTAAAGTGTGTAAAAGTATTAATATCATAACACAAACTGTTAAATGATAGTCAATCAAGAAAGAGCAGTCATTTTGAACCACTTTAAAAGAATACATGAAAGAAAAGCAGGAGTAAGTCAGGAACTTCAGACAGAATAACTAGAAGAACTAGGATCCACTTTCATAATGAGTTTAAAAACATTTTTACAAAATCCTTATGAAAAAGTTTCTTTTGCTCCTTATGATCTATACCCAAGCACATCAGGGAAAGCTACTAAAGGTGTGCAGAACAGTGCCTCTGTGCAGGACAGTCTGCACTCTGTGTTGGTGTGTGTGTGTGTGTGTGTGTGGTAAATAAGCTTATGTCCTCCACAGGCACGGTGCTTATTGCAGAGGTAGCAATGGCAGATAAATCCATCTGTATCATGATGGACCAGAAGCAGCTGAACACTAAGCTCCCCCCAAAGACAGTTGGCTGCTTTCAATGAGATCCTGATATTCAGCCAGTGTCAAAATTTAAATCTTAAATTAAAACCAAAAAAGAAGCAGCTGACTTTCTGAGGATTATGTTAGAGGGGTATTCTGACAGACAAAAAAAAAAAAAAAAACAACGAAAAAAAAAACCTAAAAACCTTGCAGCCCCAATTTAGAGACAGAAAAAAAAAAACAGCAAGAGAGGACAGATGAGGGCAGACTAAGAATAGCTATCTCTGGAGGAGCAGCTCCAACCGCTGATATTTGAAGTTCAATGGTAGTTTGATAATGGCAGCTAGTCGGATTATAAAATCCATTTGTCCATGCTTAGGTTCATTAATGATGGAAACAATGAGATGCACTTAAATTCACTCCACTGAAGAATGTATAATGAGAAATAAAGCCGTTAGTGTGAACTGAAGAGAGTGATGGAGATCAGGTATCAGACCTCATGTCTGTTTGCTCAAGCAGTCAAGGTCATGAAGAGGATTTCTGAACTATTCTAGTTCTCCATGAGTCATTCCTGACAGTGATAAATCACTCTCCAATTTCATGACTTTAAAATGTACAAATCTGGGCTTCAAGAATACAAGTGAAATCTCTTATGTTTCAGTGCAGCCTGTTAAACAGCACCTGCTTTACAGCAAGTGTGAGCTGAACCCAGGGAGAAACAGAACTCCTCAGACTCAGACGCCCATCTGTCCGAGCCACTGTAGTCGGAACAGAAGCAGACGCGTCTCCACGGCTGTCTGCTCTGCTTTAGGAGGAAGAGCAGAGAGTTAAGACAAGCCCGTCTCTGCCCTCAGGACGCATCTGCTCAGCCGAGTTCAAACAGATATAGAACTAATTGGCCTTACTTCCTCCTCCAGTCTTTGACACAAAATTTGCAGCTAAAGTTCCTCCAAACAGGAGTTCTTTCTTCTGCTCCACATCTGACCTTAGAATCAGCAGCTCAGCACCGGTTTGGTCACCCAAACAAGAATGTCAGCCTCAGAGAGAAGGAATGCTTTTTAGCAACTAAATGTAAACATTAAATAGTTCTGAGGGGGTTTCTGTGTATTGTTGGTGGGTGAAGGGAAACGTTTTCCATCTCCTTAATGATGAGCTACAGGCCAAAATATCCAAATTAGTAATTGTGAGATTTGTAACCAAAGGAGCAAAATTATTTGAAACACAGAGCTCTGGATTAGACCTGTTTCCCTAATCACCAACAGCGTGTATCAGTCCAGAAGAACTAATGACCTATTTTTTCTCTGAACCCATCTTTTATACAACCATCCAGACAGTATGAAGGTGGATCTCCTGCTTCAGTCCATGTGATTGGAAGATGTCAGTGCCCTCGTAATCTGACTCCAACTCTCCCTGTGCGGTTTGACTCCCCCAGTCGTCATGCCTGGCAGGTCCTCTGGAATGTCACAGATACACATTTTTCCTGCAGACCGTAATCCTTAGTCACCCATAATATGCCTTATAGTAAAGTTTGAACCAGATCATAAGAGTCACCCTGTCTGTGAACTATGTTGTGAGTCCGTGTTACCTGTTGTCCTGTTTGTGCAATCATTAATGTTTAAGCATGTTGTTAGCAATCGTTCCATTGCAACCTTTTTGATTATAGATTCAATACAATCCTAATCTATAAATGAAAAAGAGAATTATAAAAGTAGTAAGAAGTATAAAATCCCTGAAAAACAAGTATAAAATCCTAACATAAGTCTCTTTTTTTTGGATCGTTCAGTTATGCTTAAAAGGAACTGTGCCTGACTTTGGAGTGTATCACAATATATATGAATTAGGAGCAAACAAGTAAAAACTTCAATTGATTTGGTTGGTTATTGACCCAGATCAGAGAATCATAGGAGGTTCTAAATCAAGCTGCACCTTAAATCCAAATAATGGATGAAAATGATAAAGACTCAAAAGCAGTAGGCGGTGTTATCTACCGAACACATCTCCAAACCAGACAGACTGCTCAAGCTGAAAGGATGATTAAACTAAGTTACCAGCTGAAAAGCATTATCAAATTCTAACCAACTTGTAATGATTCCTGCAGCTGTCTCGCTGCCATCGTGCAGGCTGGGTCTGTTTGTGCTGAGGCTTTTCTTAAACACTTGACTGAGCTTTATTTGTCGTTTCTGCACAGTAGCAGAATCGTGTCTGCAGCTCTCTGCTGCAGTCAGATGTTGTCTCCTTGAATCTCACACCAAAACCCTGATGGTCGTGCAGGAAGTCCACTGCGTACAAACACCATCATGCCCACTAAACAGAAGGGTGCGATGACCTTCCTGAGCCCACCCAGAAAGTCTAGTTTCTTTAAGCTAAAGCTACCTGGTCAGAACTTGCACACAGAGCCACCAGAACAGTCTGGCAGCGAGCGCCCAGCAAACAGGAGTCTTTATACTGGGCCGGACTGATTGGAAGCAGGTGAGCAGCTGCCTTGATGAGATGGGCGTGGCTGCCAGTGAAGGGCAGCAGAGCAGAGGTGGGTGCACGGAAAACCACTGCATGAGGTGAGCAGAAGGGCGGAACTGGGAGAGATAACGAGTTCAGGTGTGTGAGACAGTCATCCCAGTATCCAATCACTGCTGATCACATGCTTTTTAAAACATTTATTTAAAAATACGTCATCAACACAGAAATAGTCATCTATCATTTGTATAATTAGATATAGATCTTTACATTTTAAAACACTCAGTTTTTAAAATTGTGGTGCACTTTTTGTAAAACTGCACACGTAAACAGTGCACTGTTAAGAGGGTGTGATAGCAAACATCATATTATTGCGATAGACTTTGAAACAAAGCACTCTGCCTGAAAGTGCCAGTTTGGTCTGTTTTTCTTTGCGTTTTCTCCCCGGTTTCTCCGTCTCCCTCCGATTCCGGCTGACGTCGCTGCACACCTGCAGCTCGTCGTCCAATCGCCAGCTGCTCTTGATAAGCCGGTCTCTTCCTCGCGAGTGCTGCCAGTTTGTTGTGTCCCAGTCAGTGGCACCAGCTTGGCTCAGCTCTCTTTAGCAGTTCAGTTCCTCACCTTGACCTTTCAATCATTGGTGTTCTCAGTCTGTCTGTCCACGCTTGGCGTCCCAACACTCTCCTTGTCCTGACCAAGAAATTTATCATGTCTGATGCTCCTTATGGAGAAAACTGTGACCAAATGGCTGGAGAGGAAGGCGGCAGACTCCATGATGTCTGCTGGTCACAGTCACAGCATGGCGCCACCAGTCAGTCACACACACAATACAGGTGACCCATCTGCACCTCTGTAGCTGGACTTTGTCATATCAAAGCTCATATGTAAATAAACTTAAAGAAAACTCAAACGCCTCATCAGCCTGATATCACAAGTGCGCATTCAGCTGCTACTTAAGTTTATGCTCGATGCGTTTTTACGGATTTAAAATAGTCTGAACTGTTTAAGAAAAAACAAAGTAATGACGATGCTGTCAGCACAGACAGCCGTTAAATCACTGCAGAGGTTCAGCTCTAAGATGGTGAGAAAAATGATATTAAAACCTGAGCTGTTCCCTTCAGAATCAAACCGTCTCTTCCCTGAGCTGGACTGCAATCACAAAACTACCATCTTCAACAATGGCACATAATTATAGCAGCTTTTGTAGCTTCTTTTCTCTGCTTCTGCTGTTTCCTCTGAAGTCTTTCATTAAAACAACGGCTCTTGTTCTCTGCTCTCCTGTTTGCGCCGCCTCATTTCCATCTGAAATCCAGTGGGGAGACTTGTACGTCCAGATACGGAGACTTTTTACTTGGAGTCACTTTTGACGCCATCTGGCAGATGTAAACTCAGTATCAAATATAGACTTTTAAAGTCTCTTTTCTAGCTCCTCCTGAGGCAATACCTGCATTTATACCTGACAAACGCCTCATCATTCTGGAGAGCTTGAGGCCATTTGTGAGTCACTGGTGGGTTTTCAGACACTCTGTGATGCCTCCACTGATGTCAGAGGGAGGAAGGAGCTGCAGAAGAGAGCACCAGAGGCAACTGCTAAGTCTATCAGAGTTCTGTGCATGTTTGGCAGTGTGAGGACCTAATTACCAGTGTGAGGACCACAGTTAACGGCACTAGAGATGAGACATGTTCAGGTAACACAAGCATGAGGATGTCCAGATGACACAGCCTGGATATGAGTGTTCCACATTTAATAGCCAACAACTTGTTTGAGTGAGGAGGGGGAAAACATTATGCCCTTTTTTTTTGATATTTTAAAGGCTTCATTGTTGCTCCAACTTATTTTTCCCCCCCCAGATTCCTCATGAGTCATCTTTACCCAGACAGAACTAATCCATCCCGAATAACACAGAGCCTAAATTTAGGTTTGTTGGTTGTGTCTGTTTTCCTATTGTGCAAAGTATTTTTTACATCAGTGAACTCGATATGTTATGCTCCACTTCCTGTCAATCACCTGATACCCACGGGAGGAGAGCCTCTGTGTCCCAGATAAGGTCCGTGTGCTTACTGTTAGCTGACGCGTTCATTTTAACCAAGATTGAATGAGACGCAGGCTTGGTTGGTAGTTAGCACAAATAAGAAACAATAACAATATCTTGGATTTGCGGGCATTTGACCAATTGCCAGTGGTTAATTTCAGCAAGCTGAAGCTGAAAGGCCAACAAATTACAGTTACTGGCTGAGGAGTGCGATCAAATGACAACAAATGTGTAAACACTCCTGCAGCTGTGTCGCTGCCATGCAGGCTGAGTCTGTTTGTGCTGAGGCTTTTCTTAAACACTATGCTGAGCTTTATTTGTCGTTTCTGCACAGTAGCAGAATCGTGTCTGCGGCTCTCCACTGCAGATTCAGATGTTGTCTTCTTGAATCTAACATGAAACCCTGATGGTCGTGCAGGAAGTCCACCGTGTGCGACCAGCGTCATGCCCACTAAATGGGGCTGAAGCATGCGATGACCCTTCTGAACCCACAGAGTCTATTTTAAGGCAAAATGCCCCCACCCTCACATGAGTTACTGTGTTTGTAGCTGTTAAAGTTACACGTATGTCACAGCATTAATACCTTAAGAAACTCTTCAATATGCTCAATATATAATCTGATTAGATTGAATTCTAAAAGCCCTCGCAGCGTTGAATCACTCAGCTCTACAGCTGCAGCAGATGAGCTGTGTAACGCATCGTGTAAACGCTGATTGTTGTGCTGTCATTCCCTTCTTTCTCTACAATCTACAATACGAGTGAGAAAATTGCAGTGGAGACTGTTAAAGTCTTCATTGGAAAATCAAATAGAGGGGATTGAACCTACCGTCACCACGCTGCCATAGCGTTCCCCAGCGTTGCCTGGAAACGCCAGGCTATTATTTAGTGGGGTTGCATTAGAAAATGATGGATGTAAACAGCACCTTGTTGGACTTGAATCAGAATGCAGGAGGGCAAAATGCGGGAGAATTCAAGCAGACAGATGGTAGCAGAGATGGTAGGAACATTTGAGGGGTTTCTGGAGGATACAGAGCCAGAGGAAATCAATTAGGACAATGATGGGCACTTGAATCAGTCTGTTTTTCAATCTCAGTCTCTGTCTACCCTATCTGTGTGTGTGTGTTTTCTTGCCATGTTTGAGAATTATTATTTTTTTAATTATTGAAATATTGCTAAATCAAGGGTTTGGATTAGTTATCAAAAGAAATGTTATTTCATTTGTCTTTGTTTTAGGTCCACTTCATGTTGAACTAATGTATGTTTGCCTATTAAAAGGACAGAACATCAAGCAAGTCAGTCAGTATAATAATAAATTTACTCATGTCTGTGTGTTTAATTCTTCACAGCTATTTAGTTTGGAGCTTCACTGATGCTGTCACAGGCATAAAAGTTTTCCATTTACAGACTTGAAAAGGAAAAATCTAAAGGCTATAATTGTGATTGTAGTGATGAATAGATGAGTCATGACAGTAAATTTGGTGTTCACTGAGCACCATTGTTGTAGTTCTGGTAGTAAATGAACAGCTCAGACGTTTGGTGGGGTGGCGGTGTGATGAGATGTGAAACCTTCTGCTGTGCATGCTTTGCTTCTCCATTTGTTTCTCCGCTTTGTTTCTCCATCCAAGTTCTTATGTAAGCTGGTCTTCAAAGGAGGTGACGTCTTTGTTCTTCTGACTGTGAGCGGCTGCAGAAATCTTGGCTAATATGGAGAAGTGTTACTAGAAATTACTGAAAATATATAGCATTACTGAGAATATTGCCCTATAAAGGTACTGTGCCACGATGACTTGGAGAAACATCTAACACACACAGTTTTATTATTTTTTTAAAATGCTAAAGCAACATGTTTACTTGTGTTTGTGATCACATGGCCTTCTTTAATTTATGCATTAAGTGAGCCAGGACGGGAAGATGCAGAGTCTTTGCATTAACTCAAAAAGAAAATTTGCACTTAATTGCTGCTAATTATCTGTTAAAAAAGAGAAACCAGAGAGAAAAGATCTGTGTGTTCACATGTGAGCGGAATAAATGGATTTAAATTTCCTCTGATCAAACAATGTCTTATTTGTGCCACATGACTGTCGCCCTCTGCGTTATGACTTATTTTGCACAAGTGAGAGGGTCTGCTGAACTTTTATTTATGAATGGGTCATCAACATCCAACTCAACCTTGAAGTAACCTTAGAACACTTGTTTACAGTTGGAAGAAAAGTACTGTACAAACACGCTGCTCTTCATCTAAAGTCTGCTGCTCAAATCTGGGTCAGGAGTTTTTTTTTGTCACTTTCAAGGGTTTTTAGAAACTGTTTTAGTTTTCAACCAGAGCCTAGTTTATGCTCAGGATCCAGAATAAAATATTAAAATGACGCTGTCTTGACCATAGTTAGCACCCAGTGGTGATGGTGCCACATTAGTGCACTTTTTACATGCGTTAAACATGAAATGTGAATGAAGGATTACAATAATAAAAACTAGTATCCAGTTATTTTTGTTTTTTTTTTCACCTGCAGCGATTCTCAAACTATAATATCCTAGCCTGCACCATAACAGTCGGATCCAGGTTTTCCATATGTGGCTTAAGCAGTATGGCTGTAATCCTGCTATCCTCATAGCATTTCGTTAGCATTGTTAGCCTCTGTTGTGATTACACTGCAGTAGAGATCACGATTTTAACTGCACACAGAGGAGACACGGTAATCCCGGCGGGCGCCGCTGTGGTGATTTCTACTTTAATAGCTGTTATTGTCACTGGTGAGGTTGTAGCCGCAGCTATTCCTGCTGACATTTTCTGTTTGTGAGGTGTAGATGATGCATATTCTCTCTTCGGTGCACATGGTTATTGGATTCCCCAACCGTATTTCTGCTTTTAATCCCCAGGGAAAAAAGTCACCAGGAGGAGCTGGGATGTGCAGACGTGCATTGTTTTAGCTCATGCGAACACGCATACATAATAGAATTCGCCTGTGCACAGTTGGAAGGTCAGAACCGTTTACAGATGGCATATAAAATATGGCGCAGTCGGGCCTCGCGCTTGCCTGCTCGGGTGGAGTATACGGACGTACTTTATGGATAATCATCAATCATCAATTTCATGAATCATCAAGCTCAATGAAGCATTGGTTCTACGATCAACAACACTTGAGCGGTGCGGCCGATACTGCGGTAACGGCGTACCCCGCGCTCCTGCTGTAAGATGATCAGATCAGCACAGATGTTGACCTTTACCTGCGTAATCTCTGGCTTTCTGCCACTGGGCAGCTGGCAGCCTGAAGGTTTGTGCGGCGGACGTTTACACAAAGCAGATGGCGAAGTCCGGAACATGACTCTGATCTGCAAAATCTGAAAAGAGCCGATAAAAACACTTTTAAAAACAACATATGTCATGTCCCACAGGCATTCTTCTGTATAAAATTATTAACACCTGGACACCTCCAGGGTCATCGGAAGGTACAACGTTGACACCCTTCAATGCCCAAACAGATGCTTTTCTTTTGCGATCCGTTTACCGCACGCCAGCCTGTGGCCACTGGTTTCAAATGCACTGAACAGCGTCCCAAATGGGACACTTGTCATTCTGTACATGTGAAGAGTTTGTGTCTTTCTGCATGTCCCTACTAGCGTGGGCCTTCTGTAAGATACATTTCAATAAAGACGAATGACAAAATTTGTAACCTGGGCCCAGTTTAGTTTCTTTTTGCATTATGATTGTGTTTAGATGTATATGTGCACGTCTATACTGGGTATAGCATATTTAAACAAGTGTATATGTCTACATACGTGTGTATTACACTTTTGGTTGCGGCTTATTCCTAATTGGGGTAATGTGCGGTCTCTGAGCCCATCTCATTAGGCAGTGGGTGAAGGACAAGAATACAAGCTGCATGGGTCAGCAGCCCATCAGGGAACACACCCACACCTCCCTCTCTCTGACACACACTTCTAACTTGGGTCACTTTAGAGTCTCCTTTTCAACCTGAGCACTTTGGATGTGATGTAGGCACAAGAACATGCAGAATCCTCAGAGAGCAGAGTTTGAAGCTGGAACGTTGGTGCTATGAGTACATTATAGATGTGTCATAGTGCATATTTTAAATGTAAAGGTGTCAAAGTGCTTTGTTAAGCTTTTATATTTGGAAACAAACTTGACTTGCTCCTGCGCTTCTTTGGGCACGTTGAAAGCGAATCACCTCCAAAGCCAAAGCCCTCCACGCTGCTGCAGGCCTGCTCCGTGGCTCTGCCAGCCGAATGAAAGCAACGCTGCGCTCTTTGATGTAGATGTCGAGGCTCGCGATCTTACTTACTCTTGCTTACTCATTAATTGCTGACATTCAAAGCCTTTTAGTCGTCATTTTGGACAATTTAGCTGGAGCCAAGCCACATTTGCTGTGTAATAATCAGCAACTCTGGTCATCACTGACTTTGCTTGCTTGACATTTTCTATTCTCTTTCTATAAGTGTCCAGTTCTGCTGCTGAAGTCCAATGTGTTCCAATTCCTACATTGTTTTTTGCTTGTTTGTTTTCAAAATGATCACACATAGCATGACACACTGCTGAGCCTGTTTGCTGACAGGGCGATGTGGAAGGGAAGGAGAGGCAGCCATTTTTGTCGGGGCGGATGAGACCTAAATTCGATGTGGCTCTACTCTGTCAAACCTGCCAGGAGTCGGAGATGGACTCTTACCAAGGCAGAAGTCGCACCGGGCAGGGTTGACGAGGCGGAGCGGAGAGCAGACTGACAGCTGCCATCAATCACTTGCACCTCCAGCCAGATGCAGGTTGATGGGAGGGGGGTGTTGGAGAGGACGGCCATCCGAACTGAGTTTACCGGAGATGTCTTTTTGCCAGCCGGTCCCCGGTGGAATAACGTGTGTCATTAATCTGTCCCATCATCTATCAATCAATTGCTTTTTCCAGGGTCAAGTCTGTTTGTGACATGACCCATTTAGCAGCAGCATTATGGAGCAGCGCTGGTGCCTCGTTGATATTTTCTGGGAGCCAGCAGAATGTATTCACCTGAGGAAGACAGCCAGCAAAACGTCCCAGCAATCAGAGTTTGCCAAAAGGCAGGTTGTAGTCCTGACACAAGATGGAAGATGGAAAGTAAATCATGAAATTTCAAATTTTTCCAAAGGTATTCTTGAGTTTAAAGCTGGAAAGGCAGTACCAGTGGATTACAAAAGACAAGTACACTGGAGGAATTCCATGTGAGACAGCTATAAGCCAAGTAAGGCCAGTTCAGTGCTGCTGATGGACAGGAAGAATATCTGGCTGCGTCTCTGAGGAGTTTCCATGGTGGAAGCTTACTGATGCTGAACATTCCAGACAGCCTGAGCTAACTTTCAGCATATCTCCTGTTCGTAGCCCAGAGGTAAGAATTCTGTTTCAGCGTTGTCACATTTCCACCCCAACAGGCAAAACAATAACATGAACGCATCCTGGAGATGACAATATGTAAATCCATGTTGTAGTGCACAGACAGGTTGTTCAGGTAAAAAGAAATGTCAATAAAAGCAGGTTGAACACTGACTTGGTTGCAAATTATTAAATTCTAATGTTTTCCAACACGCTCCATAATAAACTTTTATATTATAATATTGTTTATGTGCTTATTAATGTGCTTTAAAAAGTGGGGTTATTCATCAGACGAGTGCTGTGTAGTTACCATGTTAGACTGTGTTATTCTATAACAGCACAATAATGCCTGGCACCAAATAAACATCAGTTTTCCAGGCTGAAACAGCAGCTCTCCTCCTGCAGGCCCCTTGAGGCGACAGTTTACCTGAAGAGAGAAGGTCAACCTCCAAACCAGGACAGTATATATTGAGTTTAAACACTGAGGTGACAAGCTCTTTGGGACGTGATCAAGCACAAATATGATTGGGGTGCAGTGGAGCGGTGACGGTGCGTGCTTCTGGGATGGGCTTTGATTATAACAGGAGCTGCCTGCTAAATCAATAGACCCTGATGCTAGTGCTCTCTTTATTTCCTTTATTTCACTGTCATGCCACCAGTAAGGGGAGAGGGCTTGAAACGTGAGCCGACGTTCCTCACCCATGATCAGGTTTATCAGCTGCTTCAGTGGCATCAGAGCACAATTTTAATGTCTGTTTACTGCTGAGCGACTACTTCGAAGGCTTCTGGGCGAAACTTGGTACAACACCGGATAACAGCACAGCACATCATTTTATGACTCTGTCCTTGGGGTAATTAAGATTTTCATCTGTTTCTTTGGTCATCTAATGTCCTAATAAAAAAAAGAAAAGATCATGCTAAGGGAAAAAAAAACTCTTGTGCTAGGCCTCAGAATTCAGACTTGCTGAACAGAGATGCTAGTTTAGGTACATCACTCAAGGTCTGTGATTCTGATGTGTCCTGTTCAAGTCATTTAAAGGGCTCAACTTGCAGGACGGCATTTAATAATGACATTTAGCTGATTGGCGCTGATCACAAGAAGTTAGAGTATAGCAAAGCGCCTTTGCTCTTTAATCCACCTGAAGTATTCAGGAGGCTCCATATGCTTGTTTATGCAGCTGAGTCCTTTAAGAGCAGTGTGTGACGCTTTAGCCTGGGTTAAAGTTGTGTTCATGGACACTCGCGCTCAGGTTTTTTGCTAATTTCTGCTCTTTTCCAGGTGGTATCTCCCCACTGTCGTGCCACCTCGACCATGTTTAACACAGCATTTCCCTCATTGCAAGTGGGGAGGGGAGGATGTTGGCGGTGGAGGGGCAGAGAGGTGGGGATGGGGGAGGGGCAATGTCCTTGCCCTTTATTGCCCAGTTTTTCTCCTCCTTGCAGGGTGAGTCAGAGCAAAGCCTTGGCATTAGAAAACCCTCAGCATCACTGTTTACAGGGGTTTGAATATTTAATCTGATAGATGTTTGGTCAGTGATAAATGAGACAAGAAATAACAAAATTTGGACTTTCGGATTAGATGTAGATACTGGAGCTCATTAAAGGAACACTTCATGCTCTCTCAAAGGAAGAAAATCAAGTATCTGATAATCATCTTTACTCATCTCGATCAAAAGCCGGCCTGGAGAACTTTGCCATGGCCTCTCCACTGAGTACATTTACTGTTTAGATGCACTGAACTTCCATACCCTGATCTAAAGTAACATTTCCAGCAGGGTTTCTGCCTGTAATGAGCTGTGACTAACTGGTCTTACATTTTACTTTAATTACAGATTGCCACGGCGCAACCGCCTCAAATTGTTCATAGTTGGGTAATTTTAATTTTGTCTTCCTAAATTGATTTATTTAAGCTTAATGAAAGTGTTATCTGTAAATGCACCATCATCACCATATCATCTTATAATGGGCACACATCAGTGCAAACAGTCCTTTCTTGGAGGAAATTACGAAGATGGGAAAATAATTCAGAACTCTCCAGTATGATGACGTCAGTCTGGATTATACAGCATGTATTTATGCATTTCTGTTTTAATTACACCAACCCAACTGAAAATATATAAACAAGTCTGCATTGTGAGCTTTTCTGGGCTTTCTTTCTTTATATGGACACATAAGCAAAGTTAAATATCTTTAAAACCTAAAGAACGCTGCAAATTTTTTTTACATACTTCTACCATGCATACATATAGCATGATTAAATACCTTTTTAAGGACATGAGCTACTGTATCTTTATAGTGAGCTTTTATTAAAAGGGTGTTTTTCTATCAGCCTTCTCAGTTTGGGGCCAGTTAGGCAGCAAATGTCGAGGCAGGAACAGGGCCTGTCGAGTCAGACTTGGCTAAAATGATCCCATCATGGGTCCGACGGGTCGTATCAGCCACTCGACTGACACCTTTGATACAGTGCAGCTCAGCCGTGGCGGGATTGCTTTCGCTGCGGTTGAGATTTCGAAGACTACTTGGTATTGAGATGTTGTTGCGCTCTCCATCGCTTTCTCCCTTTCCTTCTCCTGCCTCCTCCCTCTTCTGGCAGCAGATACATTGATAAGAACAGACAGATGGGGGAGGGAGACATAGGGGCAGAGCAAAGACCGCGGGGCCGACCCATAACAAGGAGGTAATAACTCCACACGTCATCAGTGAGCGGAGGTGTCACAGGACCCTCCGCTGAAATGAATCCTGACAGGTTCCTAGTGCAACCCCTCAATATCCTATTGCCATTAATTTAACATCCAAAAGCATGGCTGGATACCTGCTCATAAAGACTGAGCCCCCTGACAAAGGGCTCTAACGAGGAAGCGGTCGACAGATGGACGGGCTCTGACAGGGATCGCTAAGCGATGAACAGAATCACTAATAAAAGGAAAGGCTCTTTAGATTCAGCGCTGCAGGCTGGGTGAATTTGGCTGTCACAACTTGAAGTGATAAGAAAATTATCCATGAGAGAACATCAGAGCTCCTTGGCTGTGCTGAAGGACATCGGCATCCTTATCATCAAGGCTCCGCCACACGAGTTCAACTGTAAGGATTCTCTAAGAAGATGCCATCTCCACGTCCCGTCTCATTATTGATGAAGCTCCACATCGTGGGGGCGGTCGCAAACAAATGAACAAAACTGACTTAAAGACTTTCTGACACTCGTTTGAAAACTTTACAGGAAACTCGCCGCTCTGCCCTTGCAGAGGAAGGCGGAGGACAGTCGGTCATACAGACGAGCAGGAGTGGCTCTGTAATGTAGATCTATGGTGCTGGACAGGGTCAGTGGAGGCAGCCGAGTGTTTAACTGCACCATAGCCCCAGATGAATGGCCCAGGTGTGGGACAGGAGAAAAGACCCGGTGAATGTTCGTTTCAATGGTATTGCATTTTTTTTTAAAAATATAAATCTTTGACTGGTTGTCTTTAATTTACAAAACTGTTTTGTTATCTGGTTGTGACTTCCATTCCAATTATATTTAACTTAAGTGGAAAGTGATTAATAGTCATATTTGGAGGATTACTTGTAAATCAGAATGTATAGATTGATCCTAATAGCTTGCTTTGTATAAGTCAATATTTTTTAAAATTCTTTTTCCTCTTTTCCTTTTTTCATGGCATAATTCATTGTGGGGCTCATCATACAGACTTAACAGTAAAAATGAAGGATTCAAAACTTCCGGTAGATTCAACTTGAATACAGGACACAAACCTGCCAGTGTATCATTTAGATTGACAGACAGGAGTAACTGATTCCATTGCTACCCTATAAAGGATTTTCAATCCCTCCAGCCAAGAGTCCCAGCTGACACCACGCAGGCTTAAGACCAGCCAGCCCTGGTTAACGGCATATTCAGCATCTGATCAATGACATTTTTGTTCATTCATCCTCTCTTGATCAATGTTTCACAGGGTTGCTGGAGCTTATCCCAGTAGAGGGACAGGGGACACACACCTATACCCTCACAGCAAAGGGCACTTCACACTCCAAGTCTATAAAGGCCTTTCTCCCCACCCTTTTGTTTACATATTTGCCATATCATTGTGCTCAGCTCAGGACTTTGAGTGCTGTTGTATATTTGCATACTGTTTTCTTTAAGATTTACAAGCGGAGGTAAAATTTGGCATTAACAGAAACTTCTCAGCACCAGCAGCATCCAGCCATTGTTGATGCACATCAGGCTTTAAACTGCAACAAAAACAAGACGCCGCAGACTAATTCGCTGTCACCGGCTCAGGAGTGATGGACCAACACAGATCAAAATGTGGAACTCTGGGAAATGAGTGAACAAAAGAGCCGTCGCTTAATATGAATGAGTTCAACATCGGCAGTGAATAACAACGATGTGTTGGGCTGAGAGGAGAAAGCCTCTGCCCTCAAAATGAAAAAAGAAGCTAGCGTGTCTGTGGTTTGATAAAGAGCAGACCAACAAGCCATGAGGCTGCTGGGGAAAAAAGTCTAATGGACAGATGAGAGAAGAAAAGCATCCTTTTTGGAAAAGAACAAAGAAACTTTATCTGGGCAGCAGTGGCGGTTTGATGGCTATGGCCTGATTTGCTGCTTTTGGGTGACTCACCACAACTATGGAACAAAGTTAGTTATCGTTTCTCTTAACATTATCGGAAAATCTGCCGTCTGAATCGAGGGGAGAACAAGAGAACCCCTAAAAGAAAAGGTGAAATTGCAAATGCTAATGTGTTGGTTGCTGATGACTTGAAGGGATCAGTTTACCAACATTAACCAACATTCCAGGGACAATGCTAAAATTAGGTTAAAATCTACAGCAAACGCTTGTTTTCAGTCATCTAATGAGGTCACATCAGGCCACTTTGCACCTCACACTTGTCTCTCTTCATCTTGTGAGTGTTAAGATGAAATGTTTAGATCCTATCACAGTTTACCATCTTAAAACACCTCATGGCAGCGCTAGCCGGTCTATTCAGCCTGGTTATTAAAACATCTTGCAGGATTTAATATACTACCCTGCTGCCTCTCACTGATACAAAGTGAGTGTAATATTACCTAAATGGTAGGTAAATAGTCTCTGCGGGGAATAATAGCCGCCAGCAGTCTGATCCAATAAAGTAGTAAGCAGAGAGCATGAAGGGAAGATGAATGAATCTTATTAAAGAGAACTGATGCCTGGTCAGCAGGAAAATGAGGGAATGGCTGGGCAAAATGGCCCCTGGTTTGCATTTTACCTGGTTATCAGCAGATTTCAGTCATGATGGATTAGTTTTACTTCAGATGGCTGCAACCAGGGATGATGAAGATGGCATGATGAGGATAAAAATTAAGTTTGGCTGATATCTGATAGCTTGTGTATAGTCGAGTCTTCCTCTTAAGCAGTTATGGGTGGTCACATGGCTTTAACCTGTTTATATATATATATATAGATCTATATATAGATAGATCTATATATATATAGATTATATATAGATCTATATATAGATCTATATATAGATATCTATATATATATCTATATATATAGTGGTATTAGAAACCTCTGATGCCTCCTTGGTGTGAGTAAGTATGGTTCCTTTAAGTTCTCATCTTCCATTCTGGACAAAGTCAGAGTTTTTTCTGCAACAGCAGTAAGTGAAGGATTTGTCACACACGTGTTTGGTGTCTACATATATTTGGCTTCTATATTTAGCTAACTGGACAGCAGAGCTGGACAGCATCATTTTAGCAGTCTTAACAAGTGTAAGACAGGGTCGTAAATGCAGATAAATACAGATCAAACAGTACTGAAAGTCAATAATCCTGTTTGTAATATCGTCCAAGAGAACACAGGTGGAACACTGCGCCGATGGGTGAATTTTTTTTTTTAGAAAGTCTAGGTTTGGTCAAAATGGCTGTCTCATCTGAACACGATGATGTGGGAGGCGGGGAGTGTTAGCTGTGTCGTTTGTGTCAGCGGACTCTCTCGCGTCTGGCTGCCAGCAGACACACAGGGTGCCCAGGTGCACAGCGTGCAGACGACCCTCAGAGCAACCAGATCTCCATTATTTATTAAGCTACAAAATGAAGCTGCGAGAGGGAGCTTGGCCAAGCGTGAAGCTAGCGGGAGAGGGATGACGCTGCCTCGGGCCAGGGACGCAGGTTGATGAAACAGACCTGGGATTAACTTCCACTGACTGTCGATGGCAGGCCAAATATAGAATCAAATAGAGTTGTTAATTTCAGGATGGCGTGCCCTCCTTTATCCCGCTCCAACCTCCCGAAAATCGAACTTTTCAGGGCCCACAATATCTTCAATTGTGCCCACTCATTTTCTCGCCCGACAGCCTCTCTTGCTTCTGCCTCTATACTATTGTAATGGCTCAGAGCCAAATCCAGCCTCGATTCTTCTTCTATTCAAGTCATTTTCCTGGCTTTCATGAACAATTTTCCATTATCCCTGGCCTAGTCGTGTAGACTCAATAATAAATGCCATTTGACTATCCTTTTTTCCTCCTCTGGATAGTGAAAAATGAGAAAAAGAGAGCTGTTTTCAATAATCCTGCCCATACGATGATTTGGTTGATTTTCATCGGGCGAAACTGGAAATGAAATTGCATTCTGCACAAACCCAAAATCTCTTCCATCTAATAATGCATACTAATAGATGCCCTTGCAGCTCCAACTTGACTTCGTGCTAAACTTTTCATGCTTACAATGAATCAGCACTTTCCTGAATGCATCAGGATGACACTTGTCTTTCTGGCCTTTTTTTAAACAAAAAAATTAAGTTGGTTTTATTCTGACCTCAGACTGTGCACAAACTGTATTAGCCTCAAGAAAGATTGTTACTGTCCTCCAATCAGCCCATGAGTCTCTTACAGACATCCCGTTTGAGTGGTGGCCAGTTCCAATAACGCTCAACTGGGATGCAGGTTCGGCTGTGCGAAGATCCATGGTTCGGGTTAGCGTCCTCCTAAAAGCCTTTGAACCATCCTCTCGGTGGGCCTGCTTGCTATGCGAACCCTCTCCAGTGCAGTAACCACTTAACCCCTACTGTGCAGAAGGAGCGGGGATGCACAGCTGCGTGCATGTCCACTGTTTGTGCATTAGCATGGTATGTTAAATCTACTAGGAGCCAAAGGGAACAGTTGTTTGGTGGATGTAATGATTATATGTCTGGAAGGACACCTGTCTGATAATTGCCTTGGTGATGAGGTGTGCATGTCCAAGGCGTGAAGTCGGACATGACACCCCCCACCGACCACCTTCTGCCGTCCACACTGGCTCAGCACGTGACCTTGCAGCTCAATTAAATATGCATTGAGAACTCGGCGACAGTGGCTCTTCTATCACCACTCAGAAGACAGCACAGGGGAGTGGGCGTGGCCTGATGGATACCCAGTGTAGTCTCCTGCTCACTGTTGGACCAGCATCTCCATCAGTGACTGAAATATAGCTCAACAGTGGTTTCATGACCTGCAGAGATAAACATACATAAACACTTCTAGAAAATTCACCATGACAGGATGAAAATGGAAGGACAGGAATGAAGAAGACAAAAAAATATAGTATTTCACAAAAAATAAATCAATTGTTTGGCGCCGTCATCTCCAGCATGATTTATACAACTTATTGTCGCTCTGCTTCGCACAACCTTGGCGCTGTAACAAGATGCGGTCAGTTTATGATAAACTTGTGTGGCAAGGCCGACGTGTGGCATTGAGCTTCAAGCTCAAAGTCAAACCCTGCTGTCACTGATGAAACCAGTCATACAGGGAATCTTATACGAAAAGATGAAACAAAAACAGTGTCTGTATGCTTTGTCCCAATAAGGATAGCGATTTTAGTCCTGTGGAGGAGCCAGTTTGGGAACTGGTGCTGTGCTAGTTCTGTGACGGTTTCCTAATTAGGAAAATGCCACTTCTGCTGCTTCACTTCGGAAGCTGAAAGCATCTTGCCAAAGTGAAAATGGGCGGGCGCAGAGCTCTTTGAGCCATTCTCCCTCACGTTTTCTCATGATTCCTGCTCTCCCGGCTGCTGCGGCTCAGTCTCTGTCCTGATGTTCACATTTCCCAGTCTCCCACACTCCTCCTCGCTGGTGCACTCCCCTCTGTTTCCTCACCCACCCACCCTCCCTCCCTCCCTCACTCCCTCACAATTTCTGGCTTAATTTCTCACTCCCTCACACTCATCCCCTCCCTCCCCATCTCTCTCTCTCCTTTTTCCAACCATCAGTGTGGGAGTAAAAAGGATTAGTCAAAACGAAAAGAGGGAGCAAAGTACTAAATGATGATATTGAGATCTGGTAAAATAAATTTAGGATTCGCACTCAAGTGAGAAGTTAAATCTCAGGCAGCGCCGTTTCTAGCACATTTATCATTATAACACCGTTAAGTGAACCCATTTTAGAACAGTTAGATTATCAAAAGCCTGCTGCTATTTGGGCTAAGATCATTGAAGCTACTAAAAGATGGTCATGGAGACGAGAAAACATCCGATCATGAGTGGATTCTCAAGCTAAGCTATGCTATCACATTTCATCACAGCCCCAGGGTTACCTGAGGATGCGTTCACACATCACAGGACTCAGGTGCGTGGTGCACATGCATGGGCGGGCAGATGTTTGTCGGCTCAGAGCGCCTCCTGTGTCTGTAGCATGCAGGGGCAACGACACAAAAATCAATAACAGATGCAATGGACTGAGTACGGATCATTAGCATAGCTGCTGTGACATGATTGTTTTCACTGCAACAAGTTGTAAATGAGCATTTTTATCAGGTTTCACTGTGTGATGGTGGGATTTTGTTTCGCGAGGAGCCATTTGTCCTCCGCTAATGACAAATAATTTCTGGCAGATGAAAGCAGCTGTGAAAGGTTTATGCTGTCATCAGTGACTGATGTCCTGCAGACGGGGAAGGATGCAGTTCTGCACCGCCACAAAGAGAAAACTCATTAAAGCATCAAGAATGTAAACCTTCGCAGTGCAGCAGATGGTGGTCCTCAGACCCTCCCCAAACAGCCTCTGTGCTGAAAGAGGAGTGAAGAATCCTGGCTAATGGCTTGCCCTCCATCCATCAGTCCATTCCACATCTTCTTAACCAGGGCGGCAAGGTCAGATCATCCTCCTCAGCAGCTCTCTCCTGCTCCTCCCTTGGGAACCTTCAGGCCAGATGACATGCTGGAACCTTCCAGCACATTCCCAGTCCGCCCTGGGGTCTCTCCCCAG
>BJFM01000975.1:295359-329875 GCA_016586285.1 Arothron firmamentum
TCCCTGTTTTATTAATCATTCTTTATGTCCAAAGGATTAAGATATTTATATAAATATGACCCAGGTCCTCCTACGGGCTGGGGGAGTCGGAGTGCTCCTCCATGTTCCTGTAGGAGCCCAGACTGGCTGACAGACAAGAAGAAGTCCTGTTCTTTTGAATAGCTTATTGCTACAGAGGACCCACCAGACTGGGGATAGCTATAGAGCAGTACAGAAAAAAATCCATTTTGCTTCTGTTCTGACACTCAGAGGGAGGAGGGGTAGACAGGTATTCAATTTGTGCAATTTGTATTATAGTTGCTGCCATATTCTGCCCAAAACAACAGAGACTCTTTGTTCTCCGATAAAATGCGACGTAAAAACGACGAGACCTCAGCCGCCACACGACTGAAGCCCCTCCCTGGAAGCTCAGGACCTCCATCTGCGGTGCGCTCGTGGCGACAACAGGGGAGGCACTCAAAGTGATGCATGTCAGATTCACGCTTAATGAGTTCTGGCCTTATGTCAGTCATCCACGATCTTCATCTTAAATGAATAATTTACCAGCAACTGAGAGAAAACATCCCGGAGCGGCGAACAGATGGCTTACAATCTGATGTTTACAATGAAGAGCTTCTCACCAGCCTTTAGACTATTAATGCAGAGCTGGAGATGCCACTTCTTTATTTATTCTACTCTATAGCTTTGACATACATTGAATACTATGATACAAGAAATTCCAACCATTATGGAACAGAATCATCACCTTCTATGACTGTAGTTGGTTACATTTATTACTGTGGAACTAATAAGAATGTTTAAGCTAAAATGTTAAAGGTAGCTTTTCTTATGCTGAAAATGTTTTATTTTAGCTTGTTCTTGACAACTATTGTGTGATTGGTCAGAAATGTGCAGTGGGCGTGGCCGTTGCTGCTTTACCGCTGGTGAAATTAAGCATCAGTGGATTGTTTAGAGGAGCAGCTGGCCAAGATGGTGAGAGTACAACAAACATGATGTAAGGCAAATGAAAAACAAAAGGCTAATCATTTGCAGAGAGAGGACCTTGAATATTGCAGAGGAGAGCAAAAAAGATGGGAGTGCAGAAATGTTCTGCAGTGGGAGGCTGCTGTGAAGAGTTCTGCAGAGATTCATAAAACATTTTCTTGCGAGAGCAAACTTTTGTTCTAGTTCTTGCCACCTTGAGAAAGCAGACAAATTTCTCAGCTTTTGCAGTCTGAGCCTTTATGTCCTCACCTGTGACCACAAAGGCTGCTTATACAGACTGGCCAAGTATCTGCAGCAGCTGGTCCCTCAACTTGCATCACAGGCACGAGTTTGCAGATAAGTTCTGGAAGGATGCTAAAGTTAGACCACTGTGTGAGGTAGAGGGTGTCTGGCCTTGGCTGGAGGTGAGGCAGGTTTTTGTGGCTGCTGTGCCAGGAAGAAACCGGTAGATGAGATTCACTTTTATCACTATGGATTTGACCAACTGCTCCAATGTTGATGAGCCAGGCTCACCTTTCGTCAAATCTAATGAATTTCTTATTGGGGCATGAATGAACCCAGAGGATCAGAGTGAGAATCCAGAGAAGAGCCTTGTCTACTGGTCCAAACAGGTTTGCTGATTGGCTGCAGCAGACACCACACAATCAGGTTGTGCTAATGATGTGGTATCTGTGTAATGACATGCCTCACAATGCCACCATCCTCAGCTGCATCTTCTGGTGTTGACAACCTCAAGCTTTGGTAGCAGGGAGGAGAGAGAAGAGTGGGTGGGACATGTGACTCGGGGATGTATTTTCTTCATTATTCAGCTGCGGCTTAAAAATGTAGCCTAAAATTTATTTGACTATCAAGGTTCTGATGTATTCAACTACAAATTTGGTTCTGTAGAACTGGGAGACGTTTAATGGAACAAGATGTCATATCAGAACCATTGTGCTACTAGAAAATTAAATTTGGAGGGAAACAGGGGAAAATAACTTAAGCTCAGGTTTAATTGGAATAATAATGCATTTAGGCTTCTGTATCATCTCCGGGCATCAGCCTGTCTCTGTGGAGATACTCCAGTCACTGACTGGGCCAACTGTATTAAAACTAAAACACAGCAAATGTTTTCTACTCAGAGACTCGCTTATATGGGAGGCCATCTGCTTTCCAAATAGAATCTGCAAGCTTTGAATGCAACTTTAGAGTGCGGAATCTGTCTTAAGTCAGCTGTAGACTTCACAGTGCTCTCTCACAGGCTGTGTGAGCTTAATGAGAGCAGAGCTGAGGCAGCTGACAGCAAGGAAAGCTTCTGCAGGGCGTCTGCACCGGCCCCATCTGCCACCAGGGGGCGGTGTTGTGCTGCAGCATTCGAAGATGGTACACAAACCCATCTTACCTTCCATCAGCTGCTCAGGGAAGGCTCTGAAAGTGTGTGATATGACGCGTGTGTGGGATTTGATGTATACATTTCATAGAGGAGTCTCACATTTGCAGGAGCTGTAGACGTTGAGACGCGCGAGTCTGCCGCCTCTGAGTGCCCATCCTGTAATATGGCATTGCTTTATAATGGGAGGCTGTCGAACAAACTGGGACCGGGAGAAGTGAGAGACAGATGAAATCGGGCAGCAGAGGGCTGTGCAGGGAGAGGAAATCACAAAGGATCAAGAGATGGGACGCAAAAACATTCAAATTCAAATTTATGACCTTCTATTCAGTTCTGTTTAGAAGAGTGCTTCATATCTTTTATTTATCTTTAGGGCTGCAGAGACAGTGGGATTTTTGGTGAATGTTAATGTTATTTACTGCACAGAAAATATGTGGCCAGCCCCTACTGAGAAGGAATGCCCGGGAGCTAGAATGCCAATCATTTATGGTCACCACTAAAGAAGCAAGTACAGACGAATCTGGCTCTTATATAGCAGCGCATTGGTGCTACTCAGTCCAGATGGGCAATACATAACAACAACGATGCATACACAAACTAGGTCCTGATGTAAATATGTCAGAAATCCCTTCAAGACTTAAAAATACAAAACAAAACAAAAAAAAACAAACAAAACAAAGCACTTTCTGGCTATGGGCAGTTAAGCGAGTAGCGTTAGCTTATTTCTTACACTGACTAATTTAACTGTTAAGAAGTTCAGACATTAAAGGGGGTTTTAACTGGATTTGATTTTTTTAAAAGGGCATAATCATCTTTTCATTTGTAGCCAGAGGGTTCTGTGAAACTGATGGAAACAGAGGTGAGGGATACAGATGCAGATTTGTGGGACAGGGAATATTTCACTGCAGTGCAGCGGAGAGATGCACAGTGGATCTAATTCCTCTAAGCTGGGTGCTCCATAAGCCAGATGCCAACATCAGTGCCAGCTCGAGCTCCTCTCCTGCAAACAGACCCCCCCCTCCTCCTCATTCGCCGAAGGGGTGAAAAAGCTTTGGCACCTCCTGTGTGTTGATGGTGAGCAGAGCGCTGGGATAGTAAGGTGAGAGGGACAGGAAGCAGGGAGGAGGAAATAAGAGACGGGGAAGACGCAAACATCTTTTTTTAACATACCATCTTTTGTAACATGTCAAAAAGGAGACAGAATGACGGCAACAGGGACGACCATAGCTAAGGAGAGAGCTGGGGAGCTGCAGAGAGGAGCAAGGCAGCTGTGGCTTCAAACTGCTGAAAACAAAGGGGAAGTGCAGATGCTGGGAAGCAGGTTGGCTGCACAACTCTGGCAAACTTCTGTTTACATAAATAAAGCCTGCAGGGCTGTTGGAGCGCCTGTGTTTTTGGTGCAGAGGCGCTTCTGCTTTCATTTGTATCAGTGCACAGCGGCGTTTGCTGCTTGTGCCTGTGCGAGGAACGTGAATGTAATTGTTGCGGGATGAAGGGTGCAGGGGTGTACGAAGGGGGGGAGCAGCTGTGTTTCTGAGGGCTGACCCTGCACTGCAGCCACGTGAGGCGGACGGGCGAGTGGAGCATCGCTCCCTTTGTTGATGCCAGGGGCGATGCGGTGTCCAGGGAAGACCGGCCCCGGCACAGTCTGCTGACGCAAGGTCAAACGCGCAGACATGAGCCCTGGGTTCCTCTGAAACAGATGTTACAGCCCCGTCCTGCCCCCGTCCCCTTCACACCCCAAATCCCGCAGAGCTCCACCGCTGATGACGGCGCCGTGCAAAGTCGGAGTCTAATAAAATTCAAATGACAGATTACAGAGATCTGGCTCTCTGACCAGAGTTCATGCCTCTGGGCGCAGAACCATCCTCTGCATCTTAAAGCGTGACAGGCCCGAGACCCCCGCTTACCCTCGCTTCATTCATCAGATCACTCTTAAACAAGAAGAGAAAATCCCTTCTCTTTTCCCCATTTCTGGCTCTGATGTTTTCACGGCTGCCCGAACCGGGCATAAATCAAATTTAGCTGCATGTGAAGTTCAGGAGACGAGTTTTAGCTGAAATTTTAATTTGTACATGTCTGTCAGTGCCAATAGATGAACTGGAACAAGAATGACAGGGAAAGATAATGCATGTGGTATCATATTGTAATGAGGGTGAGGAAAAAGACCTGAGGACAAACAATTCCAGTGACGCTGACAGGCTGTTGATAGGCTGTTATGTTTTAATTACCAGTTTGTTTTTTAGCAACATCGTGTGTGCTGGTGGCTTCTTTGTAAACGTCTGAACATTTCCAATGAAAAACCATGGAAAACGACATCTACCCACTGAAAAACATAAGTAGAAATGTGCTTAAAACACAACAGGAGAACGTCTGTGGCTTCCGCTGCACGCCATTTAGGTTCAACGACGCTAAGGCTGATGCCTCCACCGACTGTTTAATGGCCTCGTGTTCTGCTAAAGTGTCCTAACAGAAGGCTGACCTTGTATCTGTAAGCTCGCCCCAGCTAACAGCCTTATTGAATAAAAGATATGTGCGTGAGGGAAGATCACACATATCCAAATTTAAGTTGAGTTAACGGTGCAATTTTGGGAATTGGTCCTGAAAACGTATGAGGTTGCATCAAGTGAAGCAATAGCTAACAATTTTAATCCAGCCCGTTCGTTTACGTTCTAATCTCTACCGCCGCCATATTGAGAGGATCTCTGAGCCAACGTCATTATTCCAGGGGACCAAATCCTTGCTCAGAAAATCAATACTTCAGGATCGGTGAGAGTGGATTAAAAACCGAACAGCTGGAAAGAGCGGATGATCAGGACTGATAATCCTGCCCACGTGCACAAACCACAGCAGGTGGGCGTGTCCACCACATCTGCGCTGATGCTTGTGTGCATGAAGGCAAAAAACCAACCTGGTTAAATTTAGGATGTGTCCCAGTTTTAAGTGGAATAAACACTCCAGTGAAAATCCCGCGTGACTTTTGTTCTGGCGTATCGACGCAGACGGTTCCACATCACCTCCCTGGTAAACCCTCCTGCTTCTGGATGTGCTGCCATAAAAAGGTATGAAGATTTTAAAAAAAAGACTGCTTTAAAGTCTTTAAAAAGTAACTGGCCGCTATTAGCAACCTTGGAAAAACAACACCAACAATGCTAACCTGTTGGGACTGGCGTGCTGCCGAGTGTGAAGACGGGAAACAACCGCTTCCAAAGAGGAGGAAGAAGAGCGAGAGCTCAGGTTCAACACGGGTTGAATGCTGTCAGCACTTTGTTGATGGCATGCTCCATTGAGCTGTGAAGGATGTAAAAGCACTGACGCTTCCATCCAGGTGGATGGAGCTTCATATTCCAGACAAACACCCACAAGTGATGACTGTGAAGGCGTTTGGGAGGCTGCCCCTGGGAATCTGAGGATCACATTTGGATGTGCACGACTAGCTACGTATGTGGGAGAAGGAACCTCCGTCTACAACAGCGCTGCTATGAAGGTGCCTAATTGGTAATTATGCAGTTCTGGGAAAACTTGTCTGAAACAACAGAGCAGACGTAATGAAGCCGGCAAGAACATCATTTTGGAAACTGTCTGCAAATACAGTAAAACAGACGAGCAGCGTTTTAGGTACTGTGAAAAGGCTAAATTAGGACATTTGTAGGGAGCCTTGAGAATTCTGCTTCTAATTAAAAAAAAAAAAAAAAAATCCAAGAACACCACTGCTCAGAGCCATGAGAGGGATCTTTGCTTCCTTTTCTTAACTGAATTCAGGGAAAGTTTATTTTCATGATAAAAAAAAAAAACCAAACCTCAGTGAGCACCATCAGCAGGGTTGGAGCTGCGTTCCCAGTATCCCAGCCAGGGTCCAGGGTCTGCTGTCAAACTGTGGAGCTGTTCGGGGTTCAGCTCGAGTTCTGTTCAGGCACGTTTGTGAAGACTTTGCCTAAGGAAAGACCCAGAGTTCTTGGTTCTGCAATGTTAAACACAGGGTTTCCACAGGGCCAGCCTGGAAAGAAAAAGAAAAATAAACAGCAAAATATGACAAGAACGGGAGAAAACAACCCTTAAGAAAACAAAATACAAGCACTTGAATGAGAGGAAGCTTAACACCCAGGTGCGCATGGTTACGGTAACATGACAGACAATTAAGATGCATCCAGGATGTTTGCAGGCTGGGTTTGCTAATTTGACAAACAAAATTTAATGTTTTCTCTAACGATCGTTTTAAAATCATTTTGGGGTGGGGGGTGGGGACCCTCACGGGATCCACCCAGGACCCCCTCAGATGGGCTCAATCTAACACAGCGACAGGGCCAAGATCCTGGAAAAGCTCCTTGGAGGAAGAATCATGGATGCCTGGTTCTTTCTCAGTTAAACAGAACAATTACGGCTCTGATGATCAATATCTTCGTCAATATTCTGACCACCTCCGGGTTTCTTCTTCCTTGCTGCATCGTGGAGTCCAGCAGAGAATACGTTATGAAAATGCCTTTCTGGAAACAGCTTTTCACCAAAGTGCGCACTCCTTTATGAGGAGACAATATGAATCATAACAGGGATGAGTCATCTCCCCAGTGTGGGCCTGACAGCGTGTGTGTTGGCCCTTTATCAGGCTGCACATGAAGCATAAACAAATGCACAATATTAGTCCGTACAGCACTGAAAGACTAATCCTATTTCCAGTCCGGGTGATGTTGAGGACACAGCGAAAGGCCATGGCTGTCTGATCGCTTCTCGCCGCTAACCTGAGCCTCGGTTAGTGAGGGACACTAAACCAGCCAAAACACACTGTAGCCTCATTATGTCACTTCTGCTGTCACTAATGTATTCATACTGCACAATGTTTCCTCCCTCAAAGCTCCTGCTTGACACTGTAAAACACCTACAGCCCTTTATCTCACACACACCATGGTTTCATACACCTTTACAGCTGAACCATCAGAAAATGTAACATCTGCTTTCATTTCCATCATGTTCATACGCGCAGTCGTGGGTTCGGGGATGCGGGTCCGTAAATGCCGTTTCTTCTGTCTGGTTTGGTTCATGTTTCAGATTTCAGTGGGGATTCAGCTCATTGCAAACACAACAAGGTCAAAGTGGAGACGATGACCCTTATTTTTTTCATTTTGGCCACACATTCGATTGCGACCCCCCCACCCCACCTGATTAACAAACCATCTGCTGCATTAGGTGAATGGAAACACGCCTCAAAGTCAAAATCTCGCCCAGGAAAAAAATTACACAAATGAAAACCTTCGGTTCCAGCCAAAAACAAGTTTTCGTGTTGCTGATGTGACCTCAGGAGTTGAAATTCAATTTTTAAATGCTGAGGCCAAGCACGAGGGAGGCCACGGGCCAGCGTTTGCACATGTTAAAAACGGCCAACAGTTTTATCGCCAGACTGATTCTTGTTCAGAGATACTGTACTTGGCATGTGTTGAGACCCTCTTCTCATTGAGATATTTTACAACAACAAAAAAAAAAAACTTTCTGCTCTTGTCTGAGAAGCTTTCGGAACAGCTTCCATCCAGCTGCTGTGGAATTTTAAAATAACTGTTGGTTTACATGATTTCAGAGACAGATGCACAGTAGTAATGACCGATTTGTCTGTAAGATTCTTTTTTTTTGCTTAAAGTTGCAAGTGTGAGCCTAAGAAGAGTGTCTGCACATCTGAAACTTGAAAAACACGCTAATATTTGATGCCAACACGCAAGTCAAGAATAGATTCAAGCAAAATTCACTTTAACTTTAGACACCAAGGTCAAAATTTCAGATTTTATCAACTTTTGTCCACCCTGCTGTACTAACACCAGATCTACGATCACAGCAATTTTTTGGTCCACCTTGAGGTGAAAATTAGCATCTGTCATTGCGATTGAAGTGTTTTGGCAGCAGTGTACAAATCCCAGAGGGCAGCAAAGAATAAACAAATTACACTGTTGTCTCGTAAGTGGGCGCTCCATCAGCAAATTAAGGAAATCTGCGCTCATTCAGGCGAGCTACGGAAGTCAAGTTCAGCCCACAATCCCGGTTAAATGAGCTGAAATGGGGGCCAGCCCACATCAGCAGAGGGTTCACTTGATTCACGCTCCTGCTCGCTGTCAAACTCCATACTCGTTGTTTCCGCTTGGCTCCATCCGTTCTCTCAGTAACAGCCGAACCAAACACTGCTGGGTGATTAAAACCAGCTTTACAAATATCTGCAGTACATTTTGTTTACAGCGAATGCCGACATCAAGGCTGCAAAACAGTAGAAAATGAGGAACTATTGGGGGGAAAAAATATACTCAACGGCTGCAGGGGTTTTACTTTCCAATTAAAATACCATTAAAAAATAAGGTGACTTTCCTTCTTGTACACTTTAAACTTACCCTAAAAAGCCCAAATACACTCAGCGGGGTGCTCACAATGTCAGATTTATAGCTAGTGTGTTTGTGTAGCATGGTTGCTAATGGTAACCGGCTTTAATAATACAAAAGTTATGTAACTGGGCTTTAATTCAGTGACACATAAAATATACAATAAAAACAATTTGAAGTAACTAAATGCTGCCAAACTGAACTAAAGTGTTGCTCCGCTGCTCTAAAAAAGCAAGTGGGTGTAATTTTTATTGGGTTTAGAAAATGACTGACAGGCCATTTATTTTGTGGTTTGGAGACGAGAATGTTTTCTTCACAACTCGCAGGAGCTTTTATAACAGAGTACTTCAGGTGTGGTGAGAGGCGGAGCCCCGGAGAGGCGAAACAGTGATGGCGTGAAGAACGGAGGCAAACATCACCTATGGCTGTTTAAAGGCTTTAAGAGGAATAGTGGAAAGATTATAGTATGCATTTTATGACACTCCATGCTATGATTTATGGGCTTTTATCCGAGTCACATTTATTTTCACAACTTTTAGAACATTCGCTTGATTTTAACATGCAGCGATCAGCACAGCTCACCTCATTGAAGGTTTGGGGTTCAATTCCAAATTCAGGCCTGCTGATGTAGTGGTATTATGTCCTCTCGCTGCCTGTCTGGGTTTTCTTCTGGTAGTCCAGTTTCCTCCCATGAAGAAGAGAAGTGTGTGTGTGTGAGAGAGAGTGGAGTCTGTGTCCTGAGACAACCTTATTTCCTCTTCAGGGTGTACTCACAACTATATGCCACACAGTATTACACTCACCGTGACTGTATTTCTTGTCTCACTGTTGGTTTTTTTTATAAAAATGTTTGATAGTTACTCTTGTATTTCCCTTAGACTGCATGCCTTTGTGTGTTTCCTCTGAGCTGCTGGAAATGTGAATTTCTCGTGAGATGAATAAAGTTTATATCTATCTTCTGCCTCTATGGAACCAGAAGAGTGGAGGATAGCAACAGTGTGTGGTGAAGGACCCAACAGTTATCTATCCATACTACTAGTACATCACTGACCCCAGAGCTGACCTCCGACCTGCTGATCCGCTCTGAGTGGGTCAGTACCCATCATAGCTGTTTAGTATCCAAGGAAAATATTAACACTTGAAACTCAAGAATGGCTCCTTGGAATAGCCTTGTAAAATCTTTAAAATGATCAATGTAAAGATCCCTGAGACAGGATGAGGCAGCTCTGATGCTGCTATAGATCACATTTACACAAAAAAGCAACACTATTGCAACAATAAGAAGAGAAAAAAAAAAGTGCCCCATCTGCCTCTGCCTCTCCTCTTTGGCTGAGTGATTCAAGGCGATGGTATTTGTCACGTCTGGCCTGCTCCACCAAGTGTGTCACTATCAGCCATTGTTGAATCATGGGTACTTGGTTCTGCATAACCCGACATGCCTCCTTAAGAGTCGACTGTCGGCCTAGTTCAGGACCTGACATTTAAAACCTTCTGCTCACAGATTGGACATGTCTGCTGCTCTGGGCTCCAGCCTCTCTCGTGTCTGACGACGCTGTTAAATCCATTGTTTTGACCCAGGCGATATAATTGCTGACCCGTTCGATGTTGATGACAAACCTGACCTGCTGTTGACATGACTTGACTGCACGTCCCGCGTGAGACAGACAGCAACAACAGTAGTCTGGACATGAGACATGAAAAGGCCAAAGCGTACATGTTGGCCTGCGCTCTGAGGTAGCATTGCTGACTTTTTCAAGCACTGTCAGCTCAAATTACTTCATTGTCGTCTGTTCATCCTTATCTGCCTCTGAGTCCCCTGGTTTGATGCTGGCGGTGGAACGTATGTCATTTTTGAGGCTTAAAAGGTCAAACCAAAAAGTTTGTTGCTTTCACTTTTTTCAGACTGATCTCGTGACCCTTACATAACTTTCAAGAACATAGGAAAAATAAGTTCTCCTGCTGCATGAGCCACAGGGTTACTGGAGTAATCACTCACGTGGTGATCTTTTAATATTTAGCAGGTTTCTTATTGAAAGGGACGCTTTCAGCAGCTTCTGGGACACGATGAGCATGTTGTAGGCAGTTCGAGCCTCGGGTGCGAGTTTGTTTGGACTACTTCCAGTTGTTAACCTACCTCCTTTTAAATCACATAGCTGTTATTACTAAATGCTAATAACCATATTTTTGTGAATAAGCTGAAAGGATGCAAATTTCTCCTCTTCTAATTGTTTTTCATTCTGTTCGTAGTTTCCAGATGATGTTCTAACCCTTATGGCTCTGGCTGTACTTTGTTGGGTTGCTCACATATTTATATGGAGATGGGAAAATCCGTCCTTTTGGCAGAGGGAGAGAAGGAAATTCAGTGAATGAAAAGCTGCACAACAGGTGCTTCCGCAGCCATTTGGCGCTCTGACCAGGCCCTAATCTGATTAGGCTCCACCCACTTCTTCCACTCCGTGGGTCTGCCACCGGTGCCTGTCGGCTACATGTATCACACCAAGCAAAGACACAAGTGGAGTCGCTGAAACGGTGCCATCTGCACCTGCAGGTAGCAATCTGTGCTGTCCCTTTCCTGGCACAGTCAGCGTCTGCTGTACACCTGCTTATTGATTCAGAGAGACCGATTTAAAAAGGAGGCCACTGACTGGTGGGAGACGACTGGACGACCTCTTGATTAAAGCTGTTTATATTTATTTCCACTTATTCACTGGGTCATAATTCCTCTACAATATTGATTTATTTAAAAAAATGCATACAATGGTGGCCCATGTTTCTGTTTGCCCTGAATGACAGGACGTAAAGATGGCTGCCAGGTGAGCTGGTGCATGGGAATAAGATGATCGGAGGACCCATCAGGTGAACCACGGCATCAAAAACACTTTTACTGTAGCCTGGGGAGTGAAGATAAACACAAGGACCTATGATGTCTTTTAAACTTGCCAGCTCCACCGTGTTAAAGAAGAGAGAGCTAATTGTCCAGAGAAGGTCACCCGACTGGTGCCAGGCTGGACTGTGACATCAATCAAGAGACGTGCCCTGACGACAAAGATCTTCTCCAGTAATGATATAACTGATTGCAGCAAATGAAGTTTTGATTGTTGCATTGTTTCGCAGGCGCCACGTCGAGCCCAAGGAGACCGCGTGAGAGGCTACATTACACAGACCCCCGCAGCGTCCCCAGGAGACGCCGCTTGGAAGGCCAGAGTGAGCTCGTTCTGCTCGGCAGAACACAGCCAGAGTGCATAAAAGTGGCTCAAGACAGGGAGTCTAATAAGTTCTGCCTGCTCGGGCCGTTCTAATAGAAGTTGCCTGTTCAGAAAGGAAACACAAGACAACAAAGAGACCTCCGTGGCCTAATTTAGCCGCCGTCATGTTTTGAGGGCGAGTAACGGTCAACGCATTAGCTCAGGCTGTGCTGATAAAGTCAGAATTAACCCCCCATTCATGTGTAATAACATTTCATGTTTGAGGGACAGAGGTGAACATTAATGATAGTTCTTAAAGACTTTGGATAAATGACTCAACATGGCTGCTGGGCGAGAGCTAAATGGAGGTGACATCATGACACCTTATCCCGGCCGGCCCGTGTGAACTCTGTCAGGTAGCATCAGTGCTCTATAGTCAGTTAATTCTCAGGACACACCCACCAGTCTGTACCCCTCAGGCACCAACGTCCAACTACAATTACTAAGAGAAGTGAGTGCGTGACTGTGCCCCACGACAGATTCGTCATTGATTTTTGTGAATTCCTAAACTGCAGGTGGTGCACAGCAATCACGCCAACGTAGAATAACTAAGGAGACATCAGCACGCATCAATATCCTCATATCTCATGAGTCGACGTGAAAGGACAGTTTTGATGCTTTGAGATGCTCTGATCGTGTACCCGCTATGATTGATGAATGAACCAAAATATTTCTGTACATGTTGGCGGAAGAACAGTCGAGTGTTTCTATTGTATGGCGGACTACAGCTGTTAGTACTAATATTGATCAAAAGACAATCCCAATCCATCTGTGGCTGTATGTAAGAAATCAGAAAATGGCCCTAATGTCACCAGATATTAAGGAATCATATGATTTCGACTTTTGGTTTGTCGTTTAGGGTTCAGAGTCCTTCCAGTTCGCTGCCACGTTGATCCCATCCAACAGGACAAGATCGGATCATTGCTGAGGTGAGTTGGAGCAAAAAAGAGGAAGAAACGCTATGAGGCTGCTGCCGCAACCAAGCTTGAATCAGAGGTGACAGGTGAGTCAGGAGTGCTCAGATTAGCCCGACACAGAAGGACAGGATGGACAGACAGCCAGACGCGACCCGAGTTCTGCGTCTCAGCCACGAAACGGTGCGATGACAGGCCTCGCAACAGAGACTCTGCTCGATATGGCAGTTTTGTTTGCGCTGTAATTCACAAAGTCAAAAGCCGGTTAAAAGTGACATTTCTCTCCAGCGGGCCTTTTTCCATTTTGCAAAGTGCATACACAGAAGTTCAGGCTGAGTAAACTTTAACCGGCAGCTTCCTCCCATCCTTTATTACCTCTGACATTCAAATACTCTTCTTCTACTCCTGAAACTGGTTTGTGTCAAAGAGCAAAATTACTTATTGAACACAGGTTCAGTGGATTAAATTAATGGCTGGCCTCGACAGTGAGCCCGCAGATGGACCAGTGGCTCTGAGAAGGTACCCAAATATGGAGCCGATTAAAAAAACAAAACAAAAAACCCTGAAAAAAATGAACTTGCAAACTAAAACACCAGCAGAACAATCATATCCCAGCAGCCTGTCACATTACTGGAACGACTTTGCACTAAACCTGGTGGGCTTTTTTCTGCGACTTTGCGCCTCTCCCCTTCTAAGAAATCACAGCTGGAGAGAGACAGAGCTACTGTATGCCACAAACGAGTGATGGATTGGCTGTCAGACAGCAGCCTGTAAATGAGCAGAGATGAGCTGGTGGCAAATGGAAAGGGACCAAAGTGAATGAGCATGGCAACCTGGAGTATGTGGGTCAGCCAGCCTGCAGTGAACTGTCCCTCAGGCATCCAGCTGGTAGAAGACTTTGAACAAGTCTAAAGATGGATGTTGCAATGAAGTTCTTGGCTCACACGTATGCTCAGGGCTCTATTTCTGATGCTTCAGAGGGAGTTAAGAGATGCTGGGAGGTCCTGGCCAGACTGGAGAGCCTGTCCAGTAACACTGGCTGGCCTCTTCAAAAGGCAAACACTAAGGCTAATCACATCTTAATGACTCCTCGTTAGCTCACACATGAGGTACAAAATGCATTAAATCAATCTCAAACCCTTGTTTTAGGACGAGATGATTAAAACATTTTGTTAGCGGCGATAGAAATTTTACGTTCATGTGAATGTCAGTGCAGCAACATACCGCAGCTGCTTAAGTTCTGAGAAACTTGAGATGTTGTGATGTATAATGGATTACTACCAGGAACATTAAAGCCGAAGTGCATTTTGGGTAACCGGTGCGGTGGGCTCACAGCCCCCCTCACTCTGAAACTGTTCTACACTTTCTCCCCTGAGCAATTAGAAGCAAACGCAGTCAGACAGGGTTGCACCACTCAATTAGCTAAACCAACATGATAGAGCTTTACGTCGAGAACAGCGGCGTCCTTCTGGGAACCTTTTATTACCTTTCACAGTAATTACAATCTCAGTGGGGAAACACGCAGCCTTCGTTTTTGTAAAATAAATCTATACATTAAGTTTTGCTCGCCTCACCTGAACCACATCCTGCATGTCCTGCGAGGATCTCAGCAAACATCTCTGGAGCTACAACTGAAGCGACACAAGCAGCCGCGAGTAAAGCCATTGACCAGGCCCCACCGGTCTATGTGCCAGGTGACTTTGAGCAAGACATCCTCCTTGGAGCATTTAATCTAGTTTGTAGTGCTTTGTATAATGTAAATAAACTGTACATCAGTGTTGCTGCCTATGAAAGGTACAGCTATTCATGCAAGGAAACAATAAAATATTAAGTAAATGAACATAATCAAAGCTCATGTTTATATGAATCTGAGGGTAATCACAGCACATTAGTCAGGAGACTAATTAAGACCCCCTGAAGGTCTTTATTCAGTCTCAAGTAAAGCAGCACTTTCACGACCTCAGTCCACATTATGAAGCATCCTGTAATGATAGTTCTTCAGAGCTGGAAATTCATTAATCAAGGCCTTTGGGCTGCAACCTTGTGGGGTTTAAATGTTCATAGTTGTATGTGTGGCACTTAGGTGTCAAAGAAGACCGCAGTCACACAAATGTCGCCTTTTGTCCACCTTCAGCAAACGGGTGTCGAGCAAAACTGCCTAACCCAAACTGGGGGCAGTGTTGGACCGACAGTTCAGCTGGAAGAATCAGGTGCATGCTGGGAGACTGCCGACTGCCATTCCCAAACAAATCAGAGGAGCGGGATCATCAGAGGTGAGCACCCACGCGGCATTCTCCGCACAACTTCTGCAGGAACACCTCTCTCCTCTTGTCTCCTGTGTGTAGTCCTTCCCTCCCTGGGGGCTGGTTTAAATGTCACGAGTAGGAGTGTTGAGATGAGGTCTGCGCCGGGGTCACACTCATCGCCTCAAACGGCACTGGGATGACTTCGGCTGGGCAAACAGTCGAGCCTAAGACCGCAAATACCTCCAGAGTGCGGAAAGTTTAGTGTCAAAATATTAGGACTGAAGGAGCCGCAGAGCCGGTACTGGAGAGAAGGAAAAACAAATATTTATAGAGTGTTTCCACAACTCAACCCGTAACTCTGGGAGGATTTGTTCCCTGTGGTTTCCTTCAGGTTTCAAGTCATTCAGAAGTTTAACACAATATTTGCTGGCATTTATTGTTTTACTTTGGGTCAAATATTTTAAAAGCTTCTCAGAGGAAATGGCTCATTCCTCCTGACAGGACCGACACAGGTTTGTAGGCATGCTTGCTCAAGCGCACTTTTTCAGTTCTTCACCAATATTTTCCATTAGATTGAGGTCAGGACTTTGTTATAACCACTTCAGCACCTCGACTTTGGTGTGCTTAAGCCATTTTACCACAGCTTAGAGGGGTCACAGAGCTCCACGAAGACCAGTTTGTCACGTTTTTAACCTCCCACTTGATGTTATAAAGCCTTTGTATTGATACATTTATCACATTACTACATTTAAAATGTGAACTGAATAGAAGAAATATTGCAGGTTTAAATAAAAGGCATACAAAGACAGAAGAGCTATTGGTTTTGACCTTTAAGGTCTCTTAAAATGAGGAACCATAAGTTTCTCTCTCTTCAAACAGTAGCTGCCAGCCGGTGGCTGTGAGGAGACAGATAGCTCACCGTTTCCAGCGGTGATAAGGAGAAAAACGGCAGGACGGGATGCTCTTGGTCCAATCTGCCCTGCCCTTAAGACTTTGCCGGTCCCTGCTGATGAATTTAGCTGTTATCAAAGGTGAGGGGTCTGCTGAGAGGGGTCTTAAATGAGGGATGGGCAAGTGAAATTGGAGGTTGGGTCCCAATAGTTGAAGCTGTAAGACTGGAGGGGAATAAAATGCTGGTGGAGCAGCCACGCCCACATAATCTTTTTCCAATAATTGGATTTCCTGGAGAGTTCTTAGTGATGTTTGAGGCTGAAAAGACATTAGAAGTGAGTAATAATCACTAAAGCCCAGAGCGCAATGTGTGTAAGCTAATTAGGACTGGCTAAAACACATTTTTTGACATCTGAAGAATTACTTAATGTTTGGCTGGTTAAAGGAGCATGTATGCACCAAATTTACTGCAGATAATGAACAGATACTAATCACAAAAACTCTGAATCTCTATTTTAAAGTTTCAATGACAACAGTTGCGATCAACAGATCAGCAGGGAGATCAGAACCTGTGCATCTCCTCATCCTGCACCTCCAGACAGGAAAGTGGTGCAGATGGTTTCCTTTAATAAAAACCTAGAGCCAGAAAGCGACAAACTAAAGTAAACTGGATTCCAAGGCTGGAACTGTCAGACAGGAGGTCTCCAGCAGGACCGAATAGGAGATTTAAGGATGTCATGAGAGAGGACATGATGTAAGTTGGTGCCAAAGATGAGGCTTCAGAGGATAAGGTTACATGCTGAGAGCTGAATCACTGTTGCAACCCCCCGAAGGGAACAGCTGAAATTAGTAGAAGAGTGATCAGCAAGCTGCTGCGGAGAGGAGGATTTAAAACCTTCCAACAGTTGTAGATTGACATCGCAGTAGCAATGTGGTTTTATTCCAGAGTGTAATCCAGGTTGGCTAAGATGAATGGTCTGGAACCAGCTGACAGTGAATAAATCAGTGTCACACAGACGCAGGTGATAGCGCCGCTCCGCTCGCTTAATCTCCTCCGGATATGGGAGCTCAGTGTGTGTGACGTTACATCAAATCAGCGATTCACACTGAAACACTTGCCCTGTTGACTGCAGCAGGCCGGTCCAGAGAGTGCTGCTGGGATGGAGGGAGGAGGTCAGGTGTTCTACAGTCCACTTCTCAGCACTGTTGTCGACATGTGATCCACCTCCTCCCCCTTGTTAGTGTTGAATAATTCACCAGAGAGGGGGGAAGGGGGAAGTGGGGGAGAGGGCATGACTCACAGGTCCCAGCAGGGCATGCTCTACCCGTCACATTTCATAACCTTTGCAGGTTGAAACATTGGCTCAGGCCCAATAAAGTGTGAAAGTTAAAAAAATAAATAAATAAAAATATCACACCTGAGGAGGCCTGAAAACCCAGGTCTCCATGACTAAACCAGCTGTGGGGAGCACTGCAGCAGGACAAAATGCTGTTTTCCAAATGTTTGTAGGGACTTGATTATTAAACCCTGCAAACGTTTGTGTTGGCATTTATTCATTTAAGGCTTTTGTTGACCTTAACCTTTGTGTTCAGGTGTGTCCTGAGGTGGGCCCAACCCTGAGAGTGCTAGAATGTTGCTCCGTCTGTTTCTACAAACATTACTGTTCAATTCTACGAGCAAATTTCTGACAGAGTCAACAGGGAGTCCACCATGTTGAGTCTAACTTTAGTTTTCTTCATTAGAATGCACCGATATACAATCCAACCTGATAGGAACTCATTGATCTACTATGGCTGTATGATGATATGACTAACCGGCATCCCCAGCAACAACCCTGGGTCACCTTCCAGAGGTTGTCAGGTAAAAACATCAGGCTCTTGACATCTAAAGTGTCAAACAAGCCCATCAAGCATAAGAAGCGATTGCAGCCGTTTCTCATCACCTCCCAAACACGAACCAGCAGCCGGAGCAGCACCGATGCAGCCTGATAATTTATTCAGCAACTGGCACATCTAACTAATCCTGTCGCAGACATTTATGGAGCGCTGTTATCCAAGCCCAGCTATCCCGGGGGACGTACTAAACTGCCACCTAACACTTAGACAGGAAGCAAATGTGTGAGTAATAGTGCTCATAACACAGCCAGAAGGCTGCAGACTTATCCAGGGATAGGAGGAGGATCTCGCTACCTCTAATTATTGCATCTCAACCTAATTAAAGTGGTGTCACTGAGAACACACAACATACCAAAGACGGGAACCGCTGCATTTGACGACTACAGCTGGCTTCATTTCTAAAAATGCTAATGCAAGCGGACAAGCCAAAGCTAACATCGTGCACGTCCTGTCAAAGATTTAGAGTCCAGGGAACAGATTATTTCCATAAATTCACAAAAGATTCACAGTATGTATACAAATTGGTGCACCTTCATTGCCCAAAGTTAAACTTGGTAATACATATTTTATTTTTGCCTTATTTGGCGATCTAAAGAGAAAGTAACAGGCAATTAGCAATAGTAACACCTTTTAGGCAGGGTAATTTGTTCATTCTCTCGCTGGCGTTTATTTACCTGTGCAAACACAATTGCAGCGTTTGGCAGTTATCACGCTGCTGCACAATTAATGAAACTATTTGCATTTTAATGGCCAATTGAAATGTATTTAATTAATGGAAAGAGTGGGAGAAATACGCCCTCCATGCAAACAGCCATTTTTGTTTAAGGGAAAGAAACAGATCCGTTCAGTGACAGTCGCCGACAGTCTACAAGCGTCTGCTCTGACTCAACTCAACTCTGACTTTGGGGTCTTCCACAATGATGAAACAGTATAGATTTTTTCTTCTTTGGCTAATCGAAACCCAGTGTTGGTTGCCGCCAGCTGGCAACAACAGACCCTGAATTTCTCCAAACACACAGATGTGTGGAGGGAGAGACGCCCACAGGAGCATCAACCAACCATCCTGAGTGGAGCTTATTCATTCATCAACTGAGCTTCAGAGGAGTCATTTGGACAAACAAAATCAAGGCGAAGCCTTTTGACGGACTGTTTGTTGTGTTGGTTTGGATCATGGCTGCACATTAGGTCCGCCATGGTGGAAGGGGGCCAGTTCAGATCCCAGTGACCACAGGGCTGCAGCTTGAGCTGGAGGTTAAGCTGATTTTTATGTGAAATGAACCAGTATGTGTGCATTAGAGGCCTAAAGTAGATCTGAAATCTTAAACTTTGACTCCCTCCGGGAAGATTTTATACTTATGTATGAAGCACAATAAATTTCAGAGGTGGCTTTAACCTTCTGGGATGCATGAATCAGATCTCGCCGGTTTGATAACCACATCAGGCTTTTAATTTCAGCTGCAGGTGATTCTCTCAACCAGCTGCACAGCCAAAAGTCAAACACTTTTGTACACAAGATGCTAAATTAGCCCATTTCTCTTTCCCTTAAAGGGGTTTCAGGGGCTCAAGTTAGTCCCAGCTGTGTTTGGATGAGAGGCGAAGTGCTACAGTAGTCCTAACAGATCATTCTGATCGCTACCCTACAGTGTTCCCAGTAAAGAGATTCTGGTTCTGTGGTGAAGCTCCTCCAGTGCACAAACATATCTTCAATACAACATCTATTGTTTTTCATCAACACGTTGCTTGTTGTTCATTCCTTCAAGCTCTGATGGAGGTGGCAGCAGAAGCTCCAGGGCAGCTCATTATTCTTCAGCTCCTCTTCAGTTCCACTCTGTCCACGGAGGACTCCTTTCCACCTCCTGAGCAACCTGCTGCTGTTGCCCTCTGCCTCTTTGCCATTCAGCTCAGGCTAGCGTGACCGCCTCAGTGGCTCAGCACTGCGCTCTGACAGATGTTGACATGGCATGTCAGGAGTCCCAGTGGTGGATCTTAAAATCAGATTACACCATAAATAATCTCCAAAAGTAGTAAGATCTGGGCTGCATTGAAGGTAGACAATGACGGACGTTTGGGGAAACTTGGGTGACTGATGAAGTCACCTAGATTGATTGCAGGTAAGACAAGCGTGAGGAATTACCTCTTTGCAATTCTCAGTGTCTGAAGAACAAGGATTTTGCACATTTGTATTTCTCAACAGGGCTTCTAAATCTTTTAAGTGCTCTATCCATTTTGCCCAGATGGTGGATGAGTATTAAGACTTTAACACAATCAGTGCAATAACTCCTATGGGGAAAATGAATGCACCCCAAAATTATTTATGACTACTTTGGTATTCAGACATGAGCTGATTGTGAGCAGCCGCCCGTTCAGGGCTCCGACTCGGCACTGATGTGCAGTTTAGCACACACTCTTCAACACCACAATAATCTCACCTTTGTGATTGAGCTGCACTTCAACAACGCAGCAATTTCATGGTTTACCTTTTATCACTTTCCCGGACTCTTGTTTGAATTTAAAACTTAATCACAGTTATTACCCTAAATGTATTCCATCGTCAAAAATAGCCATGTCTCTTCTACAAGTCCAGAGTTTAAAGAGCTTTTCATAAATATACATCAAGAACGAACATCAGTACGCATATCGTTTCATGCAGAAATCAAGGCTTAGCCATAGAAAGATCGCGCCAGGGCAGGGTCGGTAACTGTCCCACATGCGTTTAGGGCTGCTGACTGACGCGCCCCCCCCCCTCCCGCTAACCTGTGATTCCCACAAACATTTGGTGAGAGTGAAGTTCAGTTTGTAATGATTGATGAAGGAATGTCAAGAATTCATCTGGTCTGACACGGCAGACAAAAACGATCATATCCTACAGTATATTGAGAACAGGGTGGTCAACAGTTTTAATGTTATATTATTCACCATGTGAGGCCAGAATCAAGTTGAAACCAAACCCATGTCCTTGTTTTAAGCGTCCTGAAATCCTAATGTCTTATGAGCCACACGCTTTCTGATGGGACAATGGCTGCTTGCCTGAATATTCCAGCATCCAGCAGTGTGTGTTCATCTCTGTGTCTGCGTTCTTCACTTGTTTTCAGTCCATCTCTCGTTCTCCACTTTTTCCCAGGGAACAAATGCAATGTCAGCTAGCTTATTTGCTGGGGCCTTTTAAACGAAAGACTGCTTCATTCCTTGTGACATGTCATTTGTTTTGTTTTCCAGTTCAGAGCCTCGACAGCCAACGCTGTGGTACTCAGAGCACCTCGCCTCGATTTCCCGGGGTAGATTTACAGTAAATAATGCTTTAATTTATTTTCAATTAGGTCAAAGATTGAGATGTGCCTGCTGGGGAACATTGGTGTTGGTGTGGTGGGTAGAATTAGACAGATGCTGGTTTTTTGTGGTGAGATTTAGTTGCGATGAAAGAAGAATAACCTCTCTTGACCCCCGAGCCTACAAAACGCACATCCCATCCGCAGCTCACAGCGCTGCAAATCCAGCAAGTTCCAAAGCTATTCTGGATGTTTTCCCACACTTTATCTTCAGTGTTTGGTATTCTGATGACTCAGAGGTTCTCCCTCCCGACTGTCTTTTTGTGCTCAACCCAATCCCTCATTGAAAATCTCTTCCCTTTGCCGTCTGCACCCGGAGGTCAGGGGTCAGGTACAGCTTGAGGACAGCCTCCCTGGAGCTGCGATGGATTCTGAATCCTGCTCAAGGGCACTTTAGCTAGCCAGACGCCCATTGACACGACTCTTTGAACAAGGTTGAGCGATACTTTCAGGTTTGGAAAGGCACTCCAGTGAAAATGATGCGTTCTGTCTGAGTAAGCTCAGGTTTGATTACTTTGAGTCTCTATCATCTGTATCATCCAGCACTCAGTGTCAAAGTCCAGCCATTAAACTACAAAAAAAAAAAAAAAAATTCCCTTGCATTCATTCCTCTGCCTCTGGAGCTTTACCTCCTTTCTCTGTCACCAGCAAATAGCCTTGAACTTTACAGAAGCTCAAGTTTCACCGGAATAATTCAGATGGACATGCTCAAAGCACCCATGGAGCCTCCATTAGCAGAAGTAGTGATTGTACCAGTACATTAAGTAGTTTTTCTCCAACCTCTACAGCTGCTTGAACTCCAAGTTGTGAGGAAATGGCAGCATTTAACAGCTTCATACTATGCTTAATAAATTATTGTGTAAATATTTAAAGGAAAGACCAAAAAAGTTGACATAAAGGTTAGAATTTTAACACATCATCTCTACCCGCCTGCTCCACGGCGAGTCCGCCTCCACACAGGGTAAAATGCAAAGGTCACTGAGCTGCTTGTTGAAGAGCATCGGTTAGCGTTGCTTTGATCAGCGCCGTCACCTCCACTTTGATCCATTGGGTGTCACTTCCTAACATCAGTGAGGTTGGCTCTGGGGCCAAACGCTGGCTAGCTCCACAGCTGTAAATCCATTTGTAATTTTTCACTTGCTCTCCGGATGTCCGTCTGAAGATGATGCTTGACAATATAACGGAATACCCAGGATGCTAAATTAAATCCACCTGCCTCAGTGGCTTGTGCACACCACCAGACAACCTCTACACCTCTGATTGAGCAACTATCAGATGGTCCTCCTGGGTCCCTCCTATCCACAAGTGGGGGAATTGCTCGTGACAAGTTATCCGGCCTCAAATAATGCCTATAACGCTGGAATAGCTGCTGACGTAGCCGTCCATGAACAGCACAGAGGGGACAGGCGCCGTAGTGAATGAAAGATGGTATCTGCAGCCGCTGCTCACCAGAGTAACTGACGCATCCAGCTGTCATGACTAGCTTTACTTAAAAGGCCTCATCTCATCAAATTTATGCTAGTCTTTCAGTCCACATGGTGAGTGTAACACATAATGAGGTCACACACTTTCAAGAGCTTCATCGTTGCTCAGTTGGACAACTTTGCCATCGATTTTGTAGAAAACTTCAGGGTAAGATTCTTTTATACAAGACAGAAAGTAGCTAGAAGTAAAGTTTATTTAAAGTAGAAGAAGTCCAACAAAGCAGAGAAGAGAGATAGTATCAGTCTGTCATTTCTATATTTTAAAATAAAAATCCCTCTCTGCATGTAGACACTTCTCAGGCTCGTTGACAATGATTCTGTTAAGTTCACGTGAACCTTCTTCAGTACTTTTTGCCTAAAAACACACGCGTACACAAGCCTGAGACGAAGCTGAAGTCATTAATCATAAGTTCGCTGATGAAACGATGCAATGAAGTGACATTGTAGCGACACAGTAGACAGAACCTGACTGGCTGTTTTCTTTCAGAGTTGGTTGGTTAACTCGATTAATGATGCAGAGTTTGTTTCTTCCAAACCACTATTGACTGCTTTGTTTGCATCATGTTGGAGAGACAAAGTGAAAAAGTTCTTTCAGTGAACTACAGTTTCACAACGGTAAAAAATTCAGTTAAGTTCTGAGTGCTAGTTAAATAAAAGCTAATTAGTGGATGAGTTACAGAGTCTGGGTGCTGCAGCTTCCTCAGAGAAAATGTTCTGATTATCAGTTATGTGGAAAACAGGCAGATGACACCAGTATGTTTCCACAGAGGAAAGATACAGAGTTTTCCACAGAGGGTTTGAGTTTGTTTTCAGGCATAATCTCTGCAGCCATAGTCTACACTGGAGCAGCTGTGAAGCACCTCTTCCGGCCTGGAAGGCAGCAATACCGTCTCCATCTGATGTGCTGAATGTTTGAGCTGCGACTTCAGTTGAGGTGAGCTGCTGATTCAGGGTAGAGCAGAGGAGAGCAACATTCAATACCCTGAGAATTCAGCTAAATGTCCAACAATCTAGTTGTTTTTTTTTTGTTTTTTTTTTTTTTAAATGGGAGGACAGAGGGCTCAGCTGGTCCCAGACCAGTGAGATGCAGGCTGGCTTGCTGTTTTTAAGGGCCAGTCAGTTGGAGGTGCAGCCAGATAATTTGGTTTTATGGTGCTATCCATCATCCGTTCAGCGCATGAGGACTAAATTACTGCAAGGTGGTCTGTGCAGAGCAGTACTGAGAAAATTTGGCACGAGCCGCAGACGCCTTGCCTAAACCAACCTGCAACAGCTCGACTCTCCTTCCCCCCTGCAGACTGACCCATCTTACTCACCTGTACCGACAGACTCCACCCGCTCACCCCAGTTATACATTTAGCTCTGCAGATCTCTAAGATTTAGCTAATCATCTGTTCCAGCCTAGTCTCTGAAGCAAACTGTCCTACTCTCCATGTTCTTCCTGTCTCTTTACGTTGCACCCAAGAGCCCATTTTCCTGCATGTGATAGAAACATGCCAGCATTCGACAGCATCACTTTCTCGGGGCCCTAATCCTTGCCTCACTGGAAGCTGTTTATATAATTACCCATTCTCTCTTGAAAGACAGGATGAGGGAGTCTTGTGGCTGTGCATGGAAGAATGGATGAGGGAGGGGGTGGGTCCCTCATCTTGAAAGAGGAGTTAAATGTATGGTTTTAGACAGACCGACTGCCTGCAGCAAAGGGACCAGACTAAATGGTATTTTATGCCATGGGGTATCCGGGATCGCAATAAGAGTGACAAAAAGGGAAATGAAAATGTAATAATGTAGAACGATGGAGCTTCTTCCCATCGAAGTCGCGGAGGGAACCTAACACCATCAGGGATGAAGATGTTTCACTAACTCAATGAGCGACGGTCACAGCTGCACTTTCAGAGATGCCAGAATTGTTGTAATGTGAAGAGTTTCAGCCCGACGTAGCCCAGAGCTGTGTATACCTACATATTTAAACATGATCTCCTTTCACATTGTGTGTTACCATCATGATATGTTTGTGGTTAGAATTAGAATGTTAATATGGTACTTGATTTGTTTCGTAATTAAAAGCTGATGTGATTGATTCATTAGTCTCGACACTCCTGCCGTTTTCGGAGGCTTGCCGCGCACCCTTGGATTTCAGCGTTTAGGCCCTTTAATCGGAACATTTCTCCAGCTGACATCATGGCTTCGTCACCGCTGTTGCCGCTTTTACTTTGTGGTCATTTAGCACTGGAGCTCGTTACTGGGGCTTAAAATTTCCTTTGTTTCGCCTAAGTGTTCCCTGTTGTTCCACAGTGCTTCTGTGGAGGCAGCATTTGTTGTCCTGTGGAGACTTTAAATGGCCAGTTACGCTCCAATTTCAAGCCAACGTTAGAAGCGCGGAACAGGAACACCAGGAAGCCGTAGAAAACCGTTTCCTGCAGAAGAGAGGCAGAGATTTTCTTGTCTCTGGGGAGCGTCGTCATGTTAATTACGATCCCCGCATGACCGCCTGGTTGGAAAAACGGGATCTTTGACTGAAGCAAAGAAATGTCACATTAAATCAGAGCGATGGCGTCACAGGTTGGTGTGGATCAAATCAAAGAGTCTCAGCGTCAAAGCAAACAAACACGGACCTCTGATGGCAGAGCGGCTGGCTTTTCATGCCCTTGCCATTTAGATTAGGGAAAATTAGATTGCTTTCATGCCTTTGCAAATGTCTCCATGTTCGGAATTAATTTCCCTGGCCTGAGATGCAATGAATAATAAATTGGCCAAATAAGTCCTCATCTGTAAAGAAGGGTTGGAGGCACAAATCTCCAGAGGGGAAACCGGGAGACCAGCGAGTCTACAAACACCGAGCACAGAGGCACCTTTGACCTCCAGATCAGACTAAAAGGTCTTCCAGAGGATGCAAGACAAAACCCCAACACTTGACTGGTGAGCTAAACTGGCCACATCCATCCCTTTGAGAGAGATTTCTCAGGATGATGCAAATTATGGATCATTTCTGTTTAACACAAGCTGGATTAAACTGGCCCTTGTAGGGTTGCTAAGTGGGTTTGGTGGTCAAAATGGATTTCACATGTTAATGGGCTTATAAACCACTGGGCAGTTTATTTTCCCTTTGTTGGACGAGAGCTGTGCATGCGTTACTGGCGATGCAGCTCTACACAGTTGTTTTGAAACAGTGTGCAATGAGTTTTAACTGACTAACATCCTGTGTTTGTGTTCTGATCCTGAGCCAGAGGTGGGAGGAATGATGCCAACCACTTTGGTAATCCCTCAATTCAAGTGAATTTTTCTTAGATTAGCAATAGTCACATGAAGATACACATAAGAGTGTGTCTGGAGTGGAGTAGTTACGATAATTTAGGTTACTTTTGTTGTAAAGTGAGTAGTTACAGCACGAGGCAGCACTTTTCGGATCATCAATCAGATGTGGTTTTAAATGGTCCCATGTAGCTGCAGTACACACACGCAGGTTTCTGACAAACACTCTTCACTTCATCCTGCATTTTTCCATCTAAGCACTTTTTATTTTTATGTTCTCCTCTGCAGGATTCAGAGACAAAAGGAATGTTTGTTTGGAGTAAGAGCATCAGATGCTCTGCAGTGTCAGCACAGTTAGCATACGGGGGTGTGTTTTGTTGCTTTCCTCAGTCATTGATTTTTAGTAACATTTATGGCCTTTATAGAAGAATAACTCTGACTGCCAGGAGGGAGCGTGTGTGTGAGCCTCATGCCTGACTGCTGATCAAAGTGGAACACATCAGCAAGCCCAGGAAATTTGAAAACGCAACATTGCTCGTAGCATTTTTTTGAGTCAGCTTAACTTCTCCGCTACACTCATTTTTGCATAGAATTAAAAATGTTATTGGTGTTTTTCTCTCCTGATTCAGATTTAAGTAGACTGCATCACTCTGCAGTGTTCTTTTGTGTAAGCCGATCTGCAGAGAGCGCCCCAGCGTTCCTGCTGTGGCTTGAGTTGGATTGAAGCATCTGTGGCACCCATCAGCGCTCCTGACACGACTCTGCATCTGCTTCTGCTTAATTCGCTGCAATCCGCCGCCCCCCCGTGACTCATGATAGATGCCATGCCACTGTGTAATTCCCTCTTGCAAAAAGAAGCAGATCAAAATGTTTTCTGCACAGTTATTCCTCCACTGATTGCCCGCCCCCCCAACCTGGTCAAGATGTCACCACACTCAGAACTGTAGAAAGAAAAGAAATGAATACGATGGTGGGCTTAAGTTGGAACAGGGCCACTTTAGCTGCGGAGGCTTCTGCTTGTAGGGCTCAATTAGCAGCTCTGATAAAACAGAAGGTCAGCCATGTTCCCAGCACACGCTGATGCCTTTTCTGTTGAGCTGTAATGCTTCTTTGAACCATCAGGACTGTGAATAAACACCAAAAATGGCAAAAATGGGTGTAATAATTTGATCTGAGAAAAGGTGAGATTCTGTAGAGTTGAAGCAAAACCATGTGCAGTCAGGTTTACACGACACCTTCATGTAGGAGTGATTAAAATAAAGTATAGAGTTGGAGCTACACACATCCCCCTCCTTTCCTTCCCTCCTCCCTTCGGGTCATGAGGCAAAAGGGAAACTTGATCAAGGTCAGCGTCCAGCTGATTGCGTCACCACACAGTTTAAACTTCAGCCTGCACAACTCGAACGGTTTAAGAGTCAGTCCTGTCAACATGTGTCTGACATAGAAACAACCCGTTTAGAGTCTATTCTGGGTTTGTTCACAGATAAGTTTGTCTAATTAATGTTTTTTTTTACCCTGAAATATTACATGGTGTGGAGGGAGTAATTTCACCTGCATTTGCTTTTATTTACATACTGTATGTTTGAAATAAATTCAAATTTAAAAAGTACTGTATAAAGTTAGGGATAAAATTAGTAGGAAAATGAAACACTTGATACATTTAGATTCCATTTATTTGATGTAAGAAATATTCAGCCGGAATCCTGTAAAAACACAGCATCAAACACATGAACAGTTTTTTGATAACAATTTAAATGCAGCCATTGTTTAAGTTCCTTTGTTTAAGAACTTGAGAAACAGAATAATTAGAAGTAAAGGATCTGTCGGGCTCTGTTCTGGACCCTGCAGCTTTCAATCAGGCTACCAGCAGCACAGGAGGGAAGAGTCCTAATTACATTTTAGAGAAGACAGAAGAGATGAGAAATATGAAAATTGCCTTCTCATTTTTCACTCCTTAAAGGTGAGTGGACCAAAACACCTTCAGATCCACACACACACACACACACAGCATAAGGCCGAGCAGCAGCTTGAATCCACTCATGAACTCATCCTGCTCTTCCTCATTGTCAGAGTGGATCTTTGGCTCATGGAAGTTCGTTTCCTCAACAAACAGCTTTTCCATGATACCATCTTCTATCCAGTGATCAAAAACATCACGTAGCAGTGCCGGGACGACGCGGACGCGCTCTGCAGTTTAGTCAATGACGGATGAAGGTCTGAACTTTTGGATGGAGGCAGATTAGAGAGCTTGGCTCAAGTTTCCGTCGGCGTAAAGGCTCATCGGTGTCAAGCTGTCCGCCGCCGAAAGCCGACGTAAGAGCTCATCCTTCTGTGGTGAATTTTGGATCCGTATCCAGCTCTGGCCTTTATCTCCCTGCCTGCAGATGCCTCCGTTGTCGTGAGGATGCTATCTGGGACGCGCTTCCAAGACGGCTCTCTTCATCTCACTTCCAGGATTTGCATGTGCTGCGAGGAACAATGTCGAAAACACGTTTTGTCGTACAAGTACAGCCGATTTATGATCTTAAAAACCATTATTGTTTGTGTCATCTATGAAAAAGGAAGAATTACAGGCTCTGAGGAGGGTTTCTGAAGCCAGGCAGAGACTCCTGCTGAGGCAGTGAATTAGATTTGCTTTGACTGACAGGCTGTAATATGCGGACAAGGCAGTATCAATCAATCCGCCGCTGCGCTCCATGAAAAATCCTATCTGTGTGTGTGACCTGCAGGGCACACATCTAATAAACAACTTAGTGCCCTCTTCCTCACTGCGCGACAGTCTGTCACATCTCGGCTATTGCAGCTTTTTGCCGTCACGTCTCTCAGGTGTGGACGGTCCAGGATGACCTCTGAAGGGAGTGTAACTTCCTGTTTCTCTCAGCATGCAAATAAACTCACATCTCACAACGTGACCATGATGCTTTGCTCCACTGTGGGAAAAAAAAAAAAAAAAAACCCTGATCAGATCTCTGAAGAATCTGCTTTGTTTGGGATCTAAACTGGAGCTCATCTTTCCTTCCAGTTCCTCATCTCCAGCATGAATGAGGGCTGCTGGTCAAAGCAGCCGCCCACTCACACGGCGAGCTTGCTGCAGGGCGTTCTGTCGCTTTCTCCCACATTTTGGCTGATATTAGTGACAATCCTCTCCCAGAGATCATTGCTAGCAACCCCAAAGTGAAGCAATTTAAATAAAACTAATCCACTTTAGGTTTAGGAAAAGGAAACGCTTTCAATCTGCATTTCAAGATGGTGTGAAAAGAACAAAAAAAAAGAAAAAAAAACAAACCCTGAGGTTTAAATGTTGGGACAATTTTAGATGTGAAGTGCTGGGTTGTAACATCTGCAACGGCTGTAGACATCTCTGCTCAATTAAAATGTAAATATAGTAATATGAAAAGTTCTCAGAAGAGGTGTTGACACATGTAGATGATTCACATTATCTGTGCACATTGGTATCACATGTTTGTTTGTTTTTTTAACTTTTAAATCAGTCCCAGTGTTAGATTTGCCATGTTGCCTTGTTTCTCAGTGAACACAGACTTCCATCCACCAAATATGATTTCCTTTTCCAGCCAGATGGGTTTCAAACCTCCTTTTGATCAAACGCTCAGGGATTGTAATGGCTGTTACCCTGACGTGGATCTCTGGGTTTGAACACCGTTGGAATTTCATTAATGAAAATGTTCCCCAGTTAATTTTCTCTGATCTACGTTTAGCTCATCAGCGTCAGAGACACGTTATAAAGATTTCTGCTCAAAGACGACAGCAAAACTCTCGAGGTTACTGTTGGTGTCCTTGCTCCCTGGACGTGAGTGCTTTCTCAAGTGTGCCGGGTGTTTTATATCATTTTGATAAGAGGACCCAGTGGGATCTTCACTCAGGGTTCCCCTCATTAAAATCTGCCTGGCAGGATGGAAAGTCACACCGTGTTTGATTTTCCAGAATGAGCATTTGGGGAATACACCTTTTACCTTTTTTTGGATGGCTGGAGAATAATGCTGCTGAAAATGTCAGATGAATAATCATCCGAGATGAACTGCTGTGCAGTTAAAAGCGAAGGATGCCTGGAGGAAAATGTGAACACATAAATCAATTTCTCTTGTTGGGTCCCCCCCCTTTATGAACCAAAAACTGATGGAACGAGGTTGGAAGTGATTGACTTGATTACTGAATAGACCAAACTGGACAACAGCAGAGCAGCTGTAGGCAGCCAGCGACAGCATCTATGCGCCTGGTAAGCAGCTTCTGGAAGCCTCATCCGCTGGTCAGGTACCAGTTTGGACACCTTGATAATGAAGGCATGTGCAGGCTCCTCTAAAAATGTGTTTTGTTCATTACTCTTAAATTCTATTGGATTTCTTCGCTACTCTAGACATGTTATGTTCATGATAGTGATGATGTGAATCAGGAAGTTTTCTGCTGCTGTTCTGACCAGTGTGCAGAAAATCAGGACAAAATTTTAAGAAATAAACACATCAAAACAGGCGAGGTGTTTATTTCTACGTGCGTCAGCAGTGGTACGACCTTTGCAGATTCACATGCTATCGGCATCTCGCTCGGATCATCAGGGATTTCTGATTCATGTGCCCAGGCCAATTGGAAATATCAGTTTTGCCAGAAAACATGGAGCTCTCCCCCCCCGTGAGGCGAAGCAAACTGCCTATTTCACGTATTTTACCTGACATGTCTTAATAAGCAGAAATCTCCATCCCAGAAGAGCATCACCAAAGTGCTTACTCTTGTGTTCAGTAGATGAAAAAAAACCAAAACAAAACACAGGAGATAAGTTAAACCGCGATTTAAAGGAAGGTTAAACCAGAGCGTTACTCTGAAAAAAAATTGTGCTTTATTGGGTTAAATGTTCTTTTCCGACATCCAGAAGAAAGATGTCAGCTGGGTAGGTTGGTGCTGCATCCTGGATACATTAGTGGGTTTTTCCAGTTGACCACGTTCCTGTACAGTACATACAGCATGTAGAAGCTCGGAGTGGATCCACTTACTCCTAACCTTTCAGCTGACATGCTTGTTTACAGCAGAGTGCTTTGGGGCCCAGATGACAGCTTTTAGCATTGCCTCTGATGAGCTGTAATGGTTGTGGTCTCTAAAATCTCCATATTGTCTCCTTACATAATGAATATTAAATAGTCTGAGTTGCATTGCAGAACTGTAGTCACAGCCTTTATTGTCAGGACATTAAAAAAAAAAAAAAAAAAAAAGTTTCATGGACTACTGGTTCCATTTGAGAACTAGAGAGATTATTCTGCCAACAACATGGTGATTGGTTCATTTTGATAAGAGGAAAAACCCTTATCCTCATCAAAACCCCAGCAGTTCCCCTGTTCATAGCCCAGAATTGCTTCTTAAGCAGATGTGCCAAAGCTTCCTGTAACCAACAGTAATGTGCAAGAAGAATTGAATCAGGTGCTTAAAAAGTCACTCCCTGACCAGACTTCCACTGGAATCAATACCAGTATGGATCACATAACACTGCACATGGCAATCAGGGATTGACCAGGACTTCTTTGGATTTTCTCAGGCATCATCAACTGTGCAGCTCAAGTGATTAAAACAAGGCAAAGATAATTGGACATCTCACAGGAATGCTAATAACCTTCTGCTGCTGTGATAATCAAAAACGGCTAGTATGAAGAAATGATAAGGACAAGAATATAGCTGGCATTTAAGCGCTTCAATTATAGATGAAGAATAACTCGCATTAGTTCATGGGTAAAAGACCAAAATGAAGGAAACTGTATATTGTCTTGTGTGTTTTAAAAGCGTTAGCATACATTAACGTAGCAACATATCGAGAAACAAATATGTTTGAGGTTTGAGTGAGTTATTCAGGCAGGATGGGGTCTTCCCATCTCTGTGGAAAGATGGTGCCCCAAAGCACATCATCCTTCAAAAGAGCCTTAAATAAAAATGAAATGTACCCCCCCCATCTCTGTCAACATGGAGGTGAAGTGTTTTCCACTTCCTGAATATCACTCCAGCGTGCACACGCCCAGGCTCTGAAATGTTGAGACCTTTTCAGAGGCTGTTAGCATTTTGGAGAAAGTGCCCATTATGCAGCCTGTTTACGCTCATGGGGGGCTTCTTTCCATATCCTCCGAGTTTTCATCTGCTCAGAGGCAGCAGGAGAACAGGGGAACGGCGTGAATGGGGAACATTTGTCACACAGCTCCCCGTTTCCTGCATGGCCAGGAGCGCGCTCGTTCCTGGAAAAAGCCAGGCTGATATTTGCACGTAGCTCCGAATCACAACTGCTGAACTGTGGACAAAATCAAAGCAGCTGGTTGGAAATGACAAGCCCAGGAACCAACACTGAGGGCGTCCCAGGCTGATTGACTTCACTGGTTTTACTCGCTGAAGTGCTTGTTGTTTTCCCTTTTATAAAAAAAAAAAAAAAACCCAAACCATTTAACACAGAAGTAAAGTTTTATTTTAGCCACTGTCAGACAGCAGAGGCTTCTACTCAGGTGTGCTTTCAAAACCAGATTTTATGATGTGTGGTGATTTGCAAACACTATTCTGTTGAGATTGGAGTGACAGTGGGGTTTCCAACTGAAAACATGGGACAGAATGATAATCCGGACACAAACATGGCCCAGGACTAAAGGTTGAGTGAAAACCAAAAACTGAGAAACTAGTAACCCAACACAAACACACATCCAGCACACACATCACACCACCAGGTCATAGACTGACACAGGCTGGCAGGAAGGTGCAGCTTATATAGACTGGGAGGTGGGGCCGAGACAATCAGACGCAGGTGAGAGAAGCAGATGCAGGTGACAGACATGAGGACAATCAGAGAAAACCCCACCAAACCCCGAATAATAAACCTCAAACATAAAAATAATACTGAAAATAAGACAAAAACAAGGGCAAACAGACATGACCCTTGATCTTTACACACACCACAGATATATTTTTATTCCAGTTTGCCAGTGTCCAGTCAGAATGTTTAGAGAAGAAAATAGAGAAGCGACAGAAAAACCACCAAAGGCTCCAGATAGAAATGCTTCAACCCTGAAAACCAATCCAGAACATCTATTCTAGCCAGAAAGATGCAGAAGTGACTGTTTTTGGACTGTGGGAGAGCAGGAGAGACGCTCCAGATCAGCTGCCTGGGTTTGGCTGCTGCAGCTCAGGGACCAAAACAAGAATTGACATGACCCTTGATCCTGACACGCACAACAAACATATTTATATTTAATTTGTTTTTTTATTTATTTTATTAATGAAGTTCAGATATTTGGATTCAGCCTCCCTTGAGTTCCACCTGCTCAACTGTCTTCCCTGATTACCGATTGGTGCCACCTGGTCCTCGTTCCCTCCAGGTGTATATATTGCCTGCGTCGTCGCTGTCCCGTGCCAGAGTGTTTTGGCTGTCATGCATCGCAGTTGGTTCTCCAAGTCCTTATTTGAAACATTAGTCTGTTCAAGCTGATGCTGTCAGGTTTAAGCTCAGTCAACCTGATTTTCCAGAGTTGTGTAGAGCCTCTGATTTTGGAGGTTTACTTTGATTTGGTTAATCTTTTATAGACTCTTGGTTCCTTCCTCCATTGGTTTTATTTCCTGTTTATTTTGTCGCTGTCATGAGACCCACTGGTTTTGAACAATAAAGTTTGTGTTTGCCATCCGTTTCTGCACCAGAGTCCTGTTTTGAGTCCCAGCCTGATAGCTTTTAGAAACCATTTTATGATAGTAAAAACCCTTTAGTCTGTTATGGATGTAAAGAGCTACAAAATGTGCTTTCATTTTGAGTTACTTGTATTTTACAGTATGGTGACTTGTGGAAAGCAATCTGCAAAAATACTGATAAGATAAATGAGGGAGAGAAACACTAAAAGCCCACAAACATCGACCAGCCGAGTCTGCCAGCCTGTCAATCCCTTCTGTCAGCGAGGGTGGGGGGTCTGAAGGAATGCCTTTCTGGGGCAATGAGGTCCAAAAATGCAATGTGAGTTGAAAACACATGACATTTTTTATATTCATGAGTGCCAGAACCATCTGGTGGCAGAAGGTTTTGCTGTTTCCATCCTCTCCTGGAACATAAAATCCTGGCAGACAAACGAGCTGCTCTGACACGCAGCAACGCTCATTTCAAATTATTCAAATTCATTTAAAATTATTGGTGATTTGTTTTGTTCATGTTTTTTTAAACTACTAATGAAACGCATGGTTCACCTTTTGCCCAAGTACTACTTGCTCTCATAGCAGGGCTCCTCCCTGAACGCCACTTGGATGACATTTCAGTGCTTAAGCTGAAGGTAGGAAATGCAGAAATCGGAATATTAATGCTCACTAAGCAGCGATCTCCTAAGGCTTGTGCTGCACATACAGCAGATATAACCCTGCTCACACACAAGAGGATTTTATTTTGTAATTCTACATCAAGAATCCTTGTCTTGCCCTTAGTGTTGGAAATACTGACACGTGTTAATGCATGTAAAGCCTTTATTAGCGATGCTGCAAAGTTGTACTGACGCACAGTCCTGAGTCAAAGGTATCATCCACAAATCCATCAAAGCGCTATTCTTCTCTTTTCAA
>BJFM01000975.1:359057-405920 GCA_016586285.1 Arothron firmamentum
CCCCCCCCCCCCCCCCCCCCCCCCCCCCGCTCAGCCGACACGATCAGTGTGCCACTGGGGTTAGCCTTGACCTTCCATCCCTGGCGCTGTCACAATGACCCCTGGTTGACCCCCTAGTTGCAGCTGGTAATGAGTGAAAGGACCCGGTGGTCAGCGTGCACTGCGAAATGTCAGGTTGTCGAGACAAACACAGAAAACAATCATGGGAACAGAGGTAATAACACATTCTACCCCAGCACCAAAAATGAAAGATACCTGACCACAGGTTCTGCTATAGAGTAAATACTGATCATCGTAAGTTGGTTTCTGATGAAACGATTTTCTGTCTCACTAGATTTGAAACTGCTGTGATCCAGTGGTCGCGATTTTACTGTTTCTGTGGGAAACCTTTGGCAATTTACAGCAGCTGTTCAAAGTTGGGTCCCCTTACCGACCTGGAGAAGACACTCCACCTTTTTCCGGGCAAGAACCATGGCCTCAGATTTGGAGGTGCTGATTCTCATCCCGGCCGCTTCACATTCGGCTGAAAACCGATCCAGAGAGAGCTGGAGGTCACGGACTGATGAAGCCAGCAGGACCACATCATCTGCAAAGAGCAAAGACCCGATCCTGAGGTCACCAAACTGGACCCCCTCAACACCATGGCTGTGCCTAGAAATTCTGTCTGTAAAAGTTATGAACAGAATCGGTGACAAAGGGCAGCCCTGGTGGAGTCCAACCCTCACAGGAAACAAATTTGACCTACTGCCGGCAATGCGGACCAAGCTCTGACACCGGTCATACAGGGAGCGGACGGCCCGTATCAGGGGGCCCGACACCCCATACTCCCGGAGAACACCCCACAGGATTCCCCGAGGGACACAGTCAAATGCCTTCTCCAAATCCACAAAACACATGTGGACTGGTTGCGCAAACTCCCATGCACCATCAAGGACCCTGCCAAGGGTGCAGGGCTGGTCCACAGTTCCACGACCAGGACGAAAACCACATTGCTCCTCCTGAATCCGGCAGACCTTCCTCTCCAGTACCCCTGAATAGACCTTACCAGGGAGGCTGAAGAGTGTGAACCCCCTATAGTTGGAACACACCCTCCGGTCCCCCTTCTTAAAAAGAATGACCACCACCCCGGTCTGCCAATCCAGTGGCACCACCCCCGATGTCCACGCAATGTTGCAGAGTCGTGTCAACCACGACAGCCCTACAACATCGAGAGCCTTAAGCAACTCCGGGTGGATCTCATCCACCCGCGGGGCCTTGCCACCGAGGAGTTTTTTGACCACCTCGGCGACCTCAGCCCCAGAGATAAGAGAACCCACTCCCGAGTCCCCAGGCCCTGCCTCCTCACCAGGAGGTGCGTCGGTGGGATTGAGGAGGTCTTTGAAGTATTCCCTCCACCGATCCACAACGTCCTGAGTTGAGGTCAGCAGCACACCATTGCCACTATACACGTTGTCGACAGTGCACCGCTTCCCCTTAGACGCCGGATGGTGGTCCAGAACCTTTTTGAAGCCGTCCGGAAGTCATTCTCCATGGCCTTACCGAACTCCTCCCACACTCGGGTCTTAGCCTCAGCAGCAACCACAGCCGCAGCCTGCTTAGCCCGCCGGTACCTGTCTGCTGCCTCAGGAGTCCCACAGGCCAGAAAGGCCCGGTACGACTCCTTCTTCAGCTTGACGGCATCCCTCACCGCTGGTGTCCACCAACGGGTTCGGGTATTGCCGCCACGACAGGCACCGACCACCTTGCAGCCACAGCACTGGTCAGCCGCCTCGACAATGGAGGCGCAGAACATGGTCCACTCGGACTCAATGTCCCCCGCCTCCCCCGGGACATGTTTGAAGCTCTCCCGGAGGTGGGAGTTGAAACTCTTTCTGACAGAAGACTCTGCCAGGCGTTCCCAGCAGACCCTCACAATACGTTTGGGCCTGCAGGGTCTGTCCGGCTTCCTCCCCCACCATCGGAGCCAGCTCACCACCAGATGGTGATCAGTTGACAGCTCCGCCCCTTTCTTCATCCGAGTGTCCGGGACATGCGGCCGCAAATCCGACGACACGACCACGAAGTCGATCATCGAACTGCAACCTAAGGTGTCCTGGTGCCAAGTGCACATATGGACACCTTTATGCCTGAACATGGTGATCGTCACGGACAACCTGTGACGAGCACAGAAGTCCAACAACTGAACCCCATTCGGGTTCAGATCGGGGGGGGCATTCCTCCCAATCACGCCCCTCCAGGTCTCACTGTCGCTGCCAATGTGAGCATTGAAGTCACCCAGGAGGACAAGGGAACCCCCAGAAGGAGCACTCTCCAGCACTCCCTCTAAGGACTCCAAAAAGGGTGGATATGCTGACCTGCTGTTTGGGCCATAGGCGCAAACAACAGTCAGGATCCATCCCCCCACCTGCAGGCGGAGGGAGGCTACCCTCTCATTCACTGGGGTAAACCCCAATGTACAGGCACTGAGCTGGGGGGGCGACAAGAATTGGGAACCCTTTGCCCGTCGCCTCTCACTGTCGGCCACTCCAGAGTAGAAGAGAGTCCAACCCCTCTCAAGAAGGCTGGTTCCAGAGGCCTTGCTATGCGTCGAGGTGAGGCCGACGATATCTAGCCGGAACTTCTCAACCTCGCTCACCAGCTCAGGCTCCTTCCCCATCAGAGAGGTGACATTCCACGTCCCTAGAGCCAGCTTCTGCAGCCAGGGATCAGACGGCCACAGTCCCTGCCTTTGGCTGCCACCCAAAACACATTGCACCCGACCCCTTTGGCCCCTCCTGCAGGTGGTGAGCCCACGGGAAGGGGATCCCGCGTTGCCTCTTCGGGCTGAGCCCGACCGGACCCCATGGGCAAAGGTCCGGTCACCAGGCGCTCGCCATCATGCCCCACCCCCAGGCCTGGCTCCAGGAGTGGGCCCCGGTGACCCACGTCCGGGCGAGGGAAATGTGGACCATTTTTATTAATCATCATAAGAGGTCTTTTGGCTACGCTTTGTCTGGTCCCTCACCTAGGACCTGTTTGCCAAGGGTGGCCCTACCAGGGGCATAAAACCCCAGACAACTGAGCTCCTAGGGTCATTGGGACATGCAAACTCCTCCACCACGATAAGGTGGTAGCCCAGGAGGGGCCTGTAGTTCATATCAATATTAACCGTGATTAAAGGCAACTTAGCTAAGTTCTTCAAGAGTGTAACATTTGAGGTGACCTTGTATCACCTCCTCATTCCTCCAATCATATCCGCGCTGATGCCGTCTCAAGGTTCCCCTATAATCTCCTCCGGTGCGCCTGAGAGCAACGGGCACGACTGCATTATTTAAGTCCACCTGCATTAAAATTCTCGATACTGTTGCTTCTCTTAAAGCCAGAAAAGCTAAATGTAAATGTCAGCTTAATGTTATCGTGATCTTAAATGGTGCTATGGGAAAGATCCCTTCTGCTAATGATGACGAAAATCTTTGTCGGAGGAGGAAACATTTACCTGTTGAAGAGGGGTTTTTTGTTTTTTGTTTTTTTTAAAAAAAACACTGTATAAACAATTTTTAAACACTATATAAGCCTTATTATGTTGTCTCATTCCAAGGTCTTGAAATAACGTGTTTTAAAGAACCAAAATCGAGTTTGCTACCTTGTATTTGGTACCAGGTTTCTGTTAAATTCCCTTAAGACAGCCTGCTTTAATCATGGCCCCGTGCTTCTTTCATTACATTTCCTTAACACCCAAATGTTGGAAAGCGTGCTCCATGCTGCATTAAACACAGGACACGCTCCCTGTAGCAAAGTCACAACATGCCTGGAGAGGTGCCAGAATAATGGCATCTGGGAGTTGGTCATCTGAAATGTGAAATTTGCGATTATTACCGCTGCAAGGCCGAGCAGCATCGTGGGGCTGAGAGCTGTCATAATGTCTGCTACGCCGCACCTGAGAGTGCTCTCTGATGCTAGCTTCGCAAATGACCAGCCATTAGTACTTGCCGGCCCTGCCTGCAGCATTTCAGTGTAAAACTGACATTTGAAAGGGAGCGCATGACGCTATTGACACTTGGATGGGCTGTAATTAGCTCCCCCTTTAGCATTCACCGCATAAGGCATTTGATCACTAAATGTCAATTATCATGGCAGCTTCATTCAGAGAGTAACCTTCAGTTATCTCTGTAAGCATTAAAGAGAAGGCTGCCTTTAAGAATAAACTGACCTTATCCCCATACAGCAGGTCACCTTCAGATATGCCCTGCAAAGTGAGTTTTTCGTCAATACTTAGCATAAATGAGTTGTTATAACAGTGGTATTTGGGTAATAAACCATCCTGATTGTCATCTGGTTACCTGGCAATTGTCTCCTTTTTGATTTTAAATGCAGCTTGTGAAGCCACTATCCATGTTTCATTAACATCCTCTGCAAGAGGTAGGCTAAGGCATCCTGGTCAGGGTCGTGACCAAGGCAACCAGGAGAACATGTGAGGAGCGTCTGAGGAAGTTTGGGTCTGACTCAGGTGCTTCGTGGGGGCACTTCCACCTGGAATATCTTCACTTTCTGTGCTGTATCAGTCACTGAGGTATTTCTCTAGATTATTTACCTCTGGTACAGTTTGTCTTGTTGCCATATCAACAAGGGAGTCCAATACGAGTCCTTCTAAGGTTTTGCACCAGTTCACGTGTTGAGATTCCTGCCTAATGCCTGTCTGACCAATAATGTGGATGGATATTTTGCCGATCGCATCAGTTACAGTAGAATGTTGTCATTTAAAGACAATCTGTTTACGTGTGTTTAAAGAGTAATGATCTGCTCTAGTGGAAGGTACACACACACACACACACACACACACACACACACACACACACACACACACACACACACACACACACAAAAACGCTCTCAGACTCCAAATCCCCGGAGGCCAGTATTGGATGGGTAACTAACCTTCCCTCTCTGCTGGTGGGTCGTTTTCCCCCAATCTAAACACACGATCGTCATCGGAGGAGATAATAGATAATAATCTGGTCGTTTTATTTATTCTGCACTGAAATGTTGTCGCATTTGTGTTGTTCATCTCAGTGGGAAGTGACATTTAAAGTCCCGCAGCATGTCAAGATTCAGAATCGATTCCCCCTCTGGATAATAGACACAGCCTGAACTCTCTCTCTCTCTCTCTCTCTCTCTCTCTCTCTCTCTCTCTTTCTCTCTCTGTCTCTCTCTCTCTCAAGCTAAGTTTTATCTAAATGCTATGTGTATGTAATGAATGAATGAATATGGCAGCATTCTTGCCCATGAAAACAGGAACAGTCGGAGGAGGTGGGCAGCTGAGGACATTCCACCATGAAGAGCCCACCGTGTCGACATGAATGTAACTTTTTTCTAGGCGTGATCCTCCTGAATATTGGTGGATTTTCCCACCACTGTGTCTTTGCTGTGGCTCAGCTTCACAAACAAAAGCAGCCAGAATAACACCATTACTGAGCACAGACTGGAGTGTTTGTCAGTGTGTTTTTTATATTATCAGTTTCTGTCCTCTGCTCAGAGTGAATTAATAAAAACCCGAATCTGTCGGCCTTTGATTATGCAGAAAGAACCCAGAAGTAAAGTCCTCTGCTAGCCTCCTGGAAATGAGCCTTTAGGATCCTTTTATCTGTTTATTACAGTCTAATTTTAACAAATGACTTTATTCCTAATTTGATAAAAGGCCCCGTTTGTCTGTTTGCACATGTGATTTTCTATATAAAGTCCAAGGAAAGACAAAAGATAACATCAGAGACTGATTTACATTCATAACAGAATATCCACAGATGCATCTCAAAACTTCAACAAGCAGTTTAATGTCAACGTTAATCAGTACAGTGAAGATTCGTTAAAAGCATGTGAGCGATTGCCCGATGTTTTCAGAGGGTCAGGAACTCTGGCCTGGAAGTTCAACCATTTTAAGGTTTTCAAATCTCAAAAATCCTATGAATTGAATTCATTCATCTCCCTTCTCCCAGAGTAATTAATGTTATATCGTTATTAAGCAAACTAGCTGCTCATAAGAAAATTGAATTAAGCTTTTCTTTAATATGATTTCTCAAAGGCTTCATAATTTGTATGGTTGGATTACTGGAGTTCCATATGTTCATTGAACAGGATTGTAGCTCATTTAAGAAAAAAACAAAACAAACAAACAAAAAAACCTCCAGGGCTGAAGTCAGACCCACCAACAAATGTTACAGTGCATGATAACAATCACCGACAGCTCACCGTTTTTTGCTAATGTGGAAACATGACCAATACTATTATGATTGCTGCTGTATCGTGCACCCCTAGTTGTAAAAAGGGTCATTTTAAGAAGAAGTAAGACAGTGAGCATCAAAAAACATCTAAGCTCACAGATTCCTGCACTGTAGCGGCAGATAACTGACGGCACAGAGCCAATGCTAGCACAACAGCGAGCAGCCGAGCAGAGCACACTTAAAAAGGGACCATAACAATATCAGAGATTTGCAAACACCCGAGAGCACGAGGATATATTTAGGCAACAGATATGATATTTATGACTTACAGACAACAGCGAGAACCAACAAAATCAATACACATCTGAAACAAGGCCTCACAGGAAGAGTCGGTTGTTAGAGTAGTTATTGAGCTGGAAAGCAAGCAAGAATGTGAAGGACTATTTCAGACAGAAGCCCTGAAAGCAGGCAGTGAAATTATCCAGGGTTGGTTCCTCTTGTCTCTCCAACGTATTTAAACTCATATGTTACCTCTTTTAACATATGTAATCAGTCATGTCACTGTTCACATCACTGCTGATCCCTTGTGAACAGAAGTTTGGCTCTAGAACATGTTCACGCCGCCCCTGTTGCCGTGTTTTGGCGGAACGTGCCAAATATGTGCGGTAATGGGCCTCGCGATGATGATGATGATGCAAGCTTGACCGATAGCACGAAGGCGGCGTCATAAATATGCATGGCCACCGGGGGCAGCGATGTTGAGGATTATTAAAACTGTAGGGTGAGAAGCCAAGTTGGCGCGAGGGAGCTGAGGTGAGGGTCGAGCCACTGACACACGGATCATCCGCACCAGATGTCAGGCTGGTTTCAGGACGTGGAGCAGGAAATGGTCGAAACTGACAGCTGCACATGAGCAGAATGCGCTGTTTTTAATAATAATTAATGATTTTATTAAAAATTTAATAATTTCAGCCTGACTGATTCTGATTCTTTTTTTACATTCAGATTTACATGATACTTTGTTTCCCTTTTATATTTCACAGTGATTAAGACATTTGTGAAGTTTGCAATACGTGTTGTGGTTTTCCTGCTTCAGTGTGTTTGGGTCCTTCTGGAGTGACGCTGTGCTTAAGGTCTCCTCTGTGTTGTCAGAGATTCATATGGAATAAATCTTTTTTTTTTACTTTTTTTTTTGCAGGGGGTACGTAACAGATTGCCTGACGTGAGCCATTTGTTCTGGCATGAAGGCAATCTCTGCACAGCCGCGTCAGTCTCCGCTCGATGCAGACACACGCCAGTGGGGTGATCCGCGGGGAAATTCAGGGACCGAACACTTCTTGGGGGTCACAAAGAGAGAAAAGCTGTCATCTAAAGAAGTGACACTTTGTGCTCGCAGTCCCAGGGGACCTGGCTGCGAATGCCAATCAACATCAAAGGAAATACCTGGGCTGCAGCGCACTACTCAGACAAAACTCAGCGTTTGCTAGAGCTACTGCTCAATAATGCATGGCTGTGTGATTGGTAACAAGCAGCAGCTCTGCAGAGGCACCTGTGTACATCATAGAAAGATATAAAACATTGATATTTACTGCATTTATCACACATGCAGAGAGAAAAGAATCTAAAAGGGCTGCATCATGGGTGGCCGTGTCCATGGAGACAGGAGCAGGAGCATTCTGTTGATAAATATTGACTTCACACCTTGTTCTGTTGTTTACTAGCTGACATTGTTCAGATTCAGCCTCTGAGACGGACTGATTCGTGTTTCTGCTAAAGTTAAAAGCTGCTCAACTCAAATTACTGTGTTATTGAATCATTCTAATAAGGGGCTCACACTGTTTCTAAAGAACATATGCCGATGTTCCACTCCTTCCATATCCCCCTCATTAATAGAGGAGACAATGAGAGGCGTCTTTCCTGATTTTATGATCTCATCTTTGCTTTTGTGATGGCACTGAAGAACTGAGGAAGAGCCATTTCCATACAAATAGCTACTTTCATATGAGGTTCAAGAGGGACTAGAGCTAATTAATATTTGATCACTTAACATTCTCAACAACGATCTGTCTACCACAGATGTTATGTTACACATTAAGGTAGGGTGAATAAATGTGGATTGTTAAGTGTTCTCGCTGTGAAAAGCCACCAAATGTGGATCACAGCATTTTAGTCCAGCTGGATTTGAATTCATTTTTGGTGTGATTTAATGGCAGCTGAAGCTCGTGGGACATGCTGGAATTCATTGATCGTCCATTGATGAATGGATGATCCTGGGGTGCATCCAGATGTCTGTGTGTTGTTGCTTCGCCTGGATTCTCTGATCTGAATGTCTTTCCCTGTCATGGAAGATTAAAAAACTGTTTTTTTTAAACAGAGTGACTGTAAACTACATTATCAGTGTGAAGATGCCATTACTGTGGACTGTAATTAACACTGCTGAATGATTTGAGATTAATCAAAACTCCTACAGCCTCTGTAATGTAAATGTAATGAAGGCTCATTACATTTAACCCATTTTTGCTGACAGTTTCAATTAGATGGAGCTTAGAGGTTTTCTAAATGTAAAACCTGTTTGTCACCTGTAGGAACCTATATTATTACCTTCACAGAAGTAGTCCGCAAGTGTCCAGCTTTTTGCTTCAGGGCGCAGCTTATTTATCTGTGTTATTTACCGCACGAGCAGCGCAGATGCACAAATATTTGTATCTGTGTAATGGCTTCCCCGGTGCTCACTTTCATGCTCATAGTTATTTGCTCAGCATCACCTGCCGTGTTTTCTTTTTATTCGGCTTTTACAGTTTCACACCTGCTGCCTTTTCAAAGGAAGACAAAGAAAGAAACTCACTGCGATTTCTCCGCGCACAACACACCGTTGTTGGATTTATAGGAGAAATCAGAAGGGAGGGGCAGACTCTTCGCCTCTCTTCCTCGCTCCCTCCCTCGCTCCCTCCCTCCCTTCTCTCCGATTCCCATCACATACCGCAGCTCCTCCCTCCACCTAGCCATTCTCCAGATCCCCTCCCTTCAGCTGTGTCTGTCTGACTCCGTTCTCGTCCCTCCTTCCTTCCTTCCTTCCCGCCTGGCTGACATCAGTTACACTCACCGCGGCTAGCCGTGTGAGCCACATGTGTCAGCGTGTGTGCACGTGTGCTCCCTCAGCTGACAGGAAGGACTAATAAAGTGCTCTGGACTCGGATATCAGATGATTTCTCTTTGCCCAGTTGCCATATTTGTGCAACAGTGCAAAATCGAATTCCCCTCCTCTCGGTGCAGCATCTTGATGGAATCTCCAATCCCTTGGAATTAATGAGAAGTCACCGTGGAACCAAGCAAGCAATTCTCGGATTCCCGTTGCCTCAATTCTGGTAAGGATGCATCATTCTTTCCCTCACACTTCCTACCTGATTAGTGTCGCTCACCACGTTGACAGGCGTGCATCATGGAGCTTTACAGGACAGGGAGAAAGGAGGAAGACGAGGGTGGGCTGCCTGGGGAGGGAGAGTGTCTATAGAGGAGAGGAAAGCAGGAATGTGTGCCAACACCAGTGGCGTCGCTCGTGCTGTCTGAGGCTGCGGGGAAACGCGCCACTATTGATCTGGTGTTATTTTCAGCACCCAACCCTTAGAGACAAGTTTGCTCGGTCTACCTGACAGTGGAAGGAGTTCTGGCCATCTGCTCAGGCGCCTCACCAGTGCTTTGCAGCAGCAGAGACATCTGAATTCATCACGCACGAGCATATTTACCTGAACTGTGCTCACTGCCTTGTAGGATGAGGCGGCGCCGTGTTATGATGCGCTCGTGTGGCTACCGCGAGGCGAGGTCGGGACTACAATCCCCCCCTTGATGCTTCTGTGCATACCTGCAGGTATTATCATAGAGAGCACCGCAGATGAAGTGAAAGGAGAAATAACAATCCCCCCACCACCACACAGACACACACACATGCACACACGTGCACACACACATGCCATGCTGATACACCTGCTCTTCTGACGGGCCTCTTGACGTCCACATCGCCTGCTCATACTGGAGGTGTTAATGTGCAAAATGGTAATTATTTCAATCATTCAAAGAGAAATGTACTCTTGTGGTGACAAAAAGGACGCAGTATCTGAGAGCCTGTCAGACTGGTGTGTTATTACCTGTAGGAGAACACGTTTACACTCCAGATTCCTGGCTTTAGTGGAGGCGTGAGGTGGTGTTGCTATTTTCATCGCTTTTGCATAACAAATCGGCGCCTTTCCCTTTTATCTTTGCTGCTGTCTTGTTATTAATTCTCTGCTCATCTTGCCTCGGTGAACTCTGCAGGGAGACGATGTTAAAGGGAAGAAGAAGGTTGGATATAAAGGAGGGGGCGGCAACTGGTAGCGAGAGGAGCGGAGGCTGGAGGGGAGATGGAGACGGGGACAGAGATGGTGAGAGGGAAGAAGAGGTGGACCTCCTCTGGGCCTCAGGGTTTTATTCGGGGGGGGGGGGTGTCAGTTAGGAGCATGTGATAGGCCGTGGCCTCTGTTTCACGCATGCCTGGCTGTGTTTGCTGTGAGCGACATCAATATTTATCACATTTCCCATTTCGGAGAGCGTGATAACAGTCAGCGATGGAAAAATAATAAAAGATAAATCCAATTACCTCAGCCCGGGTACACCCTCTGCTTCTGTTTCAGTTCTAATTCCTTCACAGGGCCAAGGTCAGCCGCTGCTGCTGCATATTGAAAACCAGGTTCTGTACAGGCAGACTGCTTCATTTCCCCGAGCTGGAGAACCTCTCTCATTCACTCTGGAGCATTTTTGGTTGTTGATAGTTATGCAATAGATACACAAACTTCAGACATTTTCAGTAAAATGTGAAAACTTATCGGAATGACGTTGTAATTTTGTAAGGACTCTTATTGGTAGAAAACAAACCTGAGCTCCACAAAAACTCTGCCCGTTAACTCAGCCTAAACCGGTTTCTAATCTTAGAAGCAGGTCTTAACCCTCAAACATTGAAGTTGAAGCTGTAAGGACCGGCCTAAATTCCCCTAAATGTCTTCACTTTGAACATTAAATGCCTCTCTATGTAGCCAGTACAAGAATGAGACACACACGCGTGCACACTTTCTCTCTCTCTGAATATGAAATGGACGTTTTGTGAAACTTCTTTGGTGCTTCACCCTGAGCACCAACAGACTGAGCAGAAATCACCTGTGCATTCCACACACCTGCTGGTGACATTTTTGGCTAAAATAAATGAAATGCTGTGTATAAGAGGAACAGACAGAGAGATATTTTGATGATGATGAATATGATGATGATGATGATGATGATGATGATGATGATGATGATGATGATGATGATGATGATGGCTAATTATCACCAGAAGGGTCTGAAATGTGAACTTAATGTTGGACAAAAAAGTGGAGGAGTGGGGAAACAAGCTATAAGCACTTTCTGAAGACTTTCCTGTTCGATCTTAATAATAATAAATAAAATTCTGTTCTGGGGAGCTTTGGCAGGTTGTAAAGAACCACTGATTGAAACTGTTTGTGTGGATTAACAGTTTGCAAAGAGTTTGCTACAGTCTGTAAAGGTGTAACTTCAGCACACGGCTGATCAGTGCACATCAGAGGGGATTCAGAAGTTCTTTCCAAGTCTGCAGCATCAACTGAAATCCGAATTCTGCATACACCCTGGAAAGTTAGCGCTGTTCTTTCAGGATTAAAAGGTGGATTCATCACCACTCTGCCTCACCAACCTGTCTGAAGTACCAAGTTGTGGACATAAGAGGAGCGCAAACGCCTGCCGTCAGACATTTATGCATTGTTGACTGGTGACTGCGGGGGAGTCGGACTTCATGAATGCAGCATTGCAGATAGGACAGGAGAAAAAGAGGCCATAATAAGAAGTTAGAAAGCAGTGATGGGATGAGCCATACATCCTAGTAATGGCACATAACATAAATAAGCAATAGAAAGTCTTCAATGTAACCTTAAATAAATTATACAAGAAAACCAGAAGGATAATTACTGTAATTTGAAAGTGTAAGAAAAAGCCTTATGCAATATGAGTAATATAAATATGCACAAGCTGTTCCTCAGCGAGGTTAGCAGGAGTCACTCTTGCCTTCTTTCAGTGCAGTAAAAGCTTGCGGTGCAGTGGGTGACTTGCATTCGAGTGTGACTCACAGCGCCTGTGACTGGAGTTCCACCCACAGCCAGGAAGTGTTTTCGCCCGTCACCAAATGAGACGTTAACTGCTAATTTTTCCCTCAACCTTTGAGGCAATTATTCTCCAGACAGTTAGCATGCAACGGTCATTAACGATATAGTCTCTTGATTCACCGTGATGCATGAAATGAAGTAGGCAAATTTGTCGCAGAGCTGAAGCCGTCTAAAGTCTGGAAGTCGTGTGAGGGAGCTCTTGCAAAAAAAAAAAAAAAAAGTCCGACGAGCTCCTGAAGCTTTGCAGGAAGCTGCTGCATTCACCATCGGATGGAGAGATGATTTAACAGACTGTATGTATTCATCGTTGGCACAGTATATTATTATCAATAATAACAACCAAAGACGACATTTTGAGGATGATGTTTGTCTGGAGTTCTGAAAGTATCTGCTGGGACGAGAACATCAAATTGTTTTTTTTTTATATATCAAACACTTCAAACGTACTGCGGAGATGCGTCTGGCTAATTTGATCTCTCCTTAATGAACTCTGGCTCCTCTTAAACAGATTCATACTTGCTATAAATATGAGGCCAACACCACTGTGTTGCTCGTATTAATCATCGTGTGAGCATCATTATTGGAAAATTCTGTTTGATGCACATGAATAATGGATGCCTACGCTTCCTGTGCTGTATGTACACATCCAAAAATGGAGGCGCCGTGGCCGACTCCGCTTGCGTTCATTAAAATCCCATTTGGGAAAAGAAAGCATCAGCTTCCTTTCTTGTGCATCACACGGCGGCGGAACAACTTCGACGCTAACGTGAAAGCCAGCGAACCTTCTGACACGCAGACAGAATGGAGTGATGTCTGCAATGGAGGAAGAGACAGCTGCGCTCGCTGTCGGCCGACACGTTTTTTTTATTACAGGCAGCTGCAAGGACAGAAAATATCTCCAAAGCGAAGCTCATTAGACTTTATTTGGTTAGTGGTACATATCTATACATGACTATGGAGGAACCTCTCAGGGAACCTGGGAGGGGGTTGTTTATTTTTAGCTACTCGGCTTCTGTCTAATACTGTAGCTGCTAATGCTCGTGCACACATTTGGAGGAGGAGGAGGAGGAGGAGGAGGAGGAGGCGGAAGTGTGGCAAAGACTTGAGAGTTGAGGGAGCAACACAGACCCAACCACATGCCCCCCTTCATCCTCACCTTTAACCTCTGCCTTCATTTGGTGATGCATGGAACTTTCAGATGCTAATTGTCAAAAATCTCTTTTCACACACACACACACACACACACACACACACACACACACACACACACACACACGTGTATCCGTACAAGTGTGAAATCCTTATGGAGGTCAAATTTGACTGCAGCAGATGCTGCCAACATTACATTTTGGTCCAGACCCCCCCTCGACCCGTGTATCCACACACACACACACACACACACACACACACACACACACACACACACACACACACAGAGTCAGATCGACACTAAATAATAAAACAATACACGGAGCCTCTCTTGTTCACTGTTCGCACGCTGTCCTTACAGATGGTGCAAATCGTGCTCTGCAACGTGCTCAAAATCAGTCACAATTAACCCATGAAATCTGTATTTATCTGCTTTTTGATGAATTTGAGTGTGTACTAGACAAGTGCAGCTGTGGGGTGGGGGGTACCATTCCCCATCACTGGATTATTTCCCAGCTCTCCCAGTCCTGGAGAGCCTCTGCAATGATTGCCTGAGAGTGAAAGCTCGGGCTACAGCGAGTTGACAATATTTATGACTATCATGGATGAATCTCCCAGGGCTCTATTTTTGGAACAGTGCGGCAGGGGATGGATGGTGAGAGAGGATCGTGGGAAATTCGTTACTTATAATTCATTATGTGGCTGCCTCATCTCCATAAGAGCTGCAGAGCAAACATGGCATGACATTTCAAAGACATTAAAGATATATAAAATATATAAACAGTTACACCACAGCCTTGGTTAACAACAGGTAGCTGATTATTTGCTCGTAACCTTGTTTTGACACAAGTTGTTTTTATTGTCACTCATGGCAGTGAAAAAATGTATGTGTTTTTATTGTCTGTGAAGGTTCTTACTCATTCAGGTCATAGTAATCCAAGGTTAGATCTTTGTAGGCAACTGGACTTAGAAAGGTTGATCTTGAAGACGTTTCACCTTCTCTCCAGAAGGCTTTTTCAGTTCTGAATTAGTTGGCAGCAGAGCTTGAAAATATAGCCCTTGTGGACCATTGGTGTGCTAAAGATCTGGGTGGTCACCTGAGAGTCGTTGACCTAGTTTCACTTGGGGTGCTTCCCCTTTGTCTGCTGGGTCATATGGTAGCATAGCAGTACACTTACACCTGAAAGAAAGCAAACACTCATTTGAGGACAGCCAAGTACGTGTACTGGCCAGAGAAGATTGCTGGCTTGAGAGTGGTGTCAAGGAAGCCATCCACGTCAAGTTGGAAAAGCCTTCTTTAAACAGAGGTGGTGGACTCAGGTACTTTCTATCACCAACATACAGTGCAGTCCTACACTCCTTCCGTCAACGATCCAAAGGTTCACACTGTTTCTCGACACCTGGTGACTCACTACCATGTGACCCAGCAGACAAAGGGGAAGCACCCCAAGTGAAACTAGGTCAGCGACTCTCAGGTGACCACCCAGATCATTACTAATGGTCTACAAGGGCTATATTTTCAAGCTCTGCTGCCAACTAATTCAGAACTGAAGAAGCCTTCTGAAGAGAAGGCGAAACGTCTTACAGATCAACCTTTCTAAGTCCAATTGCATAAAAAGATCTAACCTTGGATATGTGTTTTTATTTTGACATTTTCCGGTTTATGGATCTTCGTCTCCGTGGTGTCTTCAGTTGTTCCTCCTCGGTTTCCTCTCTCCTTGGCTCTTTGACAGCGTCTTTCTGCGGAACAATGTGCGAAGTCTGAACAAAGATCTCGCAGACACGCGCGTTCCACAATGGGACTTGCGTTGGGAGCGAGAAGATCATGCTGAGGCTTTGTGTTGGTAATTTGTAGTTTTCATCTGTGTTCCGAGGAAACAACCTGACGCCTCCCCCGGATGCTCTGGTGTGGCTTCATGTGCAGACAACATGTTCATGTGACAATCAGACGTGCAGTTGAACCCAGAAGAGCTTGTGCTGACGCTTTTAACGGCCTCAACTCGACATCATCTAACTTTATGTCGGACTTCAAGCCATTGAGTCTGCCAGCACATATCCTCCACGTCTTGCTGTGGTGATCAGGTCGCCTGTGTGGAACCGAAGGCTTTTTGCTCACGATGAGAGGGAAGTTGCTGCTCACTCACCAGGCTTCAGTGAGTCCTTTAACTAACTCATCCTAGCAGACACCCGACGTAAGACCGCATCAGATATTTTCTGACAGTCTCTACTCGTCTGTTGCATCACCATCATCATCATCATCATCATCATGTGTGTCTCCACTGGTGAAAGTGCAGTGATGGAGGCTTTGGGGATCCACCTGATCGCTTATGCAGTCTGAACTGAAATGAGGCAATATGTATGCTGTTTGTAGTTGTGAGCAAGCAGCTGAAAGTGGGTTATTTTATCAGCAAATCTCGACTGCATTTGTGTCCAACTCTGTCTATTACTGATTACGTTAGCGCGTGGCGCGTTTCTGCAGCACGCGCAGGTCAGTTAAAAAAAAAGATGCTTGATGCTCAGGAAGTGCACAGACCCACGCTATAGTTTCCAGCCCGCCCCACCGTGTGCGTCTGTGCCTCGCAGGCACCGGTTGGTGATGGGTGTCACCGCCCGCTGAGATGAAGTGATCCACGCGGCATTACAAGCACTCAGCGCCTGCTCGGGCGGGAAGCGGGCGCTGTCAGAGGTTAAGACACGGGATTACAGTGGAAAAAAAGGTGCCTGGGAAGGAGGAGAAACTGCTGTCATCGCCTGTAACAACCTTAAGTAGGCCAGGCTCAGGTGAACTTGGCAAACTAAAGCCAAATTGGAAAAAAAACCCGAGAGTAGAAAGCAGAGATCCTCCAATGTGGAGAAGAGGAGTATTACAACAAGGTTTCTATGGTTCTGGAAAGAAATATGGTACTTTTTAGATGAGATTTTATAATATTAGGTTAGAGTTGATTATATGACGTCCAAATGTGGCTGTTATATGACAGTTATTATATAAAAAACTTCAGTAAATGCACAATAATATTTTCAAACTTATTAGCATTAGCATGGATTTATTTACCTTAGAAATCACATATGTATACAGTAAATGCTATTTCACTTTGTATTTGTATTTGTGCAAACTTCTGAGACGCCTTCAGTCGCTGCTGTTCATGTTCATGTTCGACATGTCTGCCTACTGTTGATGTGACAGCGTGTTGGTATTCGGGGTAGCCACCTACTCAACTCTCACTGACATTTAATTTGCAACCAAAATGAGGTGAACCTTGTGTGAAGCGACTCGTTTTGCCCCCCCAGCTCTTCATCGGACTCCTGCTGTATGAAAGGCTGCAGGAACACATCCATGTGTGGGAGAGAATGTACAGAAACTGCAAGTTTATGGTCGTTAATGGTTTCAACAAGGTCATTTTTACTGTTTGGTGCCATGCAACAATATGCGGAATAATTTTAAAAGCGCTCGTGGGCATTAAACGCCAACTTGGAGCCGCATTTTGAAGCATCTATGGGGTGTAAACCGGACAGAAGTACAAAAGCAAGGTCTAATTTCTTCAAGTGAAGTTGTATAATAGTTTGTGTTCTACTGTGGGTGGTAAAACTGTCCTGTTTATGAGATCAAAGCCATAAAAAGTGTACTTTTCGCCCATGAGCTTTCGTCTCCTTGGAAACGACATGCGACTTTGTTGCAAACCACTTGGGAGGTCTTCGGTCTCGTCATTTTCAAAAGCAGTTGCAGAAGTCGGGAAAGGAGGCAGAAAGTACAGTGACTGCAAATAGTTGTTCCAGGCAACAAACTGGCAACATAAAAATGGATTTGTCTCAGCTGCTCGAATGCATTTATTGATCTGGACTTTGAGTGATTTAAACAAGCTGAGCCTTTGGCTCAGATAGTGCCCTAAAAGCGTGACACACAGGAAGTACAACCGCGGAAGAACAAAACACTGTAATGCTAATGTTGAGAAGCTGTTAGCGTTTAGTAAAAGGTGTAAATAAAGGTGATAAGGATAAAATATCAAGGTTAAGATTATAGGGTAAGTACACAATCAAAAATGGTTCAGTTAGTAGCGTAACCAAAGCATGAACTGGTTAGGTTAAGTTGTTTGAAGGCACTCGGAGAGCTCTTCACACGTGTGATTTTCAGTTGAGAGTTGAGAGCTCCGGCTCTCCGTTAATGAATTAAGATCCATTGCAGCCCCCCCCCCCCCTTTTTTTTTTTTGGAGGGACAATTAGCTCACAATGATCCCTGAGGAGCCACTGATTTACAAATAGATCATACATTTATATCATTTTAGTCCAGGAAAAATGAAAAAAAGAGAGAAAAATGTCATTTCTCTGCACTATACACCAGTGTGGGAGGAACAAAAAGATCCAAAAATACCATCCCAGCATGTCAAAGGCAGACGCTGTTTTCATTTGGAGTCACCTTGCGGTGCAGAGAATACATTAACGCAGCCGTGATATTATTGCTTTCGCTCTCTCTCCCCAGTTGTGTCTGTCTTTGGTGATGCTATCGCTTCCTCGGCGGATTATCTACCCTTGTCTGTGATCTGGAAGTGCTTTACGATATCAATTTGCCTGCTGTTTTATTTCTACAGGAGCCGTTAGCAGCTGTTTGAAAAACTCACAGAAGCTGTTTTTTATTCGTCACGGCCCGGGTGCATGCTCGCCGTTTGGAAGAAGGGAGTTGTTTTATGACCGATAAAAGAGTTGAACGAGTGGGTGCTTGTGACGACCCGTCACAGGAAGTACGGTAGTACAGATGACGACCTGGTCGACGGGACATGTTGATGCGAAAGCGTTGTTCTTCTGGTGATCATGCATGTGGCAAAATATCTGCAACAGTATTATTGGCTTCAAAACAGATGCACAGCGATTTTATTAATCCAGAAGAGTATAATCCAACCTTAAATGGTCGATTCATTTTTCTCGTCCAAAACCTAAATTTAGCTTTCACGTCGTTGTTTGACAGCATCTGATTATTTGCCTGCTGGGGGTAAGAAGGAATCATCCGAGTGGCCCGCGGCTCTGGCAAACTGACCGAAGGCGTCCAACCAAAGCGCTGGCTTTTATAACCCTCAATGACTTCATAAAAGACTGGACATGAAAGAGTTCAACATGTACTCGTGTGAGTGTGTGTGTGTGTGTGTGTGTGTGTGTGTGTGTGTGGTGTGTGTGTGGGGGGGTCTTGGACTAAAGAGATGGGGGTATATTGACTGGAAGAAAAGCACTCACTGGTGTGAGATGACTGATGCTGAACCCCAGCAGCTCCAGCAGTCAGCCTGGGCCTACCTGTGGCTAGCTTCATCCCCTCTGCTCATCTATTTCTACATCTGCCGTTCCCACTTTTCCTCTGACACAACGACAGAGCGTCGGAGTGGGAGTTCTGCTGCAGAGACTTCATTGATTCCTCTTAGACAATAAATGCTTCTCACTGACCAATATCTTATTGATTTACAGCCACAGTGACCCCACCCCATATATCCTTTTCATGTGCTCACAGGCGAAGCTGGGAGCTTGTGGCATTTTTGATTAGATGAGCTGGTGAACTCATTGAAATGTACGACCGTGCGTCTGCAGCGAAGACCAGCCATCAGTGATCACGTGGAGCACCACCATCACATCCACCTGAGCAACACCTCAACCGAAGGTCCTTGACCTTTAAAGAAAATGAAGGCATGGATTGAGATGATATTCATCCCCAGGCGAGGAGCCGACGATCCTTTTCTATTTTTGATGATATTTAGCATTAAATTCAACAAGAGGTGTGTACAACGTTAACTAGAAAACATTTGTTACCATCAGGATCGTGTTTAGGTGCGTTGGAGAAACCCGGAGCTGGACCCAAAAACAAGTGGCAGAAATAATTCTCTTTTACCAGGAAGAAATCTTGAGCAGAACCAGGCTCACATGAATAGTCCTTTTGTGGTTGTTCTGGTTTTCGAGTTGTTGTGACTTTCTTCTGCATATTGTCAAGTTATTTCCTCCTTGGTTTGATATTGATGGGTGTCCTCTGGTAAATATGCGGCCTAACCCCTCCAATCAGCTCCACATGGAGTAATTGCTTTGTCATTTCGCACCAGAATGATTGCACTCAGCGGGTTTCATTCATTCCAATCAGAAGCTCCTGCCACGACAGCGCCCGCACATCAGAGCGCAGTGCTCACATCACCTCCCTTCTGATATGTGATTAAAATTTTAAAAAAGTAAATAAAAGCTTTTTGGATACCATATAAAGATTCAAATAAAACATAAAGTTTCTGTGTTATTGCTGAAAAAACCTCATTTTGATTTGTTCAGCTATGACCTCGTGCTGTTTTTAAACGAAATATATGAACTAGAAGCCAATAATAAAAGTCCCAGTGGGCTGTAAATGTGTGTATCATCATAAATCCATCATAAGGTCGCTGCTTCAGGTCCCCCCTCTGGCACCGTGGCGGCCCAGGCCTGGGCTCCATCACAAACCGCAAACTTAATTAGTCACACCTTACTCAAGCGGCTGACTCAAGGTTATTGGAGTAATTATGTGCAGGTGGATGGCGCCCGCAGCTGGCTTCAGTCCTCCACGCCGGTGACACTTCCCTGATTTGATACCTGATGTCTTGTTTTATGTGCCGGTTCACAGAACTCATTTTAGGTGGATTTTACAGAAACGGCGAGTGGTCAGTGCTAAATATGTGCATTTAGGAACGCCACTGTATATGAACACACAGACGGCCTCAGTCAGGCAGCTGTGACTGATGCTGCTTTCACAGCCACGAGGGTTACAATGTGCACACAGAGACTTATCAGAGGGCCCGGTTCATCGCTTCACGGACTGCATTACCAATATTTGTGACGCTATCTGTGGTTACCGGGACCGACTTGTTTGTCCTCACCAACTCCCACGTGTTTGGTTACCTTCGGCGAAAGCACACTCACAACTCTGGCACACATTTCTCTATTTGATGGGAGGTCTGAAGAATCACGGAGGCTTCTATACGTTCAAACGTGTTCTGAGAAGAGCTGCAGCCATAAAGCAGCCCATTTAAGACAACAATAGTAGCTAGCATCCTCCCTGATAGCCAGATATAGATGTGAGTCAGTGTTTAGAAGGTTTCCCTTTAAACTCCCCAAAGTAAAACCTCTTCAGGTGTAAATTTAGACACGGCATATGGTGAGCATCAGATAGTCAGTCCAAAACTAGCACAACACACATCAATAGCATTCTGAATGCTAACTAAAGGGTAGACATGGAGACTGTAAGCATCTTTGGACTTAATAAAAATACCTCTGGTATTTTTGTGTCTACATTTCACATTCATTAACGTACACAAGCTCAGCACTGCAACATTTTGAGGTACATTTCCAGTGATGCGTTCACTGACAGCCTCATCTACCTGAAACTCTTAGCCGTCATTTCTTTCTCGTGTTTTAATCACCGAGGTAATACGCGGAGAAGTGCGGCAGCAGGGGTATTTCTCCTCTGTCGCCTATGAATCGCTCAGCTTTGACATTTCCCAACGCTGAATGGATTCCAGAGGAGAAGGATGATTTCAACTTCGGGACAATTTAATTTTGAAGCAGTCCTGATATAAGTTTCAGCACAATAAATCCATTAGTATAATGAAGGACTTCTACCCTGTTCTCTTGTAGGAACTGGCCTGTAACCATACCACTTCACAGCGCTTTAATCGCTCCACTTCTATAGAAGTTGCAGCTGTAGTGCTCCTTTATTGCTGAAGTTTGATTGCGTAATGAGACACTGGGTTTGGCGTGTCTGGCTTTAGTCTCCCTCATACCGAGCTGCCGGATTAGCAGGTCCGCAGCCTCTTAATTAAAGACAAAAGCAGACAAAGGGAAAAGTGAGGCCCAACAGCCATTTGTCAATTATTTATTGACTTTTTGACTCAGTGTCTCCCATCCGTCCTACACACACACACACACACACACACACACACACACACACACACACACACACACACACACATATGATATTTGTCATTTCTAATTTGATGGATATTATTGCAAAATGTCCAAAACAAAACTCTCATCTTGATAAAAATACAGTAAAATACAGTATTTGATGTTGATGTTCCAGTTCCTTAAGGTTGCTTTGAGGTGCAAAAGTGGCACTGAAATAAGACATCTCAAATCAATAATTTGTATATTAATGATTTAGTGTAGATTTTTCATTTTCCTAAAAGGAGAAGAAGGGATTCTATATGTCTCAGAAAGTCTTGTTCTTTCTTTCTGCCAGCTTGTAATTAGTCAGCCTTTGGATGTCACTCGTCTGGGTTTTTTTTTCCCTAAGAAATATACGTTTGTGTTCTGTGTACCCTACTTCTGCTGTCTTCTCCTCTAGTTTCCATGGCAACATGGCAGGGAATGAAGGATGGGCTATTGGCTTGAAAGTTTCTCCCTGCACTAATGGAAAAGCTCCAGGAAGTAAACAGCTCTTCATGCTATAGACTTGAGAGGATGCTAAAGAGCGATCGCGCTAACGTCGTCTGCCTCAGGATGCTAAACTGCCGGACGTTCATATTTGCTTCATGGAAATAAAACAGCTACTGACTGACTGACTGACTGGCTGACTGACTGACTGACTGACTGACTGACTAATGTGGGTGGAGGCGTTCCAGCCTCCACCCACATTAGTCCAGTGGTTTCCTTGTGCTACTTAACATAGGTGGAGGAAAAACTAAGAAGCCAGACATTGAAATACTGTTGCGCTGCAACAGTCTGAGCTGTAGACACTGTAACTCATAACCAACCGACACGCGTCTCCTTCGTTTGACCCTCCTGACCTGTCCGTCACAGCTTTCATCAGCTTTGGCTCCTGTTTCGTCTCAATTTCCCAGATGTAAATGTCTGCACAGGTGTTCCTACACCTGCCATATTTATGTTTGCACAGCAGCTTCTTCTCTTATTGCTGCATATATTGGAAGGTGTCGGCTCTGAGCGCATCAGGGACGGATAGAAATCCTTATTACTTTTTCAATGCATGGATCCAGGTGGACCTGCGGGATCCTACTGAGGTTCCCAGGAACCTGCGTGGTTAACCTGCCAATAAACACACCAGCAAATGTCCAGAACTAGAGATTTTAAGCATAAGAGCAGAATATTAAATATTTGTAGAGTTACAGACTTTAATAAAGACGTTTACAGCCGGACACGATCTGCTGCATCAGATCAAAAAGAAGCAGAAACGACTGCATCACCATCAGACGCTGTCACGCCGCCGAATCAATACGAGCCACGTAATCAGATCCGGCACTCACAGGCGCCCTGAAGAGCAGGTTGGATGTCGTGCTCGGCACTGTGGATGCACGGCAGTGCCCGTGGCTAAAAGCTATTAAGGATTTAGTGCAGCAATTTGATGCTGTGGGGGAGACAATTTGGTGGGGCACGCAGGTTAAATATTAGTCGAAGTGGCAATTTGGAACAAGCTAAAAAAGGACGAAGGAGATGATCTGGAAAGGGTAATTAAAAGTGAGAGATATTATTGAATTTTGAAGGTGTAAATAGACCCTAACCATCGGCACCGGTCGTATAGCACCAGAGAATTAGGGAAAATACTGTGAACATCTCTAAAGAGGCAGGAAGCAGAAAAGTTGAGCAGATGCTGAAAGGTCTCACATGTTGATTCGAGTTTTGTCTCCATAAAAACCTGTTTGTGCCCAGAACCAGACCTGGGTTCATTTTCAAGGTTAGCGTAAATGAAGCAGAGCAACAGCTTTTCTGTTTAATTGAATTTCTTGGATTTGAAAAGCCTCCCCAGTGTTGGGCTAATTTACCACCTGGATGGTCGGCCGAGCTCTCACCAGGTTTGCGGCTTTAAAAATGATCTGATCTGACAGGAATAAAGAACTTTATCTTTCCTGCGGAATGTTCCAGATGATATCGATGGCGTTCCCTCCAGAGCGTGACATTTTGGGGAGAATTTGGCTCCAATGTGACGGTAATGAGCACGAGTGGGAGGGGGACGGGGAGGATTCCTTTTAGTCTTAGAAGCTGTGCCATCTCTTTATCATTCTTCTATTTTTTTCCCTCCTCTTTGCTGCTCTCCATCTTTTTTTGAGGATACCTTCTCTCTCATTTACTGTTTTTTTTTTTTTTTTGTAGTGATACAGCTTTCATTTTGGTCCTACCTTGCAGCCCATCAGTGGGCCAAATCTCAGCATTTTCTTTCTCTCTGTTTGGTCCACGACCTCTTTTTTTCTTCCCTTTATATAATAAATTTGCCTATTTTTGAGAGCGCTGTCAAATCTAACCGCGAATCTTCTGTCTGAGTAGAAAGGCTACCTGAAAAGACCAACCTGTTCTCCTGAAGCAACAACGGGATTGTTATTTAAAGGGTTTCTTTTACTTTGAAAAATGTCCGATGTGCAAACATATGAAAGAAGCTCAGATATGTGTGTGAAGATCAGCGTTTTGATGCATCTATGGATGATCTAGACATAAGAATGCACAGCAATGTGGAAGCAGGATGTCAGGGCAAGATCCAGTCTGAAGGGTGTAAGGTGTGTGCGCTTTGGCAGATCTTTGCATGGCGGCCTCTGAGTGCTGGGGTTTCCTGCTCCTGATGGAGTTACTGGCAGGATTATCGCTCGCACTCCCACTTCTTTCGATTCTATTCTGGCTGAGATAAACAGCTGAGATGTGTGCTTCAGGCTGCATAATCCACCACTCCGTATCCAGAGTTCACCAGGTCAAACGGTCATGGGTTATGCTGACTCAGCGATTCTGGCAGCTGGAAGACAGGAGCTGAACTCTTCGCTGTGCTGTATTGACTCGTCTGTTGTTCTTATTGTTTCTCTGATTCAAATATTTGTGCCGGGTGATAAAACACAGGGATCCCATAGATACGAAAGCTGTGTAAAGCATAGTTTTATGAAACGGAGCATCAGCAGCTGTAGCTGCGATCGCTAACGTCTGCAAGCTGGATTTGTGCCCCTTGCCCCCCTCGAACTCGCTCCAGATGTCTTGCTGCCCTGTTGCTTCAGTCAGTATGTCTGTCAGCAGATACAAAGACACCAGCCCACCCGGCAGCGTGTCAGAGCTGATGCTGGTATACTCTGACAAAATTCTCAAGCTTTTATCAACTAGCAGTAACCACTAACATCACAGCTGTGACAGACCAGACTCAAAGCGTAGCGGCGGACAATTAGCATCCCGTTTAAAGGCTTTGGCATACGGGTCAGGATGGGTAAAAGGTTTTCCCCATCATAGGGCGGCAGGCCGACATATCTTTTTAAATCCAGAGAGTAAACGTGGCAGCAAACATTTGCAGGGAAGTGGAGACCGGGTCAGAGTGCGGGCTAGCGCGCTGCTAAGGCTCAAGTCTGTGAAGGTCGCCCCGCAGCTCCAGCTGCAATTACTGCAACTTTCAGCAGTCGGATTAATTATTGTTATTGGAGAAGAGTGGTGCCCAGAGAGCCCGTCTGGAGCACCAGGCCGCTGTGTTTGTGCGCGGCAGAGACGGATGGTGTCGGAGTTTGTGGAGAAAGGCTTTGATTTGTGGACCAGACAGACAGAGGAGAAAACTCCACGGGACAAGCGCCGAACCTCCATGACAGATGTTGTTCATGTCATAATTGTTCTGATCTGCCAGCATCACAATTGGCGCACGTCCCCAGGGATTTGGCATTGTTTACGTTTCTTTAATGTCAGTGTGCAAAATCAACTCACCGTCCACAGAGATAATGTGGACTTTAGAGAGGAGCAAATGAGGATGCTGCGCTGCAGTTACCACGACGGCGGTGAAGCCGAAAAAGATGAAAGCCAGGGAGTTAACATCGCTGACATCACCACTGAGCAGCGATTGCACCAGCGTCTTCAAACACTGCTGACAGGATTTTAACGGAGAGGCTGTTTATTCTGCTCAGGAATCTGCCCTCCAGGGAATCTGGTGACGGTGCGCCTGCAAAAATCATCCCCCAGTTTTTGGCTTCCTCTCTCACGTCGGTAACTGCAGCAGTGGGCTTGTCTTCAAAGACACCTGAATTTGACATGATATAAATAAAAAAAAGCACCAAACAGATATCAGCGGTGCTTCATGTGGGAGCAGAAGGACAAGCTTAACTCTAAGAGTCATAAAATGAATTAGCGTTTGTTGTTTTTTTAACGCAAATATGCAAATCTTTCAGAGACCTTGAACATAAAAGGTACACTTTAGGAGATAAGGTTTAAAATGTTCACACTGTCACTCAGACTTAACTTTAAAACAAGGTAATATAGTTTAAAAAAAAACAAAAAACAAACAAGCACAGATCAAAAACACATTTTATAAGTTTAACTTTGAGTTCTGATGTGCGCACATCTAAGCTGAAGTGCAGCTTCCCATCTTTTGATGCTCTGACTCCATCTCTGAGAAAAGTTTAAGGGAAGCTCGTTCTGTGACGTTAGAACAAAAGATATGGCTAACACAGGACCTGTTGAAGGAGTTTGAAAGTTTGCTCAACCCCATCGTTGTGAAAAAGGCTTTCGGTTACTTGTGCTCCCACCAGCGTGTTGCTGCTGAGCGCCCAGCCAGTCAGCCCTGCTGGATTTTGGTGAGATTCCTCCAATTTCAAAGTGTTTTAGTTTGAGTAATTGGACCATAACGTTTAATGGATTCTGTCAGACTGCTACAAACATTCTGTGATTCATCAGAAGCGGCGTAATCATCTGGGAACTGCGCAACATCAATATCAGAGAGTTCTGATACCTCCTACCGTGGAGAACAGAAGCATGGATGCAGCCCTGATTGCTTGAACTGCAGCACTGCAATGTAGCCTTAAATGTGGAAGTAGATGAGGATGAAAAGTAACATTAATTTGAGCACGATAATGATTAGTTAATGGGTCCCTAACGAGGGTTGTAGTAATGATTCATTTATGATCAGCTGATGAAAAACCAGGAAGCAACTAATTGATTTGTTAATGACCATTACATGAAGAGCAGAATGTAGAAAATGAACTACGGAGATATGATTGATCAATAACTGGTAATTGAAACTCTTTAACAATATTGATTAAAGCCTGTCATCTCAGTCAATTGAACCTTTTTTTTAATCAGTTTTCAGCTAACCCATGTTAGAAAAACCTGCTAAATGTAAAATGAGGGAATCTCATCCCCTCATTCACAAACAGACACTTTATCATTTTACATGCCCCACCCCCAAACTAATCATTATCAGTGGGAGTTAGCCTGAGATAATTAGAAGCACGTTTGATTAATGCACTGACACAAAGGACGTCCGTCTCCATCTTCATCGCATGCGACCGTATCGATCGGGTGGGTTGACTCAGCTGGGCATTACTGGACTCTGGCTACTGGCTGATTTGAACCGATCAATCAAACATTTGACGCTTCGGCTGTGCTGATAAATGGCTCATGACAATCTGGTCATATCGGTCATGTGTTTCCAGTAGCAGTAATCAACCAGATAACAGAATCAACCTAGTTAAGCTAAAAACCCAGTTATGAGCTACTTAAACGTGGCTGAAGTTAGTTTTTATTCCTGTTACATTTACTCAGAACTGGAGGTGACAACTGCTTAATAAAACAATACTTGGACAACATTTACTGGGCTACGTAAGATATCTAACATTTGTGTGAGAGTTTAACATGATTCGAACAGAGGAATTAAGAAATAATTCCGGACAGAAAACTGACAAAGAAAGTGGCTGGAACAAATATCAAACAGCAAAAACCAATCAAATGCTTTCGTACAGGCATGAAATGACACAAGGAGGATGAAGACCGACTCATTTTTTTACGTAGCTCCATGAGTGGTGGCTTTGGGGTGGTTTTGTCTGTTGATTTTAAGTTTCTCTTGCCCAATGAGTCTCTCTCGCCTGCAGCTGTTCTTGCTAATCACCTGTAAGACGTTCACCTGTGCCTGATCAGCTCTCCTGCTGTATTTAAACCCTCATGCTCCTCGCGTCCTTGCCAGATCTCTGGTGGGTTCCTCCTGGTTGTGGTCTTGTCAGTTTTGCAACTGTGAAAAACAAAGCATCTAAAATGGAAGAAGGACAAATGGTTTGGAAGTAACACTTTGTTGCTGCCATGAGTCAGACCATCAAAGAAACATGGTGGGGGGATGCTGTTATCCCAACAAATGAATATTGGAGCCAATCTATTCATCTCTGCTGCCTGGGTGCATCATCTGGATTAATTAGAAGGAGACTTCAGCAAGTACAAACTAAACAAACAATCATGGAAATCATCAATCTGAAGTAGGCTCTGGATGGACCGGAGCTGTTAAGACATTCATTTAATGCATTATCAACAGAGCTGCGAGGCTGTTTCTTCAAAAGCTGATGGAAAACTGGTGTTCCTGCAGCTTTTGAGGGGACGTTCAAAGACCCAAACAAAGAAAACGCAAACATGGAGGCGATGTCTGCTCAGCTGTGTACTCAGACTGTCTGAATGGGAAAGCAGTTTGTCGCCCTGTCAACCCCTTCAACAACAATGAAAAAAAAAAAAAAAAGTGCAGCTGCTTTGGACAAAAACTCCAGTTTCTACTCTGCGACTCCAGTTGGCTGGAACGCTCATGAAGGGCGTGAAGGTGACTGCAGAGCAGCAGCCTCTCCCGCCTCTGATGTATGAGTCTGTGCTACCCCCGGGCTGCAGCGTGTACGCCTTGTTTTCCTTGCACCATTTGTTGTGCCTGTTGTAATGTTAAGTATTGTCAAACACACACACACTCTCTCTTCAATCCAGAAAGCCTGGCTGTCAGCTCCTGTCAGCCGAGCCTCCCAGCAGACGGGTGACAGTCTGCTTAATGTTGCATGCTTCACTCTGCTCCGATTCTCAGAAATCCGTCAGGTGATTAGGCGTCCACGGCGGAGTGGAAAAATGCAGCACAGAGCCCCATTAGCCCCTCCATTTCCTGGAGGTATTGTTATGAACCCTCAGCGTTCTCTGGCTAAATAATTGAAGCCTCATTTGCGCGGGGGCAGGAGGAGGACCAGGACGTCTGGGCGAGCTGCTCCGGGTCCTTCGCTGTGCAGTCACGTTTGCACGAAGGCTGGCCCCATTTTAATACCCGAGATGTCCCAGATTAAAAAACAAACACACAAAATGATGAAGGCGTGTTGATGAGAAGTTCATATTCAGTCATTACAAAGTATAAAATATAAACTCCTAAATGAAGGGGGGGGGGGGGGAAACGCTGAAGTATAATATTTTTAATCATGCTCTTCATTCCTGAAGCTTTCTGGATTTTAAAGACTTCTGATAACAGAGTCTGATAATAAACTCTCAGCTGAAAAACTTGATCTTGAATTCAGATCTTCGTGATGACAATGACGACGGAGGCCGGCACGATTCGATGTGTTGCTGAGGCTGATGGACAGTTGCTATCAGCCGCTGAGGGAGGTGCCAGCCGGGCCCCTCCGGTTTGATCAAGGCGTGTGGGAAAAAATGCTGGAGAGTCTTTCAGGGGTTCATTTGTTGCACATGGCCGATAAGCCCACTGAGAGGGGAGGACGGAGCTCAGGCTGCTCCCAGCACCTCTGTCGACACCTCGTCCAACAGCTGACCGTGGAGTGTTGGGATTTGTGTTGTTTTTGACCACAGACACCAGTCCCAAATCTCATCATCCAGTCTGGTAATTCCACATCTGATGTAAGACAGAATCCTTCAGCAGCTGAACCAATCCAATCATCAGGGACGGCCTTGGGACGCGGCGTCACCGTGGAATCATTATCAGACGGGAAGTGAGGGCCTGATGTCCTGTTTTATTATCATTGGATGTTTACTCAGAAGGAGAAGTAGAGTCTGAGTGGTCTTTTTTTCCCCGTATTACAATGATGTGGTCATCGACGACACAGTAGCAGCACGAGATCCCGAGTCAGCAGAAATGGATGCGCGTCGTTAACCTGTTCCAGGAGGATGGTTGGTGGATGGTGTTCTGGGGCTTGGCAACAACCCTTCCTGTGTGGAGGAGCACATACGTCACCGTGCAGGATCTGACGTCACGTTTTCATATCTGTGATCACCAAATTTAGCAGAATGAGAAGGACTGATGTGACCCTGGCACCGCAGATTTCCGACTGGAAGGCACTCGGAATCGCAACCTCCTGACTGTGGGGCTGTATTAACGGTCCTGAGTTTTAATGAGTTTAGCTGGTCTCCTGGTGTCCTCGTTAATATTCATGAAGGAGCAGCAGAGCCCACAGGAGGACACCGGCTCTGCAGGTTTCTGCTGTCAAGAAGGAGCAAAACAGTCAGCGCGGCGTTCACAGAGAGGGCGCATTAATGAGTGGAATTACCCTGCACTTTAAATGCATAATCATGTTCTTCTGTGTAATAAATGATCCCAAAGTCCAACATTCGTTCACTGTAGCGCCCCTGTTGCTCCGTGGAAGATGGTTAGCTGGGATGGAAAGTCATGTGATTTGGTGGTTGAGTATACGAATGGTTAATGTAGTATTATCTATGAAAGTCCCTGCAAATACAGAGTTATGAGGGTGTGTGTGCATGTGAGAGGCTTCAGACGGAATGATTCATGAAATCATTTAGACATCATTTTCAGGGATACAGACCATCTTAACGATATTCTAATTATACACTAAGATTAATGCGCCCGCGTGAGGTATAGGGTTTGATGGATTGCTTAAAAATTGGCATGGCATCGTGGAAATGGTCAAGAAGAAAAAAAAGAGAAAGCTGCAGTTTTCTTGTTGTGGACCGAAATGACCAAACAGCGGCATGATGGGATTAAGCATCTCGTGACCTTTAATGCACGCCCCGGGGTGAAACCTGCAGGGCGCCAGGCACATTCACAGCACGCACGCTGACGCCTAAGATCACATGGAGGCTGTTGTGTTAATCACACCCTGCGATGAAGTGTTGAATGAGTCTTGTCTTTAATTAGGGCAGATCTTCAACTCTTCTCACGCCCCCTCGTTGAACTGCTGCTCTCTAATTACTGATGGGACCATTGTCAAAACTTCTATTATTAAAATCTCATTTTCACCAAATTTTTACTTCCTATTGTCAAATGACTCGATCGTTCTAATCGTTTGCTGCATGAACTATAACAACTTGGTTCAGAAAAAATTAAAATAAATCCAGCGTCACTGCCACTCCCTGGTTATATTTCAGAGGAAACTCGTGTGAATGTTGGAATCAGATAGAATAAATTTACTTTCTTGCCCCCCATACACAGCCCAGCAAGCTGTCGCCCCACTTATACCAGCCCTTCCAGTTAATCCCAGGTTACCGGTGGCCGACACACGTCTGATGTCAAGTGCGGTACAGTCAGGTGCAGCCTGCTCAGCAGTTCCGCTGCTACCCGGGGGTTTATTACGATCATCGATGGTTAATATCTGCGAGGGGGAAATGACCAGTATGACTGAAGGTCAAATCAAAGCGATTACAGTAATGGGAGTTATTACTGAGAGTGGACTCCTGTGTGTGTGTGTGTGTCTGTCTGTCTGTCTGTCTGTCTCCTGTCCACATCTTCTGAGTCTCACTCCCTATCACGGATGATAAAAGTCTATAAAATTAATTTGGATTCTCATTTCAATCATGCTAAAGTGCTTCATGCCTCACACCACCGATTTCCACAGCCTCCTCTGCAGAAGCTGCAGCCCAAAGCTCCATCACTGGTATATTTGCCCTCCTCAGTCTGATGTTTAGATGCTGGAACACAGGAAAAACCTCCCACTGATGCTGTTATTGACCTCTGGTTGTCTTGTTATTTTTGCTATTGTTGTTGCTCTCAATCTGGTTTATTATTGTTTGAAGTGCTGCATTCGGTCCAACAGTGTTCACCTTTATTAAAACACGGCCTAACATCGTGCATTTTCAAATGGAGCCCACAGGAGCCAGAAGTCCGAGGTTGACGCTGATTGCATCAGAAAAGAACATGCAGAAATTCCAGCCCTCTGCTGTGTTTGCCACTGGAACAAATCTGGAACTCTGATTTCATGAGTGAATCAAATTCACTCATCAAATGTTGGTGAATTATTTATAGAATTTTAACATATGCAGGCAAAACTAATGTAGCCGTTGAAACTCTGGGCGCGCCCTGACGGAGCTGGCTGAAGGAAAATAACAAGGCGCACGGCAGAATGTCAAGGCTGAAGCTATTGCTTTAATGATGGGAGCTGGTGGACCTGCCTAAGAGGTGCTTCACTGGGACTGTGGAGCCTTCAGCTCTGGTCATTACTGCTCTGCTCAGAAGAACAGCAAAAAAATAAGGGGCAAAGAGAGAGAAGACAGACAGTTGAAGGCAGATTTTCTTGAAAGGGACTTTCGTCGGTGGATTGTGGTCCAATTTAAATTCATGTTTTTTTAAGAACAATGATGAATGAGAATAAAAAGGCTATTGTGGAAGCAGCCAGTACAAAGGAACACTGTTGGTCAGTATTGTTCGTGTAGCTTTGCCCAAATACACCAAACCTCCTCACGTATTCATTACAAACTTCCTGCTTTGGAGTTCCTGACCGTTAATTTTAGCCTGCGGGTCGACTATCAGTCCCTGAGGTGCTGTTGGAGTTGAGTTTCGGGCTCAGAGGCACCTTGAAGCCATTAGAACTGAACTGTTGGTGAGAGCATGGCCCACCTCCTCTTCACACCTGCTTAACCTGCACAGAAATCAGTGTTAACAGTGTAAAGATGTTATCTAACATATCCCGGGTGTTGTCCCTGTGATGACCTGCAGATGTGGACCCTGTCATAAAAGAAGGAGCAGTTGGCTATCTCTCCAGCTCCAGCTGAGTCTCCATTAGAGATGCAGATCAATTACTTTTATTGATGCCAGCATCGAACCACTTACTCACTGACGCACCTATCGATCAGGCCCTAATCAATCACGCCAGGGCTATGTTTTAACCGTGTGATCCAAACTGATTGATAAAACATTTATCTAAATCGCATCACTCAACAGTCTAAATAACAGTTTCAATTCTTTTAACTAAAAAAAAAAGCAATTTTTTTTTTACTTGTCTTCAACTATTTTGCTGACCTTGACCTTGTTTAATTTTTAAATGGATCTTTTTTTATTTTTTTTATAATAGCATATAATAAAATGAATCATTTTTCCTTGATTTTAGGTAGAGGTAGAGCTCCCTGCAGCTGTTGCAGCAGATTTAGCCGAGTTTTCTAGCCCACAGATAATCAAAGAGCAGCTTTGGCTTTAATTGGATGTGCGTTGCTGCCTGTCCTGGAGGATGTTTTGGCTGTTGCTGCCTCCCACCTCCACCTGGTTAGCTTTTTACGCAGGCATGTTTGCCCATATCCAAACACACCTTTTCTTCTGCAGTTCCATTAATTTATTGTGTTCTATCCTCCAACCCTCCCACCAGATCGTAGCTCTACCCAGTGACTGCAGAACAGCAGAAGGGCCCTTCTAAAAACCTAATTTACTCTGAAATACTCCGTAATACAGAAGATCTAAGTCTATATAAGGTATAAGCTAGTGGGATGGAAGTATATAACTCCCTGATATCTATGTAATATAAACTTTTGCATGTGTGTGCCGCATGGGCGATGAGTCCGCCTGTCAGGTAGCTTGTGGTGAGAGCTAATCCTGTTGGAAATAGAAAGGCTTTCTGCCTTGGGATGGAAGGTGAGGGTGCAAGAGAGATGGAAGTGACCCCAAAGAGTCAGTCATCCATCTGTGCCAAGAGAGATAAGCCAACTTTCCATAGATGCAGGGTGGAGAGGGGGGAGTCCCAGCTCCAGTATCAGTGTCAGACATCTCATGCGTGATGGGAGGATGGAGCTGCTTCACCTTCTTTATTCTCAGGTCAGAGGGGAGGAGGTTAGACTGCTTCCATGTGGGGGTGGAGATGTTGGCAGTCTTCACCACCTACACTCTGGCTGTCTTTCCAGGATTAAAAGGGGGAAAGTTGTCTTTTTTCAAAAGTTTAAAAGTTAAGTGATGCCCAGATGGTGTTTGTTTATGACTCAGAGCACACCCGAGCACAAATTTCTACACAAGCCCCAGACATTATTAAAATATGTTAGCTTTTGATTTTTAGATGAAAATATTTCAATGTTGTTGAAGGAGATGACGCTGGTTTTCAGGCTATTTTTAAAGACCGCTGTCCCCCGTGGCTCTGTTAATAATGCATCTTTAGCTGCCTTCGGTCTCGGCTGCATTTCATCGTAAAATGAGGTAGCTGCAAGCTATGGTTGTGATACGCCAACAGAAAAAAACTGTGATTCTCTAAGAAGTGAAATAATCTTTGCTTTCCCAAACTGACAGCTTTTAAGTGGAGAAACAATGGGACAATTCCCTTATCGGGCACCGCTATGCTGTCAAAATAGCTAGCAGGAGTTCGGATGACAAGTAGCTTCCTGCGTAGTCGGGAATAAACATCAGAAGACGGAAAATCAGCAGCTTTTATTTCAGTACGAAAAACAGCTGTGACAGCTTTGTGAGCGAGCTCATTGCAATTCTTCATCCATGTGTTCAGACAGAGCCGTGCGCCGGCCTGCTCATCGCGGCTCCTCCCAAGGGGGTACCAGCACCGCTTTTCCATAAATAGCCAACCAGGACAAGCTGACTCTACCTGACTGTTGTGCAGCCGGTCATGAAACTGGACCTGCTGTAATGTCTTAGATGGGTTCTATCAGGCAGGGTCCACAGGAGGAGAACCCCCCGGCCCACATTGACCCCATGCAGGCATCACTGGTCAACCACCTGCATTCTGGTGCAGCCGTTTGCCACCAAACTTCCGCTGTTGTGAAACACTGTCACCGAGATGTTTTTGAAAATGCAACCAACGTTTTTTTCTTATTTATTCTTCTGTAATGGAGGAACAAATTTACATCCTCCAGACACTCTACATCTCTCTGGCATGTCTGAAATCTGAAAATCGCACCCACAGAGAAGGAAACGACGCATGTTAGCTGGTCTCGGAGGGGAGTAATCAGAATGGAAATACGGTTGTGGCCCTTTACTGACTGCACATGCATACAATCTAATAATGATATTTAGAATTAGAGTCCCCACGATCATAAATAAATAGTCTGTTTGAGTGACTTGTGTTTTTAGCTCAACAGCCGTGTCTGCGTTGCCTCTCACAGGTAGCTGGAGCAGAAAGGCGAGAATGCTGTGAGGGTATGTGGATTCCAGGGAAACGTTACCTACCTCGCCGCGCCTTCAGCTCCCCACCGTCTGCACCGTAAGCTGCTCCAGAGGCTCCTTGGAATCAGCAGGCCAGCAATTACCGCTGGTGAGTGTTATTGCCCGACTCGAATGGCAAGACATTCCTGCTCATCCGTGCACAGCTCATACTTCGGCGCGCTGATTTTATTGAATTTGCGGGGTTTGTCAAAGACAGTCGAACTGTAAACACGTCTGACGAGAGGTTGGATTTGTGTAACATTGCTGCAGACACTTTCTTTATTTGTGGACCTTTTCTTAAATTCCCCTTCTTATATTAGCAGACTGTTCATTACTGCTCATACATGTTGTGTTTGCAGCAGGTGGATTGAAATATTGTTCATGTCAGTGTTATAATCTTCCCAGCTCTGACTCACTAATAGCTAAAATAGGAGGGAAAAGGAATTGACTATTATTGCATTTGCGTACATCCATCACGTGTCCACTGGGCTGTAGCTCCGTCTCCCAGCAGACAACCACACATCTTCCCCGCTCAAGTCGGGAACATTCCAGGAAGTGCCATCACTTCAGCTCCTCTGTGTCAATTGCTCCAAAATGGCCAATTTCCTGTCTAGGCTGTGTGTTTTCGCGTTTTTATCATCCCCTGTCGTAGTTAGTTGTGCTCAGTGCCATCAGTCATCGGCGCTTCAGCGAGGAGAAGCCGAGGTGCAGTAAAACTGATGGACGGCCTTCCGCATGACTGAAGATGTATGAGATGTACAGACAGACTTCTGGGACTTTTTATTGTATTTCCAGTGCTGCCATAAGATGCCAGCAGGGGAAAAAAAGCTTTGCTAAGCACAGACGTGCACACTGAGGTTTACAGAAACGACAAGAGACAAGTTGGTTCCGTGTTTTTATTGACACAAGACCGGTGACTTGAAACTAAATGAAATGTATTAATGCACAAAACAAATGCTAAACTAAACATTTAGTGATTATCTTTTCATCTTTACGGTGTTGGCATAGGTGCTAATATGTGTAGGAGCGGTGCGTATCGAGCTGAAGCATCGTGGACAGTCGTGGGGAGAAAAGTCCTCATTTGCATTAGAACAATCACCTCTGTGATGTTCTAATCAGAAGTGTTCTCGTTCCGCAATGTGTCTTGAATAGCCGACCGACTAGACTTGACCTTTGGCTGTGGAACATTTTCCTTTGTGTGAAACAGCAAAGCTGTCCTCGCTGCAGCCATGACAAGTGCAACATCATCGCACATTATTACACACCCTTCATTTATTAAACTGATTCATTAATTCCACAAAAAACGCTTGAATGCAGCGGCCTCTTTATTTTTCGGTATCTGCAACATAATTGATTTTTGCTTGCTTCAGGGCAATGTTTCCTCCTTTCTTCAATTAAAGACAACTTGCACTGCGTTCAATACGTCGTTTCTCACAGGAAATTTATATCCTTATTTCACCACAGGACTCGTACTAAACCAGGGACTGATTTCTGTAAAATACGTTTTGACAAAGATCAGTTATAAAGGTTGATCTACGTTTATTTTTTTTAAACTGAAATTGTTTGAATTAAACATTTAGAATAGGCTAAATTAACAGAATCATGTCAAACATCATGTTAAACATAAATGTGTACCGGTATTTTGCCTGGCTGCTTTAATGGCTTTAATAGCTAACATCCGTTTCCTGTAGTACTCTTCCTTTTTGTGGCGTTCAGTTTCTTTAGGTGTTATATAAACCGTTGGTCTCTTACCGTGACAAAGAGTTGGTGCATTCTGTCCCTGAGTCGGTACAGCTCCCATAAATCTGCAGACCAATAGACAAAACAGCATATTAGACCCAAAACACGGCCTCCTTGTCCGGGATAATTAGCCTCTGGCCGCAGCCAATGCCATGCCACAATTCCCCGGTTGACTACATTTTTCCATCGACATAAGGTGAACTTAGTGGCTCACTGAGGCTCCTTAGACTGTGTTTTATGGCAGGGAGGCCAGTGTTCAGCCTGCTAAAAAGTTAAGTCAGTTTCAACCAAGAAAAGTTAAACCATAATCAGTTAAACCATAACCAGATCCCTGACCTTTAGTAGCGAGAGGAAAGACTGGAATGGATGTGCCATTCATGAATGCTGCTGAATGCATGGAGGGCATGAGGGTCTTCACTGGCTGTTCTGTCGTGAGTGGCTGAGGAGGTGTGTGGGGGGGACTTCTTTAAATTCCTCCATGATTTCTGTTGTGCACTCATCTCAGGGCGGGTTCTTGTAATTTTCAGCATAAGGCCTGCAAGCAATTCATTGGCTTTCAAGTGTGATATAATAAAATAACATCCTTACAAGGTGTTCAGCAGCTTGCCAGGTTGTTGAAGGTAATGAAAGCAGTCCTTCACCTGGGCCAGGTCACTCCAGTTGCTGTACATGCTCACTATAAAAGTTGCTCATTCTGCCCCTTAACGCTCATCAGCGTTGTTGACTAACAGGATCGGCATGAGCATCGGCCTGAAACGTCACACGAAACACGCTTTTTCTTCAATACACATGATTTTTATAATCTGGGCAATATCCTGGAATAGCAGGGAAACTTGCTAAAACAATCAGGACTTAAGATTCAAAGTCTTTTTGAGGGCTTTTAACTTCGAGTGAAAATGTCGCCTGACAACAGGTGTTAGATGGAATGTCTGGGATCTGACAAAGCAGGTTACGCCAAGGTGCTCAGCAATTCAGCTTCACTTCTGGAAAGTTTCATAGAAAAGTTACTATATTTGCTTCGTTTGCCTTGCAGGATAACCTACTTTTAGCACCGAAAGAGTGCAAGAAAAGAGAGAGAAAAGGGGGAAGGTTGCATCTCTTTGGTGTCAATAAACAGAGATTGCAAACATAACCCTGTTTAGCATTTTTAAAATAAATCGCAGGCGAGCTAGACCCGGATCTCTGAGCGAAGTGTGTGTTTGTGGATAATTTCCTCTAATCTGCGCTGCAAAACAAGAACCCAAGGTCAGCTTTCAGGGACAGAGGCTGGATCCATGTGTGTGCGCCGCAGCGGTGGTCGTCTATCATTGTGGAACAGCGTTTGACTGCATATATTGATGTGGCCTCCAGTTTCACTAAGAAAAAGATAAATATGAAACAGGAATGTGGAAGTGAACATTGTAAATACAGGGAGAGTAGTTATCATTTGAACTGGCTGCTGTTGACGACTGTGGTTCCCTGTTCACATGTTTCCATGGAAATGGCTCTTCTGTGGAATTAGTGGTACATTCCTCTTGTAGACATCACTCATTTACTTCAATCCCTTCTGATCTGGAGCCTCAATACACAGTGTCAGCAGGCAGCAGGACACAGTTGGTCTATTCTGAGTTTATTGTAGATCTTAACGTGTTGTTGAGTAACTGAAGAGTTGTTTTTCTGCTTTTAAGATGACTGCAAAGTATGAGGGTCACGAAAGTCATCGACCTTCATATTGTTGGATCACGAGTCAGTTGAACAAGAAATTGCTTTCAAGAAATTGAGATGTGAAGATGCAGTTTGATCTCGAACAAACCTTCCTAACTTATGTAGTGTCCACCATTACTTATCGAAGCCTCTTTTCAGCCTTTATGACGAACAATGTCATTTCTCATTTAAAAGCAGCTCTACGCCGATTTATTTCTGTCGCTTGATTATTGCTCCACCTGACACTTCAGAGCCAGAAAATCATCATTTCTCATCCCTCTCTCATGCACACATTTTTTCCTTCAGCCAATTTTATTAAATTTGAATATTTACACTCAAAAGCTCATGTGTGTACGGCGGATTTAGCGGTTTCCTCTAACAATAAAACATGACTGTGAAATTACGGCAATATCAAGGCGGGCTTATTAAATCACACCTCCTCCTGAGCTGCTTTGTCCTTTGTTTTGCAAAATGTTGTGGCCTCGGCAGACTTTAGCGCCACCTGTGTGGCCTAGATTCAAGTTTAAGCAGTTTTCATTTAAATATCATTTATCTGCAAGAATTCAACATCCGTTTGTTCAAAGCGAACAAATACTGAAAACTCATGTATCATTTAGTATGTTTTCTTCTTCATGCCTCCTTGATTCCAAAACTGAGATGACTCATTTTCCAGGTGAAGGTGGAAATGTTGCCTGACATGAAAGGAGGCTTTGAAAAGAGCCCACGTTGGTTCCAAGTGACAGTAATAAATGTTGCATGTGAGGAAAGCAGCATTGATTGTGAAAGACTCATTTACTTCCGACTGAGAGGCAATTTGTTGACTGCTGCTGGTGCAGAACGTGAGGGATGGTTCCTCGATACCACTCGTGCAGGTCGGCGGGCCGGAGGCTAACATGCAAGGAGCGCCACACCGGTCTCCAAAGGTGACCGCCGATACAGGAGCGAAGGGCGGTTTGTATCCAGAGAATTGGAGCGATTGCGCACCCTCTGCGTTTGATCCTTCCCTCCGCCCACGATCACTCAACACGGAGGTGAAGGTGATGCTAGATAATGGTCCCATCATTACAAATACATTACAATATATTCCCAGAGGGTCCCGAAGCTATTATTGTCTGGATTGTTCGTCTCTGAGGGATTTTCATGCCAAAACACCTCGATGGCTGTACGAGTTAAGTGCTAACTAAGACTCAGGAGACCTCGTGACATGTCATCCAAGGAACCATTCAGGACTTCCTGTGGTGCCAGGAAGCTGGTAGGAGAACCCAGGACAAATAAAGACTCATGGCCTTAAACTCAGTTCAGCAGGCCTCCATAATCATTTCCTGTCTGTTAAAGGGACAAAAACGATTGGATGTAAAAAAAAAAACCTCTGGGTTTGTTACAGAAACGAAGGTCAGTGAAGTTTTCCGTGTCCTGCACAGCCAGGTGGTCGAACATTCCACGGCCTGCTCACACAGGCTGACGCAGTGTGTGTGATTATACGTGCTCGGCCGAGCCCGCCTTGTCTCCTCGATCGTTGAGCAGACCTTTTAATCCGACTGATTCCCGGAGGCCTTGGCTGATCTCCAGCCGGGACCAACAAGCGTTTATTGGCTCCGGTATCAGTCGGACACTTGCAGTGCTCTGCTTCACCTTTTGATTTGGAGCCTCATGCCGGCGCAACATCAGGTCCTTTTTTAACTTCAACCATCAGCTCGACACGACACTGTGACACACACACACGATCAGACCCAAAACGCTGTTTACCACCCGCCTGAAGTCCATGAAATGGACTCACACACGTTAAAAACATTCACAAAGTTAGTAAACTTGAAACAAAATTGCATAGAAAAGATGATGGTCATACTGTCAAGGCCCGCCCACCAGGTGAATCCTATCTTAGAAACGGATGGAGGTTGTCAAAAATGTTATGTTGCATTTAAAAAAAAAAAAGTATGCTGCATTTGTAAGTTGCTGTTTTTTCATTAGCCCTCATTCGTCACAAATGGTAACAGCTGTAGAACAGGAAAAAAAAAGCTGTATTAAAGCGGTCTCGTTGGGAAGGGTAAGATGCTGCTGCTCTGTGTGTGTGACGGCACACATGGTCCGTCTGGAGGATGACTGATCAATCCTGTAGTGGAGGAAGGTGTGACCATGCGAAATCCCCGAAGGCAGAATTTGGCGTTTGTTGGAAACATTGTTTCCTTTTCTACCTTCTTCCCTTTAAAAAAGTAAAATGAACATGCGTGAGACTGGCTGAGCCTCTTCTATTACAGATTAGACTCAAAATAATAGAGTGCTGCAAGTGTGTCCCCCTCTCACGCTTGGTGTGTAATTAACATTCAGTCATCGTTTCACCAATCACGGCGAGCTACAATTCCAAAAATGAAAAGTAGAACTGCAGGGGTCTCCGTCCGCCGCAGACGTAACATCCTGTCTTGATTACAGGTGTTGTGAGAGGGGGTTAATTTGAGCTGCTCCTCCCTCGCCGGCAGCTGCCCAGATGAAAGAGCCCAGTCTCGCTCAGAGAACGTGCAGAGAAGCAACTTTCCCTTCCAGGAAAACGTATCTCTTAATGTCAGCTTAAGTATGCGGAGCGTCGTCAAGCTCAGGTTTGACTCGTTGAAAGTATAGAAATGGGTGAATTTGGACATGGCTCTGAAAAAGATCAGGTTGTCCATCCGTAAGCAGAAAGATGATGTCACGCAATACAGTCACAGCTGCCTCCTGAGCGTCGACAGTAAATTCCGGTGGACATTGTGTCTTCAGTCCGAGCAGGAAAATGGGACAAAAACACGCATTTCTAACTTGCACTGAGCAGGGAGCCATTTGGACCCTTTAGCTCTGTCTAAATACTAAATTGGAAGGCTCCCATTTGACCTTTAACCCCCAACTCAGATATTCATCGATTGCTTGTTGTTGAGATGGCGTATAACGATCTCATCAGGCTCCCGAAAGGCGAGTGGCGGGCAGACGCCACAGGGGGACCGCCACTTTGCACAGAATCACACACTGAGAAACGACCGTAACCCCGGAACAAATGAATCCCCCCCTCTTCCCCCTCCTCATCCTCAGCTGCATGAGAAGAATGAGATTTTGCTGACATGATGCAATAAATACAACACCCACTCTCTCCACAGTGTGATTGCTTGGTGTGTGTGTGTGTGTGTGTGTGTGTGTGTGAGTGTGTGTGTGTGTGTGTGTGTGCGTGGCCCAAACATTTACTGTATGTATTTGCCATTTGCCTCCACAAGCTCCATAGGTTGGAGGTTAAATGGTTTTATTCGCTGCTGCCCGTTGGCGCCGCTAACTGCACATACCTGTAACATACGGTTAGCGTCATGGCGATATGCAGCCAACCGAGCAAGGCCTAGGAACAGGACGCCACTACAGTAACAGGTGTGATTGCTTTGATGGGGCGTTCGGATGTTCGCCGGACCCAAATAACGGGAACGAGGAGCCGTTTCACGCGTGACCGTCGGTGCACGTGCAGTGGACGGTCTGCGTTAGAACTGTTGTAAATCAAACATGGCAGATTTGCAGCTTTTCTCTCAGCTGATGTTGTGCTGCAAGGTTAAAAAAAAAAAAAAAAAGTTCATTTTTCTCAACGATCACGGAGACAATAGGGTAGAAAAACTTTTAAATGTTTTAAACAATGTGATGACAAAAAGTGGTTTTCCCATAAGCCTTTGCAGCGGTCTTGTTGAGTCTGGCTTTGACCCCTGAGGGACCAGCCGATGAATGCTGCACATTTTGACAACTGGTCTGATCTTAAACAGAAAGGTGAACGCGTTTCTGCAGTCGTGACACTGGTGAAGGCTGCTGCGATGGTGGGACAATGGTGGCTCATGCAGCAGAGCTATAGCGCGTCACCTTGTAGCAGTTCGCCTCATATTTGCGACTTGAAGTGACTTATTCCTGTTTATTGTCCATCTGTGCCGGGTTACACGGTTCAGACGCATTACCTCACAGATTTTTATGCCCTTTGGTGACCAAATGGAATGCGTAAATGGTATTAAATGCAGCCATTCAAACAGAAGCCCTGGGCTTCTGTAAGCATTTTATGTGTGTAACGACAGCAAAATCCCCGACCATTGACCATCTATGTCATTATGAGAAGCTTGTGTGGAGCGTAAAAGGATTTAATTATACAGTGTTCTTCCTGTAAGGTCAGTCTTATACATATTGGCTCAGCGATGTGACACTCATAATGGCCTCCATGGATGTGGCCTTAATGAAGTTCTCAGAAGCTTTGGAGAATTTAATGGTGATTGGTGATGTACTAGTCAAAAATAAAAATAAAAAAATCGCCTCCTACCTGCAGGCGAGTGGAAAAAAATCTCCCTCTGATGCCAGAAATAGACACGCCAACAATTCAATCAATCCGCAAAGGAAAAATATTCAACATATTCACCAATGCTGCTGCAGATTTTTCTGTAAATCCAATAATCTTTCAAAATATTTAAGCAGAAGTCAATTAGATCCAAAGAGGGATCAGAGGAGGATCCACGAGGCAATCCTGCAGCACAAAAGGAGGAACCAGACGGTTCCTCTTCAGGATACATTTAAAAAGAAAAGGCTGTAACGCTGCATCCTCTGGTGCAGCTCGAAATGCAGCGTCTGTTCATTTACAGGCGGTGAGGAGCTGCAGAGAAAATGAGATTAGACCTTCGGCAGCATGCAATCACTCAAAGGATCCACTTGGATTTGGCCGTCAACAATTTAGTAAAGCTCGGGCGGCGGCTGCAAAGTGATTGAAATCCGCCCTCCCTCCCAAAATGATGTGTTGGTGAGGAGCAGCAGCGGCAGTGGGGGCGGCGGGCGACCCCAAAACCACCTGAAATGGTGATTACTTTGCCAGTGTAGGTTTCAGCCAGCAGCGCTCGTTCTCCCGCCCTGGCCGTCTGAAAAACAAAAGGATGGGATTTGATTCAGGGGACAGATTAGATTTGTGCATGTGCGCGCGGGCCCGTCAACGCATTTGATGCGTGCGGCCTCATCCACTGGAGATCGCGAGATGGCGACATCTTTTACAAGGAGCACTCGTGTCGGGGAGCCATTGTCTGCGCAGCGAGATGACAGGCGCGTAACCTTGGCGATGGATGGTGCCCTGCAGATGAAAAAAATAAATAAAAAGGCTCTCATTGTTTCTGAGGCCATGAGCAGCATATCTGCAGGGGTCTGGCTCCAACGTGCTCCTCATAATAGCTCGTCTATAGGGAAAACACATTTGTTAGGTCGGTCCTGCCAGCAGACAGAAGAGCCAGTGTGCAGGCGAAGGACCTGCGGTTCCAATTCCGACCACCGAAACAGCCCGCCGTTCTCTTCTGAACTCTAACAGAACCAGAACAGACCTTTTATTTTTGCGGTGAAAAAGCAAAAACACCTGCTCTGCCCTGTGGAACGAACGGTGGAGTAACTGAGCAACGCTAAAGCTAGGTGGTTGTTTTTCCAATCAAACATAAACACACCTCGTAATTCACTGTGTTTTGACAAGCGCCTCACGCTTTTGCAAGTCTTTGACTCACGTTACACCCCCTTAACTCTCAGGGTACGTGCAGAAAAGCTAATCTAACTCATCAATTGCCTTTGCTCTCCATCACTGTCTGACATCCGCACTAATGGCGAGGCTGGTCTTTACACAACAAAAGCTCCAACACCCTTTAGATTCAATGCTAGCATCAAAAGTCGCACACAGCATCCTCCAGGAACTGTCAACCTTTATTTATTCAGCTGGACATATTTTGCCCAAGTTGTTAAATTGTTTTGTCAGGGTTGACAACTTTCATACAAATGGAAGCCTCTCTGTAGCTTTGTATAATGGAAACAAACCTTAATTGGTGCTGTTTTAGTGGCTAGCACTGATTGTCTCTGACTGGACTGTTTGTGTGTAAAACCCACGGACAGTTGGGAAAATTGGTGCTTGCTTTATCACCAATAGTACATTTTTTTTAAAATTCTATTCAGCAACAGCATCCGTTTGGTCTTGAAATATAAAAAGAACACGTCCAGAAATGTATTCTAAATGTGGACCGACGGGATTATTTAGCCTCTTCATCCTGGTGGAGCTAAACCTTTTCAAAGTCTATATATTTTTGTGGTAAATATTGTTATTAAAAGTTGAAGCTGAGTTGAAGGACACCGCTGTTGCACAGTAAGAGACTATTATTGTGCCGAGAGCGCTGGGAACTCATTGATAGACAGCTAATAGCAGAGGATTATGTTGTGTCCTTTGGAAATCAGTGTTCGCTGATGCCCCAACATTCAAAGGCTGCGCTCTCCTTCCAGGGTTGGAGTGACTTTGCCAAGGAATTTTAAGATAAGGAGCTAACAGTCACTGCTTTTATGGGAATGATATCCTGCCCAAAGCAATCTGCGCAACTGTTGGGGGAGCATTTATTTGTTTATGGAGTCCTTTTATTTGGCAGCGCACTGGGCCTGGGTTGCAGCAACAACCTGTTAATTGTTTTAGGAGAGATTCAAACCAGATTTTGGTACAGTTCTACTGAGCAGAGGTTCCTGTGGACTGGGTGGGCCCTAAAGGGACTCCCGGTGCGCTGCCATTGTCTAAAGCAAACAGTGTGTGCAGGTATTATCGTATCAGTCTGACACATTTGCACCGTTACAGCTCTGAACTGTCAGGAGCTCAAAGTTATCTGCAAATGCTCCTCAGCCCCAGCCTTCCCAGTGTGACAGGGTGTGATTAGTGGGATGGCGGATGGAGTTTGAATATAGATTCGTGTAGGTTTTGCATCCACAAGGATGACCCAGATGTCTGTGATGCTGTGATTGAATTCCTTGTTTATTAGGTTGCTACATGTGAGCTCGGTGCACAATTATTTAGCTTCTTGCCAATTTAAGCTTTTGTGGGTTGTTGTCAACTCCAGCGCGTCAAATACGCCATACCAAGATTTTCCATAGCTTCAGAGGGAAGAAGCGGGGCTGGATGATGGTATGACAGCATGAACGACTGACAAAATATGAGTCAATATATCAGAGTACATTTATTGAAGTGAGGGAGAAAACAGAGACGGTGTCTGCAGGGTTGTATGGAAGAAAGATGAATTCTCTTCACTTTCATTGCTCACTATTGGATCAGCGAGTATATGACCTGTATCTAGAGCATAAATATGTCTTAGTGGAGAAGTATTTATTTGATAAAGAAGAATTCATGTTGTAATTTCAAGACAAATGTGGATTTGGCTCCTGTTGGGTAGGCTAGCTAACCTTGGTTGGGGAGTTCAGCCTTGACTGTGATTGGTTCAGTTTCCTGCTCAACTTTGCTCCCCTCTAATATACATCTTCTCTATCCAGAGACATCTCTATCCTCACAAATATCTGTTGAGTGTTTTGCTTCTGATTAGCGGGCTCTCCTCTGTTGTAGCACGCTAGCGAAGAATGACTGTTTGCTGTAGCAACAGCTTTTAAGTTGTTTTTGTTCGAGCTTGTTTCTGGTTCTAAAGTGCACAGGGATGTTTCCATAAACCGTCCTGCATGTGTCACTTTTCCTTGGAGGGCAACGCTCCAGTGGATGTTTGGAGTCAGAGCGAGGTTGCTGATCTAAGTGCAGGTTATCAATTAATGTCAGTGTTGAGGCTTCTGTCCACCTCAGGCAGCACAGCAGCGTCCAACAATGCTGTCTGATCTTCCATCCTCCCAGCTGATTTTTTTTTTTTTTTTTTTTTGGAGGGGGGCTGAAGGCTTTTTTTCTGATTTGGACTTAAGCCTGCGGCTCAGCAGTGTCGCTCTTCCCAGAGATGACTTACTTTCTACCTCTTCTGCTCAGAGGCTGGCCTATAATGGGAGAAATTGACAATCCCGTGGCGCATCCTTGCTGGATATATGACAATGTGAGACAGAGGTCAAGTATGAACTGGATTAGGTTGTGTTGTGTCAGGAGCTGCCTCGCTCTCGTCTCCTCATGGACGACACTGGTCAGTTTACTTTTAAAACTAGATTTTCAAAGACATGAACAGTTTGTACTCGTTCAGGTGCCGGAGACCCTCAGGGTCTGCAGACATTCTGTCCTTTTGATCATGTTGTTTTTCTTCTTTTTCACCTGACACCACTGAGGACACTTTTGAGATCAGCTTCAGTCCACAACAAGAACAGAAGTCCACAAGTTTGCAGCCGAGAAATAATTTATGTCTTGTTAAACTGAGCAATGCAGAGTGTTGAAGAGGCCCAGGGTTACTTCAGAGCATTCGACTGTCGTTTGTGACATCCATGCATCCATGCATCCATCCATCAGGTCTATGTCTGTAACCTTTAGCATTTAGCTATCTAAACTGCTGAATGGGAATTTCGTTCTTCTACCATTATTTTTATTTGTACGTTGGAACTTTTGGATGTGCCCTTTTAATTATAAAGCAGAACAGTGACAATGGCTTTTGTCTTCATGTTTCCTTCATTAGACATGTTGGAAAGACATGTTCCCGCTTCTGTTACTTTGTTACAGTACAATAAAATATGGATGCTAAAAGCCGCGCTGTTCTCCATGCCGACGTCTCCTGAACTTTACAGCAAATACAAATAAATAAACGATTAACATGAGGAGAATAAAAGCTATGAAATCTATTCGAATCAATTTAGAGCTAATGCAAATAAATAAAAGATGAGGACAAGATTGGCTGCTTTGGCATTTTAATTTTATAAATGTAATTAAATAAACATGCACTTATACTTCCTACTAAACATGCATCAATCTCAAATCAATCTCAAATCCGGATCCGTTCGTGTGCTTGCGCACGTGCGCACGTGTCAGTCGTCCACTTGTATCTTTGACATCCCTCACGCAGGCCTGAATGTTTGTGTTAACCCCGCAGACCTCAGAAAACCAGCCTAATAAGTCCTGGAGGGGCAGGTTTAGTATATATCAGC
>BJFM01000975.1:414115-452503 GCA_016586285.1 Arothron firmamentum
GGGGGAGATAAAGACTTTCAAGCAGTCACTTTTAGTAAATTTGTTGATAAGGGGAAATTCCCAACTTCGGATGTCAGTCCTTGCCCTCTCTGTGGATTCCTTTAAATCTACCCTGACTCAAAGCAGATCAAGGCTACGAGTTTACACAGATAAGTCAATCATTGCTTGCCACCAGAATCTCGTGGCGGCCACTGTTTTAATTGGGGGAGCGGCAGTAGGAGTGAAGAGGCTGGGACTGATGAAAGAGCCGGCCGCTGATCAAAGGCGAGAAAATGAAATGGCATTTGACCCCGGTGAACGCTGGGGAGTGACACCCTGCTACAGAAGTGCAAAGTAGTTCAGGAACCTGTGAGAATCTCGGGGTGTGGGCGGGGGGGTTGGGCATGGGGAGCTCCATTTTGCAGTCGTTACCGTATATAAGGTGGAAAACCACTTTCTTCATCCTCTACATCCAAGTGTGCATTACAGTCGTGTTTATGATAAGTAAAGAGCCGTGTGAGGAAACCCTCAGGAGTAATCTCCCTCCGTAACACTCACCACCCTCACCCTGGTCCTCAACCTATGGAAAATATGCAAATGCTGCATAAATAATTCAGAGCTTGTGCATTTTCCTTGTGCCTGCTCCTGCCATGTTGGCAATAGTGTGTAAAACGGCATTAAGAAAAAGCTGCAGTGTTTCATTTCGCTGTTTCTTTAGACATAATCATGAGAGCTCTGCCATCAGCACTGAACCTTTTCTTAAGGCTGAGAACAACAGCAGATGTTCAGTACTTCTTCAGTTCATCTTTGGTGATAATTTATATCAAATCTGCTTTAAAGGCTAGCAACCACGCTAAAAGCTCAACTCGTGTGTTTTATTAACACTGACAGATTTAAGAAGAAAAAAGCAAAACCTTTTATTTCACTGCCTCTTTTTTAGTTGTTTTTTTTTTTTTTTTTCCACTGCTGGCTTCCATCTCCCCCATAAATGTCACACATTGTCGAATTACATGACAACATGGCTAACAAGACAAGACCACAAAGGCGAAATCCTAAAATGTGTGTCCGCAAAAATATCACCTGCCAGTCAACGCGGGATCAGAACAAAGGCGTCAAACATGGCGATTGTGTTTAATTAAGACTGGAGAAGCTGAAGAAGTCTTTTTGATGAGCGTCGCCCCTGAATAGGTTTTTTTTTTTTTTTTTTTCGGATCTAAATTTTCCCTCGTTTCTCCCGTTGGCAGGAGAGTTTGTGCATTTCTGCTAAAGCTAAAACCATCTGGTGGAAGTGTTTTGGGTCACCTTGTCATTGATCAGTGTGGCATCAGAAGAACCTGAATTGTTTTCTTAAAAAGGTTTTTTTGTGTGTATGTGTATATGTCGGGGGGGGAGACTGTAGGATTAGAGGAGCTCATAATGCTCGAATCTCCTCTTTTCAGCATCTTTTTGACCTCTTTGTAGTGCCGAGAGCAGAGATAACAAACGAAGAGATACAAGGACAGCTTAGATGAGTAATTTTGCTTTTAATTGCTCGAACATCCCATGAGTGCTATTTATTAAGCATTTCTAAAACTGTTGTTGTTTTCCCTCCACATAATCTTTGATTATATGAAGGTCAGCTTTTTTCTCTAAGCTTCTTACCAGAGACTTCGGAGCAGGTGGATTGTTCAGAGAGATGAGACAATGATGCCTTGCTGGAGCCGGGAGCGAGCGTGGATTGATCCATCCTCCCCCCTCCGCAGTCATTTTGCTGCCTCCCAAATGCAGCTCAGCCATCTTGCATACAGCTGACTGTTTCTTCTCCCCCCCACTTAGCTCTCATTTCCCAGTCTATATCAATAGAGTTATTATGTGGGGGTTTATCTGGTTAATTAACACTCCATCTTTCTGGGCGATCTCTCAGAGGACATGGATTAAGCTCCCTTATCTTTGCAGAGGAGCCATGGTGGCCCGCTCCAAGTTCTATAGAATGTGGAGTGAAAATAATGCACAGGTGCGATTTTTTTCTTTTTTTTATAACCTAAAATGATGGAAATCTGAATATTAATTCTGAGATTTACACAGATTAACCATGAGTAACCAAAATCTTCAGCTTGATGTTGTTGCTCAGATATAGTAAATCAATTTCAGCGTTGCTGTGCTCCAGTTGTGTACTTTGTCATCTAAAAGTCAATTGAATCAATAATCTTTCCAATCACATCACTTTACACATCCCAGCACGTTGATTTTATCCGGCGATCTGGCGATGAATCATTTTAGAAGCCTTGTGGAGTCGAGCTCATTCGGCTGAAGGTCGCGACCCCACTCCTGTGAATGAAAGGGCGAAGGCGTCAGTGTCTGGCTGCAGACGGATCTTTTGACTCTTCTGCCACTGCAGCGTTGATGGGATGTGTATAAACACACAATCCGCCCCATTTGTAGATGAAACGTTGCACGTTGTCGTCTCGCTGAAGGGGCTTTTACTCTGAAAATCTGCAAATCACCCTTTAGAGAATCAGGTTCACCTTCACAGATGGCCTACACACACACACACACACACACACACACACACACACACACACACACACACACACACACACAGAGTTTGAAAGCGATTTGCCGATTTCAAAAAGTGGAGTGAAAATAACTCAAGGTTGACTTTTGTTTCTGTCGCTTCTGTTCATACTTGAGCTGTGAAAATGTGAAATGGTGCCTGCAGAGAGGCGTGCATGGCTGTGGGAAAGGTATGTCGTGATAATCGCTCCGTTGAAGAAGGTGCGCTGTTCCCAGCAACCTTCCAGCACCGGCAGAAAGAATTCTTTGACAACAGTGGTCACGCACCTTTTCTTTTGGAAGAAGCTTCTCTTAAGTCGTACACGTTTTGATTCAGTGCCCCCACAGCAGCGTCCTCCAGCGTCTAATCTGGGCGCATTAGTGTGCATCGGGGTCACTTCTCCATCAACTAATTACAGCTCGTTTCCCTTTAAATGCCTGGCTGTGAGCTGCGAGAAAAGCTGAGTGAAGGGGACGTTTTCTTTGCTGCACTGGGAGAAAAGCCTGCAGATGCCAGTCAGAGTTACAGCCGACGTGGCTCTGAGCCGTCCCGCGCTGGGCCCGTCACATGTCCTAGTTGCCAATAAGATATAGCCTGAATTATTCATGTGAAGGCGCAGTTCCGTGTAGGTTCCTCTAATTGAGAAGCCAGTGTGGCGGCATATATGTCTGCGTCCTCCAGAGGCGCCTGGATCAGCTGATATAATGGATGTTTCATGAAGTGACATCAGCCAAAACACTGTACAAACACCCCCCCACCCCCACCCCACCCACCGCAAGGGACACACTCTTGGCAGATGCCAAACCCTTTCACTTCATCTCAAGGGAAAATATATTCACTCAGAAACACAGAAGAGTAATATGTTCAGGCTCATCTCTTCCACCCTTGGAGGGAGGCGTCGCCTCTGGTCCACCCATTCCACCCCCACCCCCCTTCTGGAAGAGATTCCCTTCAAATTCACTATTTGGTGATGGGTCAAATAGAACTTTTTCGACCAGATATTGGATCAAATGTGGAAAATGTGTCCATTTAACTATGACAGAGAGTAAAACTTGGGAATATATCAGCTCCAGCCTGACACTGGAGGGGCCACGCTGATCGCTGATCCCGGGTGCCGACGTTGAGGCTGTGAGGCTTTAGTTGGATTGAAGATGTGTGTGAATGATCTCCATCCTGGGATTCATGTTCCTGTTTTCACAGCACTGTGCTCATGAAATCAGTAAATCTTCTGTATAATAACAGTCCGCTTCTCAATTTCTGCGTACAAACGTGCCAGCGTAAAACCTGGTAAAGGCTGATTTGGTGCTTTAATCATTGTTAAAAATGAGTTGAAAGTGTCCTCGGCGGCGCTCCTAACCTGTGAGTTAATCCGAGGAGAAAATTAGAAGAAAATGATTCCTCCAAATTTAAATATGACAAAAAAAAAACCAACAAAAAACAAAAAAACCCAAACACTTTTGGCTAATAAAAGACAAAATATTAGCTCCTGCTCTCTGGGCTCTTTTACGAACAATTACGAGTGAATCAACACCAGGGAAAGGGACTTTTTTGGGGGGGGGGGGCTCCACTTTTGCCGAAATGTCAACACAGCCTGAGGGACTTCTGTGTCCCGAAGATCTGAAGTGCAGCTCAAGCACCATGAACAATTAATTTTAAAATAACCTTTAATAAGCTCATTTATCTGGCAGAGATGTGAGCAGCTGAATGTTTTGGGTTTTTTTGGCCTAAATATTTGCATAATTATGCTCCAGCATAATGCAGTTAAGCATAATTTCTTTCAATTATTTGTTCAGTAAATGTCTCATTTTGCCTGACAAACAGTCCAGAACAGAAATATATTTTCTTGTAACGGTAGAGAGAAAAGCAGCCTATTTCCACCGTCTATATGCTAATGCTTGTCATTCCCGCATGATGAATCACATCTTGAATTGTGTATTAGTGTTTTGTTTTGTTTTTTTCCGTCTGTAGTTGTTTCACATTATTATGCTTTTGGAACCCCCTTTTATCATTTTTCATTGTCACAGCATTTGTGATCACACAACATTGTTTTACCGGAACATTTATGAAGACACACAGATAGGATGCTGCTCCCACTCTGGAGGCCTTGTTAGAGTCCACCTTTCAGCCTCCCAGCCTGCCCAGGCTGCCGCCGCCCAGGTCCAGCCCACCTGCTAATGCCTGAATTCTCCGCGTCTGTGACCTTTTTTTCCCCCGCTCTTTGATCCCTCTGTGTTCCAAATGGTCTCGCTCTGTGGAGGAGGCTCGGCGGGCGACTGTGTGCCCTGGCAACCCGATTGTCTGGCGTCCAGAGGGATGTTTCACAAAGTTTTCCGCCCACCCACGGCTGAACAGGACAATGCAGCGCACAGAGGTTTTCTGAAAGCGGCAGTCCAGCCTGTCGGGGAAAGAAAAGAAGAGTCGTTTCAGCAGCGTTCTTTTAATCCTCCAGGATTCCCTCTTTTATTTACTTCCTGTTTGCAAATACATACACAACTGACTGTGGCTCCTTCAATGTCCTGCACACCTCTTTTACATAGTTCCTCAATGTTCCCTTTTTTCCTCTCTTCCAGCTTCTGCTCCGTTAGTGGAAATGCTGATTTTTGATTCCACACCTGTTCCTCCCTATTTGTAAGCCCGTTAGCATTGTGAGATTTGGCTAAAAGCTCAGCTGTGCTTAAACCAAATCCTGTGCAACTGTAACAGTTTAGATTCTCAGCTTGATTTAAACTGGTCAGATCCTTTAGTAGACAGTAAACCAAAGGGAAAAATAAAATCATAATACCTTTAATCATCATTGCTTTTTGATAACGAAGTCCTCTTTCATAAAGCAGATAAAAGGCTGATATTTCATCAGTAGCCCTCTTCATGATGTTGCGCTTGTTCACTGTAATCAGCAGCTTACTTCAGTGGGGCTGTTGGTGTCACTCCAGAATAAAAATAATAGAAGATGAACAGCAAAAGTTTGGACATAGTACAGTATGAAGCATTATGCAAGAAGCAATAACCTGTAGCAATAACACATCTCCAAAAAATCAATTGTATGTTTGTAGCTTGTTCTGGTTGTATTTCAGCTAAAAGAAATACAATGTAAACAACACATAGCCTCATCCAGGATTGAGCCCAGAGTCAAAGTTGATGTCAGACAACAGGAAGTAACTGTAATTCTGCCAGTGTCCATGGCTGCGATCTGATTGTTATCCTGGATGTCCTGTAACTTTGCTATTACCAAACTCCTTCAGCGTGTAGATGGCTTTTATTAGGATGCTGCGGGAAGTCTTCACCTTGTTGCACCTAACAGATTCTTCTCCTGGATTAGGCCTTGGCCGTCCATCTGTCGGCCGCCGGCTTATGCTTAAACCCTGCCATTTCACCGGCCTGGCTCACTCCAGCTCTCCCACCAGGCGGCTGAGCTTCTCAATGACACAAGGTTAACTTTTGTCATCAAATTCACATTAATGCCATTGTAGCAGAGGGACAGCAAACTTTCTTTGGGACCTGAAGGCCACTTCTGCCTGTTTAAAATGGATTATGGAAAAAAAAAAAGTAGCTGTTAATAGAGATGTCTGATGTTATAACCCCCCCAAAAAAATTTAAGCCGATACTGATCCTGTAAGTCAACGATGTTAAAGTATTTAGTAGTAATCTCTCAGTTGTGGGTAATTGTTTTTGTTTGTAAGCCTGCACACATGGATTCATATTTGAATCTTAAATAATTCTCTTCTCATGGATTAGGTTTATTGTTTAGTGGAGAATTAGTGACTTAACTGCAAAAAGCTGCAGTTCTTTCTACATGTTTTATGTACTTTAAGATCCTGGTATCTGTTCGCTGCAAATTATTCGAGACTGTCAAATTGGTGCAAATACAATAAACAAGATAGTGCTGTTCCGTCCTTGTAGGATTAGCCTAGTAGCTGACTAGGCAGTTTGCAGGGAAATGAGCTTTAAAGGCTTTTAACACTTGGTGCTGCAGATAACGTCAGCATCATCTCGGGGATTTCCAAGAAGCTTACAGGTATTTACCAGGGCTCAGGACTGATGTCTTGTGACAGGTAGAATGGAGTCCTGACAATACGCCCTGATTGCACGCATTGTGAAGACAGACACGTTCGTAAAAGCGGAAGATTTCGTTGGATGATAGCACGTTAACGCACCCAGGAGGCGCAAAATAATGTAAAACCTTCACAATAGGCTGCTTAAACATTTGAAGAAGAGAAGCTACACAACATGTACACGGCAGACAAGACTGAAGATTAGGTATAGAAAGGAACGCACCATCCCTGCCAGTGGGCTTTGTTATTAAAGTGGGTTTGATTTATTTGCAGGTCTCAGAAACAGAAGATGAGCAAACACGTGAACACCAACCCACTAAATATTTCTTCATTTGAGCCGCTGCACTCCATTGACTATGTGATCAATTAGCTATTAGTGGTTACCACTGTGGCAGTTTACCCAGCATAAATCTGGCTTCATATTTGATCAAGCTAGCCAAATAAGAGCAGAGGGCCCCCTCTATTTCCTTATATGAGCATCATCTTCAGGGTCCCAGTGGTTGCTAATGGTGGAGGCACTGATCTAAGTGTCCATTGATCCAGTTAATACTGGTCTTGGCCCAGCGGTCCCTCATTTATCGAGCACCGGCCATTGTCTCGCTCCTCCTCAGCCACGTCTTTGGTCGGAGCAGAATAGCAGCTCCTCACGTCACCTCAATTAATGTAATTCTCCGGGCATCCATGGGAGCACTGATTGGAAGGGAGGACTGAATTCAGATGACATGTCTGCGAGGAAACGATAACGCCGGTTCATTAGCAAAACATAGGTGCAAATGTGCGTACGTGGAGGACATCCTTCACCCTCAAGTGTCCCTGTTTTTCCCAGCTTTCCTGCATTTTTGCCTCTGGAGGCCAGGAAGCAGCATTTTTCACCTTTTGTCTCCTCTTAATGGACTTTAGGAACTAATCACATATGCTGCTGTTGAGAAATCAACTTTCATCATATGTTTCTGTGCGTGAAGGAATGAAAACCAGTCTAAATATAGCTGCTGGAATCCATAACCAGCAGAAGCTTCAGTGATGGGATAAAGACTCCATCATCAGGCTGATTGGGTTTCAGCATCAGTAGTAATAGAGTCGGACATAATAACATCTTAGTGAGATCTGATATGATGTAGGTATATGATAGAAGGTGACAGGTCTGAGCTTGCGATGAGGGTGCTCCTCATGAGGCATCTCAGCTCGCTCTGCAGCACTCAGAGCTGACTCAATCAATGCAAGTTCAGCAATAAAAGATGATTAAATATGACTGCAGGCAGGCTGATCTCAGATGTCTTATCATCATCTCACAGGCCTGGTTGGTCACCGAGTTGCACACCATGAACACGGCATCATCAAATCCCGGGTCTGAACTTTGACCTCGTAGGAAATCAAAGGAAATTGAGTGAAGTAAATCCAGCACATAAACCTTTCCCTTTCAGCCATTCTCATATCCACTGTTTTATTGTTTCTTGGGGGAAACGTTATTAGCGGTGACTGAAATGTGTGTCTGCCCGTAATTTAATGTGTCAAAACAAATGGAGAAACAGATGTCAGAGCCACATTCTGTAACCATTTTAGATGGACCAGAGAATAAATGTTCTAGATAATGAGGTCAGAGAGCCGCAGAAGGTTGTCGTTGTTGATTATTAAACTTTTTTTTTGACTGGCAATCTATCGCTATTTGAGATGGATTGAGAGAACTATTTTACATAAATAAGAAAACAGCTGTTAAATCTAATCAGGTGACCTTTTAATGAGAGTTTGCGTTTAAAGCAATGAAACCGCTAACGGAAATTAAAGAGGAGGCTGGACAAACACAGATGGCAGAGAAATTGGCAAATTACTTGATCAAAATCTAAAAACTTTGATTAAAAAACGTAGTTTACTGACAATTCTGCCTGGTACAGGTACTGAGGTATGAACTTTACGGTTTCTCTGCTATGCTAAAGCTAATAAAGAGGTATTATACTGTTGTTAGACCACTTTATTCTGAAAGACCATTTCTCATGATAAATAATACATTTAATAGACCAACATCCATTAAGTGATTGTCTGATTTTTTTTAAAACTGAAATTATACAATCAGATTATAATTGCAGTCTTACTGCAAAGGCCGAGGGCCCCTGTGTGCTTATTCAGCCGTTTGTAGGTCTCGGCATGCTTTTAAACATAAAATATTGTATGAGCCCAGTGCCACAGCGCATATATCACTGCAGCCGCCATCATTCTTTCACTGCCTCCTCCTCTCATTCCATCCTTCTTTTCTTTTTTTTTAAAGTCACAGTAGTTTACGACAGATGTAATGGAAGAAGCAGAAAACAACACCAGAATAGTGAGTGTGTGTGTGTGTGTGTGTGTGTGTGTGTGTGTGTGTGCGCTTGCATGCGTGTAAGAAAAGATGTATTGAATTTTATGTGAAAAATGACATTAATTCCAGCTGATGATTGACTTTATATCAGAGTGGTGGTGTTGAAGTGCTGAATAATTGATCATCCCTGGATTGTGCGGTGACCATCAGCAGCTCCAGAAGATATGATGATGGAGTTTCATTTATTTAACCCTTATAAGGGAAATAAGTGATTCTAAATATGCAGCATAGCTTGTTTTATATTATATCAGCATGCACTGCAAGTATCACTTCAATAAAAAACCTCGTCTCTGTTTCTCCACAGGTAACTGGTAAGATGGCGGCCGGAGAAGCAACTGGGCACAGCTACCTGGTGGCTTGCTGGCAGCCCATTCTGATCCTGTTGCTTGGCATCGTGCTGTCTGGTTCCGCTACAGGCTGCCCCTCCCGCTGCGAATGCAATGTTCAAGAGCGCTCTGTGATGTGCCACCGGAAAAAGCTGATGACAGTTCCCGAGGGAATTCCTGCTGAAACCAAGCTGCTGGACCTCAGCAAGAACCGTATTAGAACCATCAACCCGGATGAGTTTGCTGCCTTTCCCAACCTGGAGCACCTGGAGCTGAGCGAAAACACCATCTCCACCATTGAACCTGGGGCGTTCAACAACCTTTACGGCCTGCGGACATTAGGCTTGCGTAGCAACAAGCTCAAGTTAATTCAGCTGGGCGTCTTCACAGGCCTGAGCAACCTCACGCAGCTGGACATAAGTGAGAACAAGATCGTCATTCTGTTGGACTACATGTTCCAGGATCTCTACAACCTCCGGTCTCTAGAAGTGGGCGATAACGACCTTGTTTTCATCTCCCACCGGGCTTTTCACGGCCTGAGCAGCCTTGAGCACCTGAGTCTTGAGAAGTGCAACTTGTCCTCAGTGCCAACAGAGGCTTTCACCCACCTGCACAGTTTGATCATGCTCAGGCTCCGCCATCTAAATATCAACGTCATCCGGGATTACTCCTTCAAACGTCTCTATCGGCTGAAAGTGTTGGAAATAGCCAACTGGCCATATCTGGATACGATGACCCCCAATTGCCTTTATGGATTAAACCTAACCTCCCTGACCATTGCTAACGCTAACCTGACCACCATTCCTTATGTTGCGTTGAGGCACTTGGTTTATTTACGTTTTCTCAATCTGTCATATAATCCCATTCACACCATCGAAGGGAATAAGCTCCACGATCTGCTGCGTCTGCAGGAATTTCACCTGGTGGGTGGCAGACTGTCCATGATTGAACCCTATTCTTTCCGTGGTCTAAACTACCTGAAAATCCTAAATGTGACTGGAAACTCCCTGAGCACGTTGGAGGAGTCCGCTTTCCACTCGGTTGGCAACTTGGAGACCCTGGCCTTGTACGACAACCCCCTGGCCTGTGACTGCAGACTGTTGTGGGTGTTCAGGCGACGCTGGAGACTGAACTTCAACAAGCACCAGCCCACCTGCGCCTCCCCCGAGTTTGTCCAAGGCAAAGAGTTCAAAGACTTCCCTGATGTCCTGCAGCCGAACTACTTCACGTGCCGCAAGTCGCGCATTAGGGATCGCAAACCCCAGCAGAAGTTTGTGGACGAGGGAGCCATTGTTCACTTTGCTTGCCAAGCAGACGGAGACCCTGCTCCCGTGATAATGTGGCTCTCCCCGCAGAAAAAGTTAATCACCACCAAGACCATTGGCAGGATTTCTGTGTTGCCAGACGGAACCCTTGAGGTGCGGTATGCTCAGATTCAAGACAATGGCACATATGTGTGTGTAGCTAGCAACGCGGGAGGAAATGACACCTCCCTCGCTCACCTGCACATTCACAGCTACTCACCCGATTGGCCGCACCAACCGAACAAGACTTTTGCCTTTATCTCCAACCAGCCCGTAGAAACTGGTGCTAACGGTACAAGAGACAATGTCCCGTTCCCTTTTGACATAAAGACGCTGATCATTGCGACCACGATGGGCTTCATCTCCTTCCTGGGAGTCGTCCTGTTTTGCTTGGTGCTGCTCTTCCTTTGGAGCAGGGGCAAAGGAAACACAAAGCACAATATCGAGATAGAATATGTGCCACGCAAATCGGACGCTGGCATGAGCAGCAGCACGGTGGACGCTCCTCGCAAGTTCAACATGAAGATGATTTAGAGGAGCGGCGGGATTTCACGAAACTGAAAATGCTGAGAAATGGAAACGGAGACATTGCCTTTCCTCTCTAAGAACCTGTGGATCCTGGTCTGTTACCATAGTCATATGTTTTTTTGTTAGTTTCTTCTTGACTGGCGTAACGGAGAAGAGGGCCGCTCCTGACTTTCAGAAGTCAGAGGGAATGTAAGCACATGCAGACCTAGAGACAGTTTTCTACTGACAGCAGCTTGTGGGCTCGGCGCAGACGGAACACGACCAGCACGTCACATTTCAACCATTCTGACTGTATTTTTTAAACCCTCTGTAACGCTTAATGTTTTCTGAGGGAGGGGGACAGCTTGTAAATGAGATACGTATGGGTTGATGAGCACATTTCTACATTACATGTACATTATCACATGTTCCATTGTCTCTTTCCTACAGTGATGCTTTCCTGTCATTGATCAAATGTAAATTTCCCTAAAAACAATAAACCCTGGAAATTAGCTGAACGATCCAGTGTAGAGTCAAATTCTAGGAAACATCTCCGTCTTTATTCTGTAAGGTTTAGATGTTGCAGAAGCCACTCAATCACCCTGTTTTCTGATGAATAAAATTTTAAATTAGCAGGATAATATGCAAAAAAAAAAAAAAAAAAAGGTTCTCTGGTTCCCCCTACAGTCCAAACACATTCCTGTTAGGTGAATGAATTCCATGTTCCACAATGGCCCGCACCCCATCCAGCACCCCATGACCCTGGTTAAGAGTGGCGGTTATCAGAAAAAGCACACAGATGTGTTATTAAAGACAGCTTTAGGATTTATTTATTTATTTATTTATTTTTAAAGAGTAATTGCATTTTAGATACAAACAAACGTAATATGTAGGTTTCCAAAAGTAGCAGAAAAGCCTGATTGTGAGTCTTTATATGTAACCCAGACAGTGTTCTCGCACACTGGGCACACCGTAAAAATAATCAGTCTGTACCCGCCACAGGTTTTACAGTCAGACAGAAGCAACAAAACAGTTGTGCGCTGGTACCCTGATGCTGTTAGTATTTAACTCGGACCAATTAGATTGGTTAGAATACTAATTCTGCCCTTCACAACAGTTGTGTTTCATCATAGTTTTGAATATAATGTGCTCCTCAAGCTGTAGAATGTCTGTCATTGTTATTTTTCTGGATTGTCTTATTAACTCAATGGTTCCTTTAAGCCCAGACTTCGAAAGAGTTCTACCCTGGCTCATTTACGGTTTCCCAGAAATGTCTGATTTCTGTCGGAGGGGAAAAGAAACTGAGGATGCCACGTTCCCTGTCGGCTCTCTGAGGTTACGGCCTCACCCTCTCCAGGACAACTGGTCTCCGCAGACGAGTGCGAGAACGAACGTTAAGTTATTTATGACGGACGATGTCGCAAACGACCACACAGAAGTATGGACGGAATCCGCAGATGGGAGGGGTGACACAGATGGTTTCTCCCGTGGAACAGTCGAAGCAGCTTTGGTGTAATCCGTTTTACATAAAGGGGAAAAAAAAAACAAAACAAAAAAAAAACTGGATATGGCTCCTGATTCTCCCTCTCGCTGATTATGAATGCTCTCATCGTTCAAAGTGTGGCTAACTGTACCTAGCCTTTATCGGTCCCGAGTGATCCGGGGATACTGTTTTTTTCCCCCTTTTCTTTCTTTTTTTTAATTTTCGACCTTGGACTACATTGACCATGTACAGTCCAAGGCAACTTTTTACAAAAAAGGCACTAAAAAAAGAAATATATGGTAAATACATAAAAATTGTTCTGTGCAATAAAGGTAATATGCAGATTTTTTTTTTTTTTAATTAACAAAATTTTGTTGATGTTCAATTGTCAAGAATATGGTATGTTGTATTAAACAATCTATGGAATTTTTTAAATGTGATGGTCCCATCTTTATTTGTAAGCTGCCTAAGCTCTAAGATGCTTTATTTCTGGTAATATATTAATGAATATTTACTAAACCGCTGAGGGTTACTCAACAATCAAACACCCATGCTAATGTCTTCAGCTTTTTATACTTTATAAAATAGATTCCTAATTTAATTTTATGAAGTGAATGCCTCATATGACGGGTGACTGCATATCTGTGCTCAGTGCTGCATTTAGGGACATTCTTTCACTTTGCTTGCCTTCAAACAGAAAAGCAACATTGTGTTGACTTAAAAGGAATTAATTACTTCTCATGGGTTACAGCTATCTAATTCTATAAACTACAGGCTTGCTCTGTGGTAAGGTCGGATCTCTCTCATTCCTCCATCCTTCCCGTAGCTGCTCCTTCTTTAAGACTCACTTTTTCTCCTCCAGCTATATCAAAGCGAGCTCATTTATCTTGTCACATGAAAACAGACAGGCAGAAGAGAAGAAGAGAGCAGATATTCTGGAGTCTGAGGAGCTCTGGGGAGTTCTGGAGTCAGCCGTTGTTTTTAGATGTTTGAGCTGTGCTTAGAAATTCTAGGTCAGGAACCGGCTGATGGATTCTGACACCGCGCGACACACCATCTCTCCTAACTAAGCGTGAAAATGCAGAAGCGCCTCTGGGTGTTCTCTCCACCCATTCCTTTTGACGTGTTAAATTGTATTGATAACTATGGTTTAAAAAGTATGTTTTCCCATGTTTCCAAGGGAATTTTTCATAGTTTAGAAGCAGTTTAAATGTTCCTGCAGGCTCACAGGAAGTCAAAATATGTGCTCCATCGACAACATAGATTCTGCAATATAACATGGATTTATGGACAACAGATTTAACAGGTAACAGTTTTCTGCTCTGACATTTGACTGGACTTAATTCCATCACGATTAAGATCGGAATGATTCTTTTTCAATGGGTTCCTGGAATCACACACATGTTCTCCCACAGGTGATTTAGAGGGATCACTGTAATTAACATTAGTATGTGCAGACACACACACACAGGCACACGCGCGCGCACACACACACACACTCTTCTATCTATAGAGGTTCATTTAACGCAAAGTAGGACTAAAGCGCAGAGATTGAGTGTGTGAATGCAATAATAAAATCAAAATTTAATGTCAGCAACAGCCAACTATATGCTTCATCCTTAAACATCTCATAAACAGTGGATACATTTTTCCTCCTATAGGTGTTATACGGCTGCGGCATTATATATTAAGTGTGTCATAAATCATTTATTGGTGTTTATAGATGAGGGATATTTACTTGTAAATGTTACCTGGCAGTTCTATGAATTATCATAAGTGTTTTCCCAGTTGAGCTAATGGAGATAAATACTCACACAGTGGGTTCTGCAGTGCTCCTGGGCTGTGATGAGATGTGGAAGACGGCCTTACCTATGGATATTTAAGCCATTATCATTACAAACGTTTCCTAAACTACATTCAGTTATGGCTCTGGTGTAATGTCATGAACAATATGAAACGATCAGTATAATAAGCAGAAACGTGCTCCACGCAGATAACATACAACTCAAGTGATCAGTGAGATATCATATGAGCTTCAATAAAACTGTAAAAGCAAACCTGATATTCTTTGTTTATAATCACATTTCCTTACATTATAAAGTAAATTTACCCTTTATGAAAGTCTGAATGAATCACAGTAGTTTATATTTCCTTTGGAAGCAACAGATTGATTGCATTTATCTGACAGGCTGCTATCGTACGTCATGCCTGTGGTTTCACAGTCCCATTATTTATTAATCACATCTTTGGTTATAGCATTAACAAGTTCAAGCTCAATATCTCTAAAAGTTTCTCTCTCTTTGAGTAAAATGGACATGAATAAAAAAAAGAAAATTAGCACTGGCTAGCAGCTATTAGTCAAGGGGGACAGAGTACTCACAGTAGCTTTCCCTGAACATCCAAGGTAACTTTTTCTTCTAATGCTCAGCATTTCTTTCATTTTTAGCTGAAATGTTCATTTTAGGGTTGAAGATTTATTCAAAATATCCACGATAATTGCAGAATCTTTGGGAAACTAAGTGTCATTTTTCCCACTGCTGAAACTGGAATATTACATCTGTAGTGTGCGTTGTTTTAACGGATGGTGGAGCTCTGATCCCCTCATATGCCGTAAACACCTCCTGAAGCCTCTGCTACTCATGTTTGGCTTGTTAGCCTTTGTTTTACCGTCTCAGCCTGCCCGTTTTCTGAGCGGGCACCAGGGCGGCAGCTAACAGGTCTGTAGGTAAAACAGTCTCCTCCTGATTTATTTAACAACCCCATGAAAGAGTCATGAGTTCCCAATACAGAGGTTGAGAGGGCTGAAAGGCTACATCTGTCAGCCATCCACATCTTCTTTTCTCAACTTGCGTGAACCCAAGTCTCTTTGTCTGACCAACTAATGCATGCTAACATTAGAGGACGGTTTATTTGCAGGCACAGTTCTTCCAAGTAATTGTTATCAAGTTAAGGGGCTACTTAGTAAAGGCTGTAATACTGCAGGGTCTTGTCTGTCTGCAGTTCCTGTATGGAAGCAGGAACAGGAAATCATTAAGACCTCAGATGTTGCTCTGGTTTGAAGGCTCTAACCAGTCTGCAAATAATTTGGCTTCAGCCTTAGCGCCTCGAGGACAGTTTGATGAAGGGAGCTGAGACACATGGCACCGTATGACGGGATCTGATGAAAACAGCCGAGCGAGTCGGCTTCTTCCATTTGTCAGTGGCGTTCCAAGATGTACAGCTTTCATTCCCCTTAACTCCGGTTTTGATTTTTCATCTGCCTTCCGCTTCGGGGTTTTGTCTGTCTGGGTAGTTTTATGACTTTTCAACAAAAGTCTTTTGTGTTTGTATGATGACTACGCAATTTACACACACACACACACACACACACACACACACACACACACACACACACACACACACACAAAGTGAAAAATGATGAACAGGTGATGTATTCTTCAATAATCATTCAAAATTCTCATCAAAAACACCTAAATACTGTATGTCATTACAAACAATATTTAAAAAAAAAAAAAAATCTAAAGTCTGACAAATCCAAATTTCCATACCATTGACACTGAAATTAGATAATAAAATAATTTAGTAAATAAAACCTTCAGTTGTGTTCCAGTCTTGTCAAAACATGACCATCTCACAGTACATAACAAGAGAAAGAAACCAGGTAGAAACAAGTCCTGCATGTTGGAGGAGTCAAAGAACTGGTGCATCATATGTTGATGTGAAAGCCCACCTGTCCCCTAACCCCTGACCCCTGACCCCTAACCCCTATCCCCAGCCCTTCATGAGCAGGGCCCATTCCCACCACAAGCTCATCAAGGTTCGGATGGCTGTTGACTCATATCTGAACTGTAAATGTTGCTTTGGAATCACAGGGAGGGGAATGTGTCCTTCTGAAGCCTTTATGTGGGATCCTTCAGCTAGAAATTGGAGTTACACACACTGTGAAGGAAAAAAGTCTTTAACTCCATGTTGCACAGTTATCAGCATGGCTCAAAGAGACTCTCCAATCCCTGATGGCTCACAGTGCGGAAGTAATTCTCTAAACACAGCTGCACCCAATCAAAGGCATGTTTTCCTAATTGAGTACATTCCTACATTCATTAAAATAATGATGTGCTATATTAAAAATTCTGTGCTTCGTAGACTCGTATCAGCTGTGATTACATAAGGGGGGGGGCAGACTGATTCAGGGTCTGTTCTTAGACATCTTGAGCATGTGATGATTACCACATAAAGCGTGGAAGTAGAGTGAGAACGTCTGACAGTTATTTCACTTCAGAAAAGGGTCCACGATGGTTGTTCCCCAGGACTCAAATCCTACAGAGAAACAGTGTAGATGTCACAAACCAGCTGAATGGCTGAGCAAATGACTTTCTCTTTGCAAAGCCCTGGGGATGAGCAACGCAACAATGGCACCACAGGGTAGAGATATTACAAATCTAAGCCTCCTTTTTTCCCCTGGCATCTCACTACAGGAGCCCACTGAAGAATTTTCTCTCATTCACTGGGACAGAATTGCTCGGCTTTGCTCAGCTTTCAATTATTTAAAAGGAGTCATGAGGAGGAAGACAAGGGTGAGAAAATCCTGGTTTTCTCACATCGCACTGGTGACAAGAGCCCTCGAGATACCTTGGTTGTCTTAGAAAATAATGCTTTTTTTCCCCTTTTTGTTCGGCTTACAATGACCCCACATCTGCAGAATTACCTGTTGTCACTGTACATCAAAGTCCTGACAAAAGTCTTTATCCAAGAAAATAGGCTGCTGAATATGAATAAACAGTCCAAAAGGCAACAAACCACATATCTAAAAGGTTAAAAAGCCATTATGGCTGACGTTTACCTTCAGTCTCAACACTTGTTAGACATGTCCACACAGATCCACAAGGTGGATGGAAATCAGCAAATCAAAGAATTTGGAAAGATACTTCCAAGAGAAGGAAACTTCTGTTTGTTGGTGTGGCTGTGTTGGGGGTGTCCCCTGCCCTTCTCCATGCTTACATGGAAGGGTTAATGGAAGAGCAACAGAACAGAGGGGCTGAATCTGGAGCCCATTAAATAGTTACAGCACAACCTGGCTGGCTTAACATCGACTTTGTATCCCATGATTACCAAAACAGAGCAACCTGGAAAAAGGCTCCGCACCAGTTGGTTCTGCATGCTCGGACAACCTCAATCCAAGCTGCTCACCGGTGTGTCTCCTTCTGCTCTTTGGCGAAATTCAATTTAAAGACTGAAGGGTTCTATTTTCTCTTCGACGTAAACAGGCTCGCGGGACGGGGTTGTAGAACAAGCGGTGTTGTGTTTATGGATGGAACCCTCAGATACGCAGCATCTGGAACCTCACAAAGACACACGCTGCCTTCAGCTTTTCCATATTTGAGCTGAGGACACACACTTTTTCCAGCAGCACTCTGACTAATGTAGTCAGAGAACAGGCACATCTGTGAGTCTACCTACACCCAGCGTGCCGTCGCTGCCCCGGCTCTGCCGACTGGCTTCCAAACTTCTTGTTTACCAACTTTGAGGTCACCGGCGTCTCAGGCTGACAGGAGCTGACGCAGGATTGCTGGAACCACCTGCTGTTGTCACCTATAATTAGTGATTTTCTCTAACAAACAGCCAATTTTTTAAAATCAAACAGCTGCTGATGGATTGAGATTCCTCCTGAGATGTTGGGGTGGCAGCCATTTGGGAGAAAAGAAACCACAAATCTAACAAATGGCAAGAAAAATTCTACTAAAGCGGTTGTTGGAGATAATCTAAACCGAACGGTTCTTCTCACTTACAGACATCCACCGCTCTCCTGACTTATTTAACTGCTTGACCACTGAATTCTGGGCATTTTGTTTGGGGCCTGGTTAGCCTTGTTTACTGCAAACATTTTGTGTCTTCTACCCTTTTTAAGCAGAAATAATCAGAAGCAATGTGTTAAATATCCCTGAGGCGTTCCAGTCTGGAACACTTCTCTGCTTTTCAACATTGATTCAACTTTAAGGATTTTGAATGATATTGTTGTCGGAGGTGCTTGTGATTCGTGGTAGCTTTATTTCCCTGACAGCCGACTGTGTGATTATTAAATTAAAAGAGTGTTGGGATTACATTAAAAAGCTTTAGGGAGACTCAGACTACAAAAGCCAAAAGATAAATAAAAGTAAATGTGTGGTACCTAAGGTCAAGAGCCAGACGATGAAAGGATCAGAAATCCATCCGCCTGCTGCGGATGGAGAAAGTAGTCCAGCGAGGCTTTTGTTTGGTTTCACATACACCTTCAAGCTTTGGTGTCTGAACCAAACAAAGAAGAAACATAAAAACATCTGACCACCTGGGAATAAGGAATCTGTGGTCGGCCTTGAGGTTAATGAAGCTCAAGCATGTCGTGTCCTGACTCATTAAAAGATGGCGACAGAAGGAAAACAAAACAACTGTTCTCTTTGTTAGGCTGCCACATTTATGGGACATTTGTAAATATAGAATTTCCTGCTGCTCTTCCGAACATCAGGTGTCCTGATTCCTCAAAGAAGAGCCGGTGCAGAAGGCGCCCTTGGAAACAAATAAGTTACCGCAGCAATGTCTAATTAGCTGCTGTGGAGAGGCCTTCTGGATGTCACACTGACTTCAGTATTTTTATTTAATTTTAATGTGTTTGATTTTACAATGCGGCTTTGGTACCAATTCAAATGCAAAACTTTGTTATTTGGAGGTTTTATTGTTTTCACATTGAGAGATCTTAGACATGAAAGAGCTTTTTTGGCACTTTCCTATTTTCGGTCCTCAAAACAAACCAAGACAGCAAGATGACAAATTGTGTTAATCATACGAATGCTCACATTTGTAACTTAGGTGTTTTTTTGTTTTTTTTAAATATAGATTTCCAGATCTTTCCAGGAAGTTTCCCGACGTGTTGTGGTAAAGACGGGCACCAGATCTAGTGGTCACAACTACAATAGCAGCAGGATTCCTGTGGAAAAAAGCATTAGCTACCTGAACTGGTGCTGACTATCAATCATAGATTTCTGTTTACCTCACAGCATCGCATTGAATCAACATGCTTATGTTCCTTTTTAGAGGATCAGAGACACACACCAGGAACATTCAGTGGTTCATTGCCCTTGACTTGAAATAAGATTCAAAAATCACCTGATTAGTACAAAAACAACGACGTGAGACAATTTCACATCACGAAACACACCTATTAGCCAGGTTCCCAACCAGTTCTGCCTACTTCTGTCCCTGTTTCCATGGATACCATTTTTTGCCATTACACGAAGTGGTCAGGGTACGCTGGGGACAGACAAACAGCTTGTTCTTGTTTTTGCACTTGTTAATAAGCTTGAGGGAGAATCTCCTGCTGCATGGATTTAAAGGCAGGAAGATGGACGTGATTTATGATAATAGACCAGCCGAGCGAGATTTACGATACGATTGTTATTACACAATGAGCGGCTAATTGCGTCGACAGAAGTCCATTACATAGTCAGCAGGTGATAGGATAATCAGAGTGGAAATTCTAATTCTGTCGGTGTGATGATGATGCTGATAATGTAAATAAAGGAGCATCGTTAGCTTTGCAGGTTAAACAGTGGGTTTGTGGACGGGCTATATTTTTGATACTTACTGCTGCTCATTGAACAGTGGGTCATGCTAAAGGCTAATTATGGGAAATTTAGACGGGAACTTTCACTAGATAAACAGAGGCCACATTAAATATTCCATCTGTGTAGAATTTGCTGTCATTTCTGGTGGCATGGAAGGCTAGGATGTATTTACACTACAGTCCAAACCTGTCTGTGAGTCTCAGTCAGGTACGGTTTATTTTTACCCAAACATGCTTATTAGCCTGCAGTTGGCAGCTTACTGTGCTAATAAGATCATCTGGCAGGTTATGTTTTCTCTTTCTTACTCTTCCCGAGACACTGTGATGAGTAAGATCTGATGGTTTACAGACTACAAGCTAATTGCTGAGAAGTCATAGGTAGACAAGACTCACTAATGCACAAGGAAAGGGAGGGCTGGCCAAGCTGCTCCCAGGCAACAGGCGAGCTACTGTAGCTGTTATTACTTAGAAAACATGTAGCCCAAACTGCAGACCGGTCGGGGTGTCCATGTCACCGAAACCACCGAAAGCTGCAAAGATGGACACCTGAGAACTGGACAACAGGTGCATGTACGTCATTTACCTGGGGAACCCATGGAACCATGGTGCACTATGGGAAGAGGGCAAAGGTAGTGTGATGCTTTGGTCAACATTCTGCTGGGAAACCTTTTGTCCACCTACCCAAGCATGGGTGCTGATGGAACCCATATTTCCTGATGGTTCTGGCTTTTTCCAGCAGGATAACAGGCCCTGTGAAAGGTTAAATTGGTCTGGAATGTAACATGTCCAGGTGGGTGCATTTATTTTCGTGTGTTTTTGGTTGTGTTTCCTGTGTTGCCGCTGCCTTTGCTTCTTGTGTCTCGGACTAATTGTGCACACCTGAACCCAATAAAATTAGTGTCCTAATAAAGGCTGGGTTCCTCTGGCTCCTTTTGCCAGAATGTTTGTTCTCCAGCTGTCTCCTATGTGTTTCCTTGTGGATTACTCCTCATGTTTCTTTGTGTTCCCTGTGGATCTTTCCCTATGGATCTTGGTTTTTCGTTTATTTTTTTAAGTAGTTAAACCTAGTTAATCTAGCGTTTCTAGTTTGGTTTTTTGTAAAACTGTTTCTAGCATGGCTAGTATTTTTGGTTTGTTTCTCTTGTCGTTTTTGAACAATACAGACTTGTACTGCAACTGTTGGGACTTCTGCTTCTGCTTATAGGTCTAGCCTCATTTTCACACACAGCAAGGAATCCAATTCAGAGGTGGGACACACTGGACTAGAGCTAGGGCATGTGCCAAAAATGCAAATGAATATAGTGTTTGAATAAATAAACCACAACAAGTCATTTTTCTGGGTTTAAATGGTGCAGTGTTTACATGCCTAAAGCCCCAGTTTCTACCCAGACCTACCCCTGTAAGGATGTGTGAGGGATGGACCTTGTTTCTTTCCAGATATGCAGAGCCTGACTTCGCCATTAGAGATAATTAAACTGGCTCAAAGAAATGAGTTGTGTGGAGCTAACAGGAAAGGTCTGATTGCCTGAACCCCAAGTTATATAAGTTTAATTTGAAACTAATCTGTGCAAGGTAAATGCATTTGCTCTAAACTTAAGGCAAAAAAAATAAATAAATAAATAAAAAGTGCATTCTACCATCAATTATGCCTCCACCAACAAGGCCGCTACAACAAGATTTTGTTATGCATGAAAATAATGGAAACTGGGATGGATGCAGTGCAGTGTTTATATGGCCGACACCAGGGGAAACTACGGAATGACACAATCCGCACTCGGAGAGAGAGGTTTATGCTAAATCACGTAGAGCCTGGATTTGAATATGGACTTAAAGAAATAATTAAAGATGAGGTCAACCTGTCCTGGTTTAGGACTCAGAGAAAAAGTAACAAAATAAAACATTTTTTGTCAAATTCTATGAAAGGGGTTTCAGAAATACTTATATAGTATTATGTTTCCAATGTTTTGGGCTCATGCCGTTTGAAACTTTTGTCTCTTCTGTTTGCCTTCACCATGTCCACCGCCTTGTCCGCTTTAATTTACTTTGTTTTCTTGCCGGCTGTTCCGTTCTCGTGTTCCGCGGCGCTACTTTGTCTTTCCGTCTGTTTTGTCTGGTTATTTGTGTGGCCTTTCTCCTCCGCCCTTCCTGGTTTCCAGCAGTGCACTTTTCTGCACAGACCAGCAGCCTTGTTATCCCTGCCGTATCCCCACTATAGCCCTCTTTTGTTCTCTTATTCATGATTTCACCTTCTTCTGCGTACCTTTCCCGGGGTTTCTCTGGCCCTGCATCTTCATCCATCTCTCAAGACCTTTGTTTGTATTTCAGGGCAGGTTTGATTTCAGATATCTGCCGTGTTTTGATTGTCTCTTTGGAAAACTCTTCAATCGGTGATCTAAACTGGATTCTTCCTGTTGCCTCCTGCAAAACTTCAAAAGGTCAGTCAAGTTGTTTTGGTAGATTTTACATACATACTTTAGAGTTTTTCATGTCCACAGATTTATATTTATGCAAAAACACCCAAGAAACTGCAATTAACTAGTTTCCTTGAACAATCAGCCAATGATTTGCATTTCTGTCTTTTATTAACTTTCTCAAAGGAACTTTTTCATTTTGTACTGAATAAAATTCTCAACCTTGTGCACATCTGGTACAAGAAGCCACAGAGGAGTGTGTAGGTGGCTCCTTCTATAAGGGATACATACAGTAAAAATGTACAAGCCTTTCTGCATAATGTTCCAGGCTCAGAGTAGGAAATATGGCAAAATAGGACTTATGTTGATGCTAGACAAGTAAACCATCAGATATTTCATCTGACAGATACTTAATTCAGATGCTGCATCAATTAAAGTAATTACACTAACAATTAAAAAACAACAACAACAACAAAAAAAAAAAAAACACATGATGGTGGTATTTTATTCATTTGATTCTCCTATAGATCATGAAATAAAACACTGGTCTGAAATCGATCGTATTATCATGTTACGTTAATGCCGATGACCCTCCACATGGAATATTAAACTTGTTTCCTTTTGAAATGACCCTTTTAAATGACCCTTTTTAAACAGAAGCATCCATCCATGTCCATGTTTGTGCAGATTTCTGTGTCAGAATACTGACATGACCACAAATAACGATCAATACCAGCCCAGAACAGACTGCACACATCTCAAATAAGCTTCAGTAGTGTCGGTTTTGTCATTTCTGCCTTGAGCCGCTTTTGTTGAATTGGTGTTGTGCAGCTTTTAGATCACACTGAGCCGCTGCTCATTTTTCACAGGGAAACACAAATGCTTTTTTTTTGTCCCCCCCTCCCGATGTTGCTCGGGGCAAATGCTTTCAAATGTGTGTGCAAAGGTGCTTCTCATCCCTCTGAGTCTCACTCTGAGACATGATGTGTCCCTAATTTGTGTGAAATGTGGAAGAAGGAAAAAAAGAATCTGGAAAAAATCCATCTGAGGAGAAGAAAAAAAATCCTTTAGAGAATACAAAACGAAGCATTTAACTAAAGCCTGATAATTTTATTTAAGTCAAAAGGTCCAGCTTTCAAAGTCAGTTGGGCCGCTTTGATCCCAAAAAGCACAGAAATGGATGAATGATGGACATGTATAGAAATACAATACTAGTGACATTGAGGAAAAATATTTTCTGCCTAAGTAGAATAAACTATACATTTTACATTAGTGCCTCTTATAACACCACAAGTGGCCTGTGTAAGAGTGGCCACCAATGTCAAAATGACTGAGCAAGGCACCAGATAACCGGTGCTTCCCGGGTCACGGCTCGGAGCCACGTGAATCGCACTCAAATGTTGTGTTGGACAGCTGAGCTAGCACAGGCGGATGTTGTGGAGTCATTTGTTGGACGCTGTGGCTCCTCTGAACATCTTCAAACAGCACTAAAAGTAGACTCATTTATTGAGAGAAGCGTCTGTGTCACCCTGTAGTGGCGTAGGTGGACTCAGAGCTCAGCTGATGCCAGGGTGAGGATTACTCCCTCCTCTCCATGCACACACTAATTCACAGCTCAAAAGCTCTCTATTAGATTAAAATGCTCTTTCTGTGCCACCGTGAGCCAGATTGCGAGGGTCGTTTTACCATCGTGTGTTTTTTGCTGACCAGATCCTCCTCCGATCCCTTCGCACACACTTCCTGCTCTGCTGTGCAGGGATGAAATTTCAAGTAATGAACCCGGTACTGAGGTACAGCGCTCCAGATCAGGTTCCATGTGTAATGAGTCAATGGGGACAAGAAAAAGCTTCAAATACGGTTAAAAAGTGTTTCTACAAAATGCGTAAATGTTAATATTTACAGCCATCTTGATGGAAATCGCTCTATTTCCTCATTCTTCAGGTTTATTTTCTATATCTGTGTGTAATATTACTAACTTTCTCCATGAATTTAGTGTAGCTCTAAGTCTCTAAGTGTTATCAGGATGAATGGGGTGTTTGTACTGTATTATCTCCTTCAGAATTTGTACTAATATCATGTTTTCCTGTTTCAGCGGTGCTGCATTCGCTCCAAATGTCCTTTCTTTCATTAAAGTGCCAGATCTCAAGCTATTATCATTAAATCACATGCAGACCGCAGCTTTTAGAACGTCATCACGTCTGTAAACAACATCATTCCATCCGGATTACAAGAAAAATCTGATAAGGATAAACACGTTGTGAAGCTGGAATTACCCTCTTGTTGCTACACCATCTAGCGTTTTTTGCCGAGCAGCCTGTTGTGTAGTGCAGCACAGTGACAGAAACAATCAACCCAGTTTGGACCCAGGTGTGATCCAAGCTGCAAAGTCAAACCCAGAACCTGTCCCATGTCTTCTGGTGAGTCTAATTGCTTCTTGGCAGCTGCTGAGGAGTTTGATGCATTTGTGCGAGTGTGATCCGCAGTCGACCAAAGACCTTGCTGTGGTTAATGAAATTAAAGCCCTGCATGCTGTTTGTTTTCCATGGGAAACCTGCAGAATTACAAATATATGTATGTAATCAAGAGGACAATGGTTTTATTCAAACAATTTCTTATTATCAGGCCCAGTGTCTTGTCTCCCAGTCATCCACTTCCTCATCAGGCTCCTCCCCATCACCTTTCTGCAACCATTTTGGATAGGTCCTTGTTCTCCATTCAGGATTTATATTCAGAGAATGCCATTTCTTCTCTTCACACCTTCACCTTGTCTGAACTCCTCAAACATGACCTTTGCATTCATGGAGTGATCATCTGCTTCTACATCATGCGTGCACTGATTATCGAGCCCATGAAGCAGTGCTTGTGAAGAGCGCCTCCATTGTGCACTGGCTGTGTAACGACCCCATAACCTCATTTGTATTCCCCGTCTGATCCGTTTTGAATTGAATTAAAAGCATTCATTAAACCATTTATATGCTGAACACATTCACTCATGTTTTTATCATGTATTCATGAGAATTTCTATTTTACGGGAACTGAAATGAGAGAAAATAAAAGATATCTTTTAAAATTTCCAGAGGTGCAAATAATATAGACGTCATTTCTAATTTAAATCACATTCCCCTATGCAACACGTGTTCTATTAATCTGAAGAATAACTGATGGATCTCTGGCAGGAGCCACAATTCAGACAGGCCGATGCTTAAAGGAGTCACGGAAACAGTTCACACAAGTAATCAGCTGTGGTCATTTTTAAAAAAAATCATTTAATCTAATCTTAAGGGGAAAAATAATTGTAGACATAATGTAAGAATGACGCTTTTCTGTGTACTGCTATCATGATCTGTAATTTACTGGTAAACACTTACTGTAGATCATCTCCTGAGAGCAGACTCAGACAGGAAACATCTACTCTCTTCATTGACTTGTTTAGAGACATGTTCTTCATCCTCTTCCTCCTCCTCCTCCTCCCTTGTTCATAACCGACTTCCAACAGCCGCCCTCAGCTGGTGGAATGCCCGAGTAGAGGAAGTGGTGGGAGTGAAGCCTGGGAGATGCTTCACGTTTGAGCAGATTCATTCATGGCTGCTCCTCCACAGTGACGGAGTGAACCGCCATGGGTGTGGGCGGGGCGGGACGGGGAATAAAAGAGGGGAATGTTCGTCTCAATCACGCTGTGGGGGGGTGACGCCTCAAAATCGAGGCTCCGTTTTGTCAGAGGAATTATGCTGCTGGTATCAATCTTGTTACAGCACATGCTACTGTGGTAACGAGACATAGCAGCACCTTGGCTCTTCTAATCAGCCGTTTTCATGATTTCCGTCTGAAGAATCCACCAGCTTCCCAACATGGCTGAGAAATTTCATCCAACCGAATCAATCTTCAAGAAAATATCGCATGAACTTTAACAATGATCATAATTAATTAAAAGATATTGACTATTAATGATTACGTATGACTGCATGCTAACAAAGCCCTTGTTTCATGACTCACATGCTGGAGGCAGGGATTAGCTTGCATAACCATGTGCTCATTAATGTGCAGTAATTTGTTAATTTTCTCTTTTTGTGTTTGCACAGGAGCCAGCTAACGTGGTGGGTCTGTTTGAGCACAAGCCGTTCCTTTACTGCCACAAATACCAAAAAAGGAAGCAGCCAACTTTGAGTTTACCAAGATGAAAGCAGAGAAAGTTGAACTGGATGATGATTATCGTAGCAGCCATAATAATCCTTTTATGGGCTAATCAATGGACAGAGTTGGCGGCTGCAGTGTCACTGTGCAGGATGTGCTGACAGCGCGTTGTCATCCACCCACAGTGGACTTCTAAAACCGGAGCGCAGCCAAATATGATGAGGAGGCAGAAAGAGAGGAGGCTGTTCCACACTTGGAGACGCCTCGGCTGCTCAGAGATAATCTCATATCGGACACAATAAAACCCAAGCTACATCAGAGCTGATGAGGCAATTCGCGGAGAATAGAGGGAACATCTGACAAGGGTCTGGTGCGACTGTTGGGCAAATGGAGAAAAAAAAAAAAGATGAGACGTGCAAGGTTGAGTTGAAAATATGACGCAAAAGGCCTAAAACAGATATTTAGCTTGATTATCAATAATATCATCGATAGCATTCCTGTGTAGGCGTGAGTGACTGATTGCCTTGAAGGTGTCATCATAATGCAGTCAGCTGATTGGTACCTCCAGTGACTCTGAGGCAGATTTCTACATCACATGCAGCCAGCATTTCCAGCCCGTGCTGAGCAGATGTTCCAGCTGCAGCACCTGCAGCACTGCTCTCCCTCACCGAACCACTCACTCTGGCTTCACTGGGCTAAAACTCTGTTTAATTCGAATTACTGAACATTAAAAAACAGAGCCATGGGTGCATTCCGAGAACATGGTGAGGAGGTTTTGAGTGGGCTAGGAGAAACTAAATTAAGCCTTCATAGATAAGAGGATGGACAGGGTCGCTCCCTGGAAAAAGGAGGCAAAGATCAGCTGAATAAACAGCTGGATTTGCAGACATGGAACATCAGCGTCATGCTAACTTGACTGATCACCCTGGCTGGTTTAAGTTGCATCTGTCTGTGTCCAACGCGCGCACACGCACACACACACACACACACACACACACACACACACAGTGTTCCTTCCTCTTCTCCCAGTTAATAACGCCGCATGATATTTCCAGTGTAGATAGCCGCAAAGCGTGAAATCAATTTAAGAGCAAAGCAGCACGAGAATAAACTGGACTGGAGAGGAAAGTCTGAATTTAAATGTTTCCTTGATTCAATATAGCGATTTAATAAACAGTGCACAGGAAAGGAAGGGGCTCAACCAAGAGGTGTCACTGGAGTTTGGATTACATTTTTCTCTTATGGTATAGATAGAACATGATTTGTGTCATTGTTGCAACGTTGAGGTGACTTCAAGCTTTAAGAGTTTGTCTTTAAATAAGAATGTATCGTCTGCATCATGCACAACTGTAGCACATGAGGCCTGACTGGTGTTGAGGGCCTCGCAGTCCCACAGGCCTGGATTATGAGCAAAGCCTCCCACGAAGCGAGTTGAGATTATCTCTCATTTTAATCTTTGCTGTGTGTTCAGTTACTGAGATCTAAAAATAGCATCAGATTTACAGAATAGAACCACTCAGATGCTGCCTGTGACATTAGGAGGGATAAAGAAAACACTTTAGTCAGCCTGTATTCTTTCTTTGACAGATTAGGATGGTTAATACCTGATAAAGAGCGGCATATTTATCCCTTAAAAAGTTCAAATCTGAAGGAAAGTTCATCCCAGGACAGACATGCACAAAGTCAACTTCTGAGGTCATTTTAGGTAAAAGTTCTGCTGTGTCTAAATGAAACAGCTTAAAAAGTGCCCAGAACCAGCATGCACACATAGCATCATCAGAAATGATGGAATTGGCTCAAGACAAGGCCTCATGGACCAAAGACTGTTTTTTCCCTCTTTGACTGGATTAGCCTGCAGCACAACACGCCGTCGATACTCTACATGGAACGAGCAGGTAGAACGCGATCAATCCTCTTTGTTCTCCTCCTCCTCCTCTGATTGTATTCTTCTGCTCCCCACTCAGCAGCTCCCTCACAGATCCGACTGTGGCCTCCTTTTGAAGCTTTATGCTGCAAATGTTGAACTTTGCGTAGTCGTGGTAACAGCCAATACGGTTCTGCTCGTGGGCCTTGTAATGCCTTTGAGGATTTGCAGGAGAGGTCGATTGACAACTTTACTGGAGCTGCACAAATGTATGGGTTTTATTATTACTGTTCCATGGCCAGAGCATTATCTACAGCAGATTTCCAATGTGATCAAATTTCCCACAATTCATCTCTTACAAAAATGAAACCACATTTAAAGCTGTCCTTTGACTCGTGTCAAAGGTCAGATGAACCCAGCGAGAGGTCAAACCAAGTGCCGTGGTGGCCTTCAGCTAAAGTGATATATTCAACCTTCCAACATAATTCTGCAAACTTTTTTCCGCCTTCAACAAGACGTGACCCTGTCTCGTAATAATGTGCGCTGACTATTTTTGCAGATGCTTAGAAGCGGAACCTCACACCGCTGACCTTTCCTCGAGAAGAAACGGTGCAGCCGCAGCAGAAACAGATGATGAATGTTTAATGGTCCATATAGCCAATATTAAAAGGACACCTAAAGTGTTAAAACAGCCATTATCAGGAGGCCTTTTTAAAACTATTTATTTTTACTAAAACCAGAGTGAGAAGCTGCAAATAAACCACAGAGATGTAAAAATTAAAACTGTAATTACCAACGTGTCAGCATGAGTGAGCGGCGATCTCTGACATTCTATATATTCATCTTCGATTGCTTCAACATGAATAAGTCAGCTCAGGCCTCCCCCCCACCTTATCACCGCCGGTTAAGTGATGGAATAGAGGTCAACATGTGCAGCAGGCAAGACGTGAGATGTTTCTATGCCAGGGGATAATAAGCACCGGCAATTGAGTCTGAATGTTGTCAGGGAGTCACTATCTGCCTTCCGCTGGATAACAAGAGGGGATCAGAGCGGCGCTGTTCCAGGGCGGCCAGCGAGACAAGTTTAATGTCGCTCTCCAGAAGTCTTTTCCAAGGGCTCACCTAACATGTCCTCTTGAAGGTCAGGACACCGGAGCACATGGCTGGGATGCGTCCATGTGCTGCCTTCAAAGACAAACCAATTTCTCCAAATCAGTCAGGATTTATCGTGTTGGGAAACTATTTTTTAAAACAGCTGCATTTTAATTTCTTTGGCTTCCTGTTTCCATGGCTGATTTTAAGACACAAGCCTTTAGCTCATTTTATCTAAAAAAAAAAAAAAAAAATGCATAAAGTCAGAGGATTTTAAGAACTAAACGCGAAAAAATAAAAATACTTGTTTGCATTTCCTGTCAGAGTCAATAAAACTCAGCTGATATGCTCCAACTGAACCATGAAGGAGAATGTGTCCCCCCCTTAAAAATGCAATTTCTGTAATATTTATTCCAAAAAACACAGAAGTGGGGTGAAGGTTGGGCTGAACCAGTGTTCAGACAGCCCAGGGACAGTGAGGAGACTGTAGCTGCAGAGAGACAACTCCAGCCAAGAGATGCAAATATCAGAGAGAAACAGGGAAGGAGACGGTGTGGGAGTCAGATCTGGCTCCGGTGCGCAGCTGAAGCCAGGTATTTAAAGCAGAATTGATTGAAAATGATTAGCAGCTTGCTGGCTGATGCCTGCACACCTGACACTGCCTCAGTCATCACAGCCTCGTGCATATAAATGCTGGCGAGCAGCAGCTGGTCCCAGAGCAGAGGCAACGTTAAAGGTGTCTGCCCATGTGTGCAAAGGTTGATGGTTTAGGTTCCAAAGAAGATCCCATAGAACTGTTTGAGCTAACCAGGATATGGTTGTTTCCTGTGACAGAACAGCCTGAAAAGTTTTCCTCACAGCTACAACACTGAGAAAAAGTTTGGCTGTTAGTGGTAATGATGATTTAGAAACCCTGAGGAACTCTCCGATGATCTCAGTTACACACAAACGCAGATTTATGAGGACATCAGACTCTTTTCCAATCTTCATCTGCCAGTTTCGAGGAGAAAGACCTTGTAAATGGTCCATTTGTACCAAATGGGGACGGAGGATCTGATGCCGAAAACTCGTCCAGCATATCAGATGGGAAATGGATCGGGAGCGATTCCCCGTTAATAGAAACGCTGGACATTGTTCTCCAATGGGAACAGTTGGAGATGTCCATTACCCCCGCTTTAATGTTTGGCAGATCCGGACGCGAACAATGGCTGAATTCTAAAGGATTGTGCAGAATAAAACAAGTTATTTTGTATGGTAGTGACAGATTACAGTAACATGAGCTATGATATGGTGATCTGGCACTACAGAATTGTTTGGGTGTCTGCCGACATACACGCGTACACCATTTGGTAAAAATGCAATTCGGAGTGCTACAGTGAGAGAAACATCCTTTTAATAATTGAAAGAATCTTTCAAATATTTAAAAATCCTGACCATCTGCGGAGGGGTCAGACTGTCTGAAGGATGAATCTCTGCAGAATCAGTCATTGCTTCAATGTCCTCTAATCCTGAATTAGAAGTCTACACGTGCTAAACCACAGAACAAAAATACACGGCCCAGAATAGTCCAAGCATCTGTATTATGAATAACTTCACACTTTCCAGCATACAGCATTCATTCCTGACACCCAGTTAAGTGTGAAGGTGACTCGCTTGCTGGGATATTAGCTTAGTTTGGCTGCATATCGGCTGCTAATCGCATGCACATTTCTGCAAGCCATTACCAGAGCGTAGAGCCAAAACACTGATCAATGCCAAATTAACTGGATTGATTTTTCAAAAATGTATATAATTTACGCAAGCACGCAACCAGACAGAGTTCTTGTGAGAAGAAATGAATAGCTACTTTTAAAAACAGTTCAAAGCCTACATTAATAAGAGGGATAAGTCATACTTCCATGGCAACGGTGCCCTGATGGCAAAAGTAATCATGAACTAAAAAGACGGGTGCCGTGCAAAGCCTTGAAAATAATCAGAAAATTGAATTGCATAATGAGCGAGTGCTGGAGAGACAGGTTCTACTGAGGTTCCTCTTGTTCTTTTAACATCCTGCAGTCAGACATCTGGTTCATTAGGACTTCTTTCTTTTATGTCCATACGTTCTCCAGAAAGTCAAGTATCCTTTGAGAATATAAATCCTGAATCCTGCAGGCGTCACAAAGCTTTCACTGTTGCCAAAGCTCCAGTCCATCAAAGCAACGTGAGGATCTTTGTACTCGGCTTTTAACAGCAAATAGATGGCAAATGGTCAAATGCTTTGCTGCATTTGACCATTTGATGAAAAGAAATCACACTGATGAAAATAAATCACAATGGAAACTTTGGCAAACAATATTGAAAATGTGAATGGTCAAAACAGATTCTGATGGGGGGTTTTTGTTGTTATTTTTGTCTTGGTTTCATTGCGAATTTAATGTGCAAAATGGGTAACATATTAAAATAATTGCATGTTTGGAAACACAGCTGGGCAAACGCCAGTTCTGTGTTTGAGAACTGCAGAATTGGTCTCATGAGCTAGATTGTGTTTGTAGTTTTTGCATCTTCTTAAAGTGGTTAAATGCTTCGAGGCTTTTGATCTGCATTCTGGGTCTCATAATTACTTGAGGAACATTGTTGTAAAATAAGCTTGGTTGATTTGCTCCTTTAAACTTCAGGCGATTAGTTCCGCTCAAGGTTCACACGGCAGCTCCTCCTGAATCCTCTGTGCTCCTTCTTAAGAAAAACTGACCCAAAAGTTTGGCCCTCATTAGAAAACGGACCTTTTGGAGCTTTTTTAATTTTAAGGAAAATAGAAAGGGCCTTTCTTGGCCTGATTCTCAGTGCTTCAACTCTAATTCCATAACACTGTCACTGACTCTAACTACACTATTTATTGTTTAATTTCTTCTAATAAAATAATAAAAAAACAATTTTGACATTTATGGATCCTAAAGCTTTTGTTACAGGTGGTGTTCTCACACATTTGATGGGATTTAAAAAAGAATCAGGTTCAAACCACTTTTGAAATTGTGATGCATTTTACTGTCGTGTGGAAACGTGTGTGCGTAAAAGCACGACCCCGTATAATTCGGCTTGATTCCACATGCATAAACATGATTAACTTAGAGGCGGTTAAATTCGATTCATTCAAATTCCGCTCGGGGCGCTAAAAGATCTATGGCTGCCGTTGAATTATGTGCATAATCTGGACATGTTGAGGAGCCGCTGAGTTCTGAAAAGCTGATAAATACCAGAGCGAGGACGCCGTCCGTGATCACACTGAATGATCAGGACACGATTGTTGTCTTGTTGGGGAGTTTCTCCATTTATTTTCAAGTTTCCCTGACAGCTGTCCTGAGTTCAGTCTTTGCCTAAGAACACACCTGCACCGAATTAATCAAGATCTGCCTTCAGCTCGTGGTGTCGTCAGGTGTGCGACTAATCAGATTAATTGCGGTTGCATTTCTACATTTTTGTGACACTATTTATTTATTTATTTATTTGAAACATGTACTGCTTTTACAGCATGTATGATTTACTTTTGTAACCTTTATTTCATCTATACATCTGGATTTTCCTCCTCCAGAGAAGAAAAAAGAGGTGTTTATTCTCTTCTCTCTATTTCCTGCCTCTTAAATTTCACGTGCCAATCATGCCAGACTTGTGCTGTGTAGTTGAATAGCTGAAGTACTACTATGACTTCAGTAATCCAAGGTTTTAATAATCCACAATATATTTCTCTCATATTTAAGCTATTTGGACATAACTGCTGCTTTAAAGAGTATGGACTACGTATATCTGTCTCTATCTCTCTCAGTTATATCTTATACAGCACAGAAAATATGCTGTGTGTGTGTATATATATTAGCATACTCCATCCAAAATGGTGTCTCATCTTAAATTTCTGGAGTAAATCCCCTTAGCCAGAAAGAGTCAGAGGGGCTGTGCTGGTGATCCTCGCTGCGAAGCCGCTCTGTATCGGTCATTAGCTTCCCACTGGGTGCAGCAGCGTGGCTGGCCTCTCACGCAGCCATCGCCAGACTGCCTTCCTTCAGTAAGCACCTCTCCATGAACCATGAAATGGCCCAACAAAACTCATACATTTAATCCGGCATATTAAAGCTCCCCGTATGGAAACCAATCTAAATCCTGATGGTTCCCCATTTAATGCCAAAACAAAAGCATGTTAGTGGAAATCCTCTCCTCTCTGATTAGCTGAAAGTGGTGTTTTAACAATGAAATACACAATTTAGCAGCTCATAAAGTTCCGTGGTTCCATTTCACGTGTTGTCGTCGAGTTAAATGGAGGTTTGAGCAGATTACGGCCGACCAGTTGGCTCCCTGGTGTTATCTGACATGCCAGGCAGAAGATTGCATCAGCATATTCAGCCCAGGCAGGGAATGTGGGAAATAAGGCATGCATGGGCTTCCAAGTGGTCTCTTTGAGAAGCTAAAGCCTCGGTTTAATCTTTTCTTTGTCGAGCGTGAGGTCGCGGCTGTCTGTCACTCTCTTTACATCCTAATAGACTTTTTTCTTTGTGGCAAAAATGGAAACAGAAACATGCCGTGGTGGGTGCATCCAGGCAAGTGCAGGCACATTTTTTTATTTGATTTTCATCCTCACACTAAATGACAATCACCTGAGGTAATAGTTAATATATTTTTTTAATTAGATATTTGTTAAAGGAGTCTGAAAAGGAGGAGGAAAATTTGAATATATGAAAAATGTGCAGAAACACAAGAGTAACAAGAAAATCCCTAAATTTAATAGCATATAAAACATGTCTACTGAATAAAGTTATGAAGCGTGAAGGTAAAATAATGCCTTATTTTAGTCTCACCGACACTAAACCACCAACATGCACATTTTAATAAACTACATACTGGTGATAATATGAAAATATAAATGACCATTTTAGAAATTCTCGCCGTGGGTCTCTGTCAGGATACTTCTGTCACCCGCTATCATTTAAAAGTAATTATCATTTGTTCCAGTTTCTGTTCTTGTGGATTTTGTCAGTGAAATTTGTTACCCAGGGAAAAAGAACTAATTTCTGTCTGCGATACATCAGCCGCCGCCTGCAGAACGCTCTGAAAAGTTTGCTGCCTCACAGTCAAAGAGTCACGACCAGACCGGAACTTTTCTTTTCCCAAACTGTCATATCATCACCTCCAGGTGATTCTGGAATCTGAAAAGAAGGTATAACGAGTCTGCAGCTAGATGTGCTTCATTATCATTGGGGAGGTTTCTTTTCCCTGGTTGAGGATGTTTCTAGACCATCATTCAGTCCTCTTGTTTATGAATTATAAACATTAAAATAACCCTGACATGGAAATTTGGATATGTCAACATTAGCACAAGTGTGTAGCCTTGGGCTGTAATGGAGGGCGATTCTCCACATCAGCTGACTCTTTACCCTGTTGCTCAATTACTTCAGTGTTAATTTAATGTTTTGAGAACGCATTCATACATTTAATGTTGATTAAATTTGTCCCAATTAACGAACTCGCATTAAACATCTGCGGAGAACATCAGGACTGAGCTCCATTACTAATAATCACAGCGCGTTCTGCACAATACGCCAATTACATATGATGAATTACACAAAAGGAAATGAGTAGGACGCAGGTGCCAGAAGACACTCCGGCAACTTGATGGGCAATTTCTCCTTTGTTGCTTTTCAAACACTTCAAGCACAAAACAAACGCTGTGTGTCCGTGAGAATGGCAGATTGATTTGATCTCAGGGCAGCAATCTATTAATGGAAGTTAGAAATGCTGAGCACTGAGGTGAAACACCTACGGGAATGGGAAACCTGGGGAGCGCGTGGGTGGCCCACAACTTTCCGACTGTAATCCAAGCTGTAATGTAAAATCAGCTCCTGTGCCACCAACAGGTTAATCATACCTTTTTCTTCGTGGAGCGTTTCAGCGCTCAGATTAGTCCACAGTCATGTGGTGCATGTTTGCATCGCTGCATATTTTTGAAACAAAATCTAAAGCATACGTGAGACATTTGTATCGCCATGGGAACAAAGCTGGGTACACTATTGGCAGAGGCTCTGGTGGACATGTGCTCCGTGGACCATCTGTGGACTCCAGGATCCTTCAAGCACATATGAAGCTCTTTAATCATTAAACTTCACAAACCTCACTGATACAATACTGCTGGTTTATTTTCAAGTGGTAAGGATGACCTGATGCGAGACCTTTGTGAGAGTTCATCTCCTGGCCAATTTAAGATTTGTCAGCTTGTTGGGCTCATTAGGCCAGTTTTGTTTCTGTTTTTCCCCCTTTGGTAATTTGACTCAGTGGTGACTAAATTGGAAAAATATAATCAGAAACCATTTTCCAAAATAGAATTTCACCAATCTCAGAATCAAGAGCGAAGAACCATCCAGCCAATGTTCACAAATATATGAAGGTTATTTCACACAAAGGAGCATTTAAACTTGTGTTTGTAATCAGGAAGAGCAGAAATTATTCTGTTTGATAAGATTCTGCTGGAAACATGCTGTCACAAGGCATATGGCACACGCAGCAGTCTTACAGGGTGCCTTTGCTATTTTTAGAACACTTTTCAATTTTTCATAAATTGTTTGCTACGTGTGTTGCCTGTTTTCTCCATCACTGGTGCAGCAGTGCAGACAGCCAAACATGGAACCAGTGATGTTGGGATGAAACCAGGCTGAAATTCAGTCTCCTCTTGATATACAGTATATAATCAGTTCTTTTAGCTGTTCCAACAGCCTGGAGCTATTGTTGACAACCGAGAGGAGGGACAACTGAGTCGGTTGTGTGAATTTGGAATCATCACCTCAGTTGTTTTTCTTTTCATTGATTTGATAAATCAGGGTAATGTCATTTTGCAGTTTATCATAAGACTTGTATCTCATCTGATGTCAGATATTCCAGAGGGAACACAGACACCATGCAGGCCAGGAGAGCCGTGATCGATTGGCCAAACTACATCATTTCTGGTCGTTGCTTTTCCGACCTGACTTAGTATTGTATATCTTTCCAGGTTTTGCCCAAGAGGATTATATTTGTTTGCAATCAGTTTGAAAGTCAGCAAAACAGCTGGTTATAACAGTCTGTTAAAAATGCAGCGCCCTCTGACAGGACGCTGCAGAGCAAACCAGATAACAGTCTGCTGATGTTGAACCGCATCTGCACAGGAAACACGTTCACATTGCCAATAGGCCACACAGACACACAACGAGCCCCTTAGGAAGAAGAGCTGGGGAATGTATTACCTCTATGAAAATACTCACAAAGATAGCTACAACAGTGTGTGTCTGTGTGTGTGTGTGTGTGTGTGTGTAGCTCAGTTGCTTTTGCACATCTGGATCCTGTCATTTTCCACCATTCAGCCACAGCGGAAGGTCGAGCTTGTTGTCTCTGAATCACTGTGACTGCTACTGTCTCCTCCAGGTCACTCTCTCATGCTGCTCTGTTTCAGACTGGATCAGTTGGTCCTCCAGGAGTTTTCTGTCTCTATTTTTTCTCTATTTTGCTGCTTGCATCCTCGAGTCTGTCTACAGAGGCTCTCCAGGACCTGCTGCAGAAACCAGCTGCCATCTCATCGTTCAGGGGTGGAGCTTCTGTTCTGTGATGGTTGTTGTCCACCAATCATATCTAACCCGATGCTTAAAATCTCCTCAGACCCAAACGTCCTCCAAGGTGACGTTGCCTGTGGTGCCGGTTGTTGTGTTCTGTCGCCCCCTTGTAGAGGTTTGACTGGTAAAGGCCCACAGCAACAGTTGCATGCAGAATCTCTCCCACCTCTGCTCCTGAATCTTTAATCTCTTCCAGATGGTCATAAATGTCTTCCAGGCTTCACTCACAAGTTTCTTTTTGCACGATGAGACAATTTGTGAGGATTACCAGCTCCGGACACATTCACATGTGTGACAAACTCCCTCAGATTGTTAATAATGGAGGGTTCATTAAACTCCAGGACTTTTTTTCCCTCCTCTGATGGGGTTGGATCATCCCTCTGTTTTAATGGTGTCATTGTAACAGGAATACTGACTAACCTGTGACACCGGAGCATATTAACTTTCATAACAACATCCTTTCTTTCTTTGCATGATGGTGGCAGAAATGGGGCGTAAATTGGAAATTATGAGATTAGGATCAGATTATAATCCCATTCTTCTGGCAACCATTATGAGTGGATTTTAGCACGACACCTGTCCTCTCCCATCTTTGCAAGTGAGGATTTGAGGGTCGTTTTCTTTAAGGAAAGATGTAAAAGGTTTTATTCATGATTACAGCTGTTCCACTTAGTTATTGCAGACAATACGACAGGGATTTTTAAATCAATTCCTCCTGGGACAGACATGTCAAATATGAGTATGTATAATGTGATGAGAGTGTGTCTTTCTGGTTAAAACTACCTGGCTCCTCTCCAGCCAGATGAGTCTGTGCCATCTTTAGGTGTGAATTACATTTGGAATAAGGATCAATTGCATTTCCAAAATACCAGAAGGCACTCGAGCTATGACTGCTCTGTGTGTGTGTGTGTGTGTGTGTGTGTGTGTGTGTGTGTGTGTGTGTGCGAGTGTGTTTATCTGCAGGTTGGACAGATCTCCATTCTGGTCAGAAAGTAGGACATCAAAAAAAAAAAAAAAAGCAGAAAAGAGGCCAACAGCTGACTAGCCTGTGGCTGAACATCCTGCACGTGGTGTTACTGCACTCCTGCTGCAGGATGAGCGACGGGGTGGGGAAGCGGACTGGCTCGATGTGGGGTTTCCATTTGTGCTTTTCTCCCACACTGCTGC
>BJFM01000975.1:452546-468314 GCA_016586285.1 Arothron firmamentum
AAAAAAAAAAAAAGGTGACATTGAGTTTGTAACAGTAAAAGTGTAAATTATTGAGTGGTGTGTGTGTGTGTGTTGGTATAAATATATATGTATATATCGTTGTTGGAAGGCTTTGTCACGACAGTAAAGAGTGACATTTTCCATATCTGGTGGATATGGTGGATATGATTCTAAGTGCAAGGACCACATTTCCAACCCCTCAGATGATATAATATCTCCAGTACATTTTCAAATGTATTTCCTTTATTCAAAGGAATAGATGGTTGAAGGGCTCAGAACATGAAGGTAGGGAGAATCTTGACTCTCTTTAGATGAGGGATAAAATACTTATCCCTGCTTTTGATGTTTGTGTTTTATCTCTTCCAGTTTCGAGAGCGCTCACTTTCTTTTTGGCCATTTCTTTCGAATATTAAATGTGGGTTGTTTTGTTAAAATCTGTTGATGGGATCACAGAAGTGTGGTGTATTTGAGGATTTTTACAAATGCCTCATGAATATGTAGAACATCATTTCTCAAAATAATTTGACACCACAGTCTTGAACAGAAAAATACTTTTATGTGGCAATATTATTTATTTCCTGTGAAATGATAGATGTTGAGTCCCTGTATGCTGATGTTATAATCTGAATTTTGTACACACACACATTCATATTTTTAACACTTATACAAAAACCCAAATGAAAGGCTGTAATATCTTTTGTCAAAATATCAATCGTGTTTAGGCTCTGTGACAGAATGTTTTATTATCTTTCTTAACAATCACACGGATAAGTACTTCACCACTTGACTCGAGTAACTAAGACGGCATTGACAGAGAGAGGAAAAAAGCTGTCTGTCCATCTATATTTAAAAGGAAAATCAGAGCCATTGTCGCCTCAATGGGCTGAGCTTCTTAAACATGATGGACTCGGAGCGATGACCTCCAACGCTTCACATAAAGGCTTCTCAGGGTGGAGTGACACAACACAATGATGATCCCACCAGGCCAGAAGGCTGCTGTGATAAACCCAACGTTCAAGGTGAAGAGAAATTCCATCAGTCCCATTGGGCAAATAGGGGCAAAGTTCCATTAAAAACTACTGTCTTAATTAATCAGTCTGCAAAAGGATAACTAATCTAAATTATGATTATCTCTAAAACCTGTTTTAATTGATATGAAGTAAGTTTGACTCAATTTAAAAGTACCAGAACTTTCCAGAGGATTTCCAGGAAGTGGCTGCAGTGTTGATGATTTGTGATGGCCAGATCCATCCAGCACCATTTTGCCTCAGTCAGTTTATAAACCACACATTATACACACTGTAAATGAGGTCTTCACATGAATCCATATCTTTTTAATGTTGGAATAAAACCAAATATGATTTTCTGAGAGCTGAAGCTGAACATCTGCACATGATTCTAATATTTTCGACACAAATTTTAAAAGGGAAGCAGCGCTGCCTGGTTCTTAACAAACTTTATTCTGTTTTTTTTTTTTGTTTGTTTGTTTTGTTGTTTTTTGGGGGAGCGGGGGGGAGGGGGGTTCAGTGCTTTTCAGGCCATCATTTTTCAAAAGCAGCCATAACCGTTATGGCATATTTATGGTATCGGGAGTACGCATGCTGACGCCCAAATGAAAATATAATTCACTTTGTTTTTGCAGAAGGTGATGGATAACGGCCTCGGCTGAATGCGGCTCATCTTAACAAAAACAGGGATTTAAATGGAAATACAAACCAAATCTGCTGTCGTATAATAATGTAATGGACTCTTGCCAGTTGACATAAATATCCCTCGACTAAAAGCAGCGATAGAAGCTTTTTCCAAGCTGTTATTAGATTTCCTGTCAGATAAAGCACCGGGCCCAGAACATGATTGTGTTTTCATGTAGAACCAACAAGAGAAATGATGAGGATCCAATTAATTCTATTTCTTTTGTTTTTCCATCTAACTAAATGGTTTAGTTAAGTAGTGCACTGATTAAATGCAGAGGGAAAACAATACAGCTTAAGTATAATAAATCAGGTCCATGATAAAAATTCATTATCTTCTGTATAATCAGAAAACGTATTGTTGGTCTATATTTCATACATTAGCAACTTCACTCTTTTTGTTCCATCCTCTAAAAGCGCTCTCTGATTATGTGGCTGTTTTGTGGAGAGTCAATAAGTCGAAGGGAGCCAGAAAAACTGGCCATGAATGACTTATTTCTCCATAATCAAAGCAAAAACCTTGACAGCGCGTCTGACATTAATTTTGCCGAATGCCAACGCGGCAGATGGCATAAATCAAATGCAAAGCCTGCAGAAGCGCAGCGGCCCTTTGGCCCCACGGTCACCGTGTTCACATGCGTTCACAGCTGATGAGCACTGTCGGCTAATTCCACAATAACCCACCATATTTCCCACCAGTGCTCACATTTCAATTTTTAATATGAAATGCATAATTCAGTCCAATAACAGCGCAATTATTTGCATATTTGTTTCCAGATGCAGGTACACAACTGCAACCTGTAATCAGGCCACAGCAGTGAGGTCAGGTGTAGTCTGGTCAGGTCCTCACCAGCAGATTGTTACAGCTACACTTAAGCACTTTAACGTTCCTGGGGCAATTTAGTAGCTTTAAGACTTTGCATAAACCTTGAATTTAACTGCGAGGTGCAGGGATGGGAGACGCGAGGTGACGAGCATCCGGGGACTGAGAGTCTGAGTAGCTTTAAAGTGGCAGCAAGGCAGAGACGTTCACAAGGAGGTATCAGAGTTTGCTCAGGTAAAGGTGTGCAGCTCAGGTCATCAGGTCAGGAGCTCTGCATCTTCTCTGTGATATGAACAAACCCAAACCCGGGATCAATGCTGCTGAGGACGTTTCCAAGCCCAGCTTTAATTCATGGACACACTTAAGTTACTTCTAAATCACGTGCGATGTAGGGTTTTAGTGCTGCAAAGTAGATAAAAGCACACAAACTCTTTAGCATTCATCGATTAGTCGGACATCTCAGGAGAAACGTGTATGAATACATGAAATCTTCATGACAGGTTGGTGGATGCTTGATCGATATTCCCACAACTATCTGCAGTTTGGCTTTACAGCTTATTTATTCAGTCCTGTCATATTAGGTATTGACCTGCAGCATGAGACCAGCGTGCTGCTGATGGGGAGCCATCTTTGCCTCCGCATCGGTCAGCGGTGCAGCGATGATAAAAGATGCAATTGTGTCTTTGTGTGTTTCCATGTGACAGTCCATTAGTGAGAGAGGAACACGGGCTGGTGAGAAACGAGCAGATCTGAGGATGCTGCAAAGGCGTTATTATCATCTGCTGCATGAGAACAAGAACCAGCCATGTGTGTTTATTCAATTACTTCTACGTTCTCTCCCTGCACAATATGGTGCAGCCGAACACACCAAGCGCTTTGCTCGTGATCGTGCACATGTATGTAGTTACATCTGCCGGCTCAGATGTGTGCGAGCGTCATTCATATTTCAACATCAAAGGCTTATAAATCCAATTGGTTGTCAAGGTCGACTGATCCAATCCGTATTGTGGTGACCTACAGACGCCTCGAGCTGAGCCTGACACAGGTGCATCACAACCACTTTGATTATCCTGCTATCAGTTTAATTTGATATAAATTAAAGGCTGTTTTGCAGATTTTAGTATTATTTTACACACACACACACACACACACACACACACACACACACACAGACATTTCTACCTCTGTGAGGACAGAATCCATTGCCTAGCTCCCTACCCTAATCATCCCAACTAAACCCCTTACCCTCTCCCTTGCCCTACCTTTAACCTGAACCCAGTTCTAACCTCAACCTTAAAAGTCTGAACCCTCAAACAGTCCTTTGAAGTTGTGGGGACGAGCCAAAATTACCCCACTTTGCAAAAATGTCCTCACTTTGCTAGTAGAATGTGGATGTTGGTCGTCGGTATGCAGCAAGTGCAGCCGTCTCTGAATCCTGATTGATCTTCTCATCATTTCTGTCGTTGTCCCAGCCTCTCTGTCTGTGCAGGGTCCGTCTGTGCGTCGCTGCTGCTGAGGTGGGTTACAAAAATACAATATTTCATTGTTCAGCGCTGTCTGTGCTGAGAGGATTTCACATCCAAGCACCACGATATTAGTTTTTCCTCCAAGTGGCACTCATTCAAAGTGGATGTTCTGTAAGTGGGCTAATTATCACCCCACTCTTTGTTCTATGGGAGTTCTATTTAACAAGGAACAAAGTTATCTGGCTCTCCTTTGACTACCCTTCCAGCTGAAAGCGGAGAATATCGGAGCTCCAGTGAACTATTCTTAATCCCATTTTATAAGACTCGAGGTTATTAATTACTGGAATGCTACAATTCCTCCTCTCAAAGGTTAAACTGATGATGTATTCAGCCAATTTTCCAACTACTTAACTATTCTTTTTGATTGGTGATTGATTGATTGATATCAATAATGGTTTTATTTTTATTATCCAACTGTGATCGGCTCTCCTGCACACTAAATCAGAATGCGCTCCATTCATCTGTATGTGTTTCATCATCTGCCTTCACGAGCCTTCCAGGACCTGCTGCAGAGATGCATCAACACAGAATGGTGTGTTTAGTTAGTGTTCACAGAAAAGGGTGAAAAGTACTCGGATGGTGGTGTCGATCCAGGCGAGTTTTTCATCTGTTGAGTTTTGCTTTGCCAGAAGTGCCTCACCAGAAATCCAAATGGCTCACTGGGGGTGCGGAATAAAGATTATGGCCTTTAATAGCCCAAGCAGCTGCTCGACCACAAGGACTGTTGTTATCGTTGCTGTTGAACATGCTTGGAGACATTTAGGTTGAACCCTTCCAACCTGATGATAGGAATTTATCGAGGCTGTAGCCATAGCAACAAGATGCTCACTTTTAAAGGTGCACAGAGCACTTTTACTGTAGACTTTCTCCCTGAAGAGCAAAAACATAAAAGCAAATGCACATAAAAGCATTTATATGTCCAGTAGATGTCTATTCCCCACTTAAATATCAGATTTCATTCATGGCTGAACAAAGACGGCATATTTAGTTCAAAATGTTATGTCACTTTGCTAACTGGAGTGTTGCTGTGTTTCTTGAAAGCACCAGAAACAGGATTCTTAGCAGATACATTTAGAATTAGGGCAAAAAGAGGTGAAAATAAAAGTGCATCTTCACAGCAGGCATGGCGTCAGGCTCTGTGACATGCTGAGCCACGCTGTTCACAGTCAACTCACCACCCATCGTGTTTTAATCCCAAGAATCCCTTTAACCTCTGTGTTCTGGGAGTGAAGACTGCTTGTACAGAGCAGCAGTGGTAGACATATTGTTTGAGATTATGTTACCTTCCACATATTCTAAATAGTCCAAAGATTCTGAGAGGCTGTGAAGTCATGTGGGCAACAGAGGATTAGCCGAAGGGTTGAGTTCAAGCCCTGACCAGCATTTATTTCTCTAATTTCCAGCAGGAATAAGAGCTGCTAAGATGTCGTAATCTTTCAGGGGTTCTCAGCAGGTGGATTTGACAGCCAAAATGTGCAGCTGCATCCCTCAGATCTGTAGCAGGAAAAAACTCCACATACTGCGATGGTTTACAACTAGAGGTGTTGAGAGAGAGCGCTGATGTCATCGCCAGCACGGCTTCAGAGCTAATAAAACGCTAATGTGGTGGAGGAAAAAAGAGATACCGCATGTGCAAAATACATATGTAATGAGATTTGCTGTGACGTACTATCACTCTCACCTCGTTCTCCATCTATTCTCTGCACATATGTCATGCTAGCTTGTACATGAGAGAGTCACATTTATACTGACGCAGGTTTATGGGGCTTTGTGCAACGTGGCGTGGTAAAGGTGATGAGGGCGACAGCAGTGTGATGCCAGCGCGGCAAATGAGGTATGACGCCGCCAAAACCACGGAGCACTGGGTAAAAGCGGGATTCGCATTTGAAAGTGGATTGGCCTTTTCTCCTCCTTCTAAATCACATTTGATGGGTGGGATTATCACTCTCATGAAAAAAATTGAACGTTTCGGTTCATTACAGTCAGTGATGCTCAGGCTAATAGGTAGACCGTGTTCTCTAGCCAGCATGCTAACAGAGAAAATTTAATAAAACAAAGTCAGAAGAGTTTAGATAAAAAAATCTTCAAACAATAGTGAACAATATCACCTTTTCAAATGTTGCAAATGTTTTTTTGTTTTTTTTTTAGCCATGTTCACTCTTGAAAAGTAAAGGAATTAGTGCTGATTTGTCAGTCGGGGCAGCGAAGAGAGCAAAGTGTTTCCTGAGGACATCTGAATCACGAGATCACTACTTCCACGTCAGCTGTGCTCAGCAGGCGCAGTCGCTCCGACTCCAAATCAGACATAAATTAAACTGTCCAGATTGTTGCCTGGTATGTTTATTTTCATTTTGTTCCCAAGAAAACAAAGTAAACCATGTGAGGAAAAATAAAATAACTGAAGAAAGTGCTTAACTTGGCTCCGTCTCATTTCTAATTAGAAGCACCCCGGACGGGTCACAGGACACACATTCCCACTCAAAGACAATTTAGAGTCTCTCTGCCCTAATGAGCGGTTTTTGGGTGGTGGGAGGAAACCGGAGTAACCATTAAAAGCAGGCAGGCACAGAGAGACTTCTTGTTAGCATCGTGGCTAATTGTGAGTTGACCTGGTGGGCACATCTCCATGGTGGTGGAGAGGGTAACAGAAGAGTGTGTATAGGGGGGGGGGGTATCACTGCACAGCTGCCACAGCTGCGGAGACAAATACCTCTCCACACACACTTCCATCCTCAGCAATGTCAGCATCAGCAACATACCCATGTAGACCAGTGGACCTAAAACTGCATTGAAGGTTACATCGTCCGCAGGAGAAGAGAGTCGTTGTGTATTTTAACAAAAGGTAGCAGGCAAGCAGCTGTTGGCTGGTTTTAATGCTGTGATTTATACTTTACCTTGGTTGGAGGATTGATAATTCCTCTCCTCACATAACCATGAGTCTTTGTGCACCTCTCAAAACTCCAGGAATAAATCTGAGTCTTTTTTTCTCCTCCTAATGGTGAACAGGCTGCAGAGGGTCCCTTTAAAGGCCCTGTTATCTCCCGGCTCCTTAACTGTGAGGTCTGTAGCACTTTGTTCCGTGTGCACATCCATTTTGTTTTATACTGAAAGCTCATTAAGATCTCTCTGCCGTCCTTGTCACAACGTGGCCTCCTTTACCTCTTTGAATCGGCTGTGTTTTTACAGCCAAACACGATAAAGCTGCATTAGAAAATATTGTGGCGGTCTTATCAAATTGGTATAGAAAGGAGAGGATTATGGAGATAAATATGCCTCAGTGAGCACAAAGACAAAGCTCCGAGTTGGACTAATTACAGAGACAGTGGTTCTAAAGCCCCAGCAGAGCTCTGTCGGTCCCGAGGACGCATTTGCATGGCAGTGATTCATTGTGCTGTGCGAGCGTGATACTGAATCTAGCAAATATTGTTTAGTAGTTTAATGAGGAGCCTCATCTCCCGGAGAATGATGGGAATCATCAACGTTCCTGAAGAACGGAGACCGCAAACTCTACTACTACCACTATTACTTCATCCCATAGTAGTAGAGGTGAGGTGTAGGACTAGCTAATAGATATGGATTTTTTTTTTTTTTATGTGACCAGTGACAAAGTCAGCTGGAAGTCAAAGAGGTTCAGAACAATAGTCAAGGTGTTGCCATGTCAACAAGATGAATAACACCGAGACAGGCTGTAGAACTGAGGTGGTGGTCAAAAACTGTATGTTGAACAGTCAGTCACAGTAGGTGAAATAAAGATGCTAAAGTTTACCGCCGTCTAACAAGAAGCAACCAAAATAGTTTAATTAAGTTGCATTTGTCAAACATAATGAAATTAAATAGATCAAACAGCCTAATGAATCTAATTACTTGTCTGAGGCATCGCCACGGCTGCCCGATCCCCAAACAGGTGCAGATGTTTACATCCCTGATGAGGAGAAGTGCAATTTCAGATATGTTGGTGAAGGAACGCAGACGGCCGAGATTAAAACGAAAAATTTAAGCTGCACAAACGTGCGGGAGTCGCTTCTAATGAGGAGACACATGCATCATCCCTGCTTCTGTGGGAACACTGCCAGTTATATAATTAATATTTTCCTCATTAATGATCCAATAACTAATCCATCTGCGATAATCAGCCTGATTATTCATCAACACGTGTGTGATGTGCAAAGTGGACCCCATGCTGGGTGGAAGGACCACACAGGGCTCCTCGTCCCCTCCGCGAGGTGACCGCCGCCGCATGAATAGTAATGGGGTTCGCAGAGGGCGCCTGCTTTTAACGGAAATGAGAGATGACTCGCTGATTGCTTTTATTGACGTTGGACACAAAACGCGCCAATGAATAATTAAGAGAATAAATACAAGCTCAGTGTGCATTAACTTCGCTAACTAATTCTGCTCCATTTCAGCAGCATCTCAGCAGACCTGCTGCGTTTCCACCTGACTGGAGCAAATTCTCTTCCATGTCGTGTTTCATCAGGGCCACTGGAGGGGGGTGATATAGTTATAGCCCTCCTCTTTTACCCTTTGCGTTTTTCGTCCGAGCAGATCTAATTGATTTTCTGGAAAGATGCTGGGAATCACAAGCGTCTTGGAAAAAAACGCCAAGCCCTCAACATTTCAGATGGGTGAAACAAAGTTCGCCCGCCGCTGGGAGATTAGCTGGGGAGTCCAACTCCATTAAGATCAGCAGGAAACATGTCAGGACAGTTAGCCATCCCGGACCACGAGCTTTTCCGTGGTTGAATAAGGACAACAGAGATTAGTAGGAACCTTTCTGACTCTCCTCTGGAGCTCCACTGCTGAAGGACAGTCCTTTCCTAGGATTGGGATTTTCATGTTCTTGGGATGTGGGGCATCTGAGCCCCTCCTGGACATTCATTACATATGAGTTTGCAGATATTTTCTATTCTGTTACTGTAGTGGAATGTCTGATTTACTGAGCCACGTGCACCATGTGCACAGTTTATAGCAAAGGATGCAGGATTTAATGGCACAGATGTAATCTGATGTGCTGAAACTAATAAATATAATGAGAGAGACCATCGCAATCTGGGCAATTTCTTCTTTGGCATTTGATGCCAGTGGACTCATTTACATACAATCCCAGTAAATCTCTAAATCATGGATGATCCCAGTGATGCTCCCCCTCACCCAACCCTTCCCTTTCTCCCTTCTCAGCCTCTGAATGACAGATTGGCTCGCCGCTCTGATGTCTCACTGGAGAAATGGACAGTGCAAATGGTCGCAGGGTCTGAACCAGCAGAGACTGGGGCTGGCCGGGCGCAGTGATAGATTAGGGATTTTTTTAAGCGTTTCTCCTGGTGGGGTCCGCCACGGCCAAATGAGCAGCTGGAGTCGCCTCCACTCTGAGAGACAGTGGTAAGGGTGGGCGGAGGAGGACCTCAGATGGTCAGCGGCTCTGCATGCAGGTCAACACCAGCGCATAAATAAACCGAGGTGTGCGGATACGTAGCGATTTATTGCACTGTGCTCCGTGGTGAAAAAGGCTGTACTTTAAATCTGTATTATTTAACTGTTAGAAAAGTCGACTGCTTCCTGTTACCGAGCACTGGTCTTACTTATTGATTCAGAGATACATTTCGGTTCAAGCACTGCAGGGAGAAATAATGCAAACACTTTAAGATTGTCACTGCAAATATAGTTCCCACACTGGTGTATGTCAAATCTCTCTTTTACTGCTGCTGTGAGTCATATCCCTGTTGTTAGATTTGAATTATCTTTGTCAACAAGTCGGGATTTAAAGGAGCAGTGTGTCATTTTGTGCGGCACCTTGTGGTGTGTTCATTAGCTCATCTGCACCTATCTTAAGGAGATTTCTCCTCATGTTGGTACACCACAACTGCTCACTCTCTCCAGACCATTCCAGGTTGTCCATTCTGTCCAATGTTACAGCTCTGAGTCTCGGGGCTAAATGTTACACATTGTGCCATGAAAAGACTTGTTAAGGCCCAACCGCGGTGTCAGGATATGTGTCAGAATGTTCTTCTTGTCTGATCTTCTAATGGACCGGCACTTCAGGTTTTTCTTCCCCTCAACTTAAACGGCAACAAAAGTCAACCTACACAGCAAAAAAAAAAAAGAAGAGGTGTGAGACTTGTAACGAAAAGCGTGTTTTACGACAGGCAAAGTGACGAGTGGGTGTAATCCTGGTAAACTGTGGCAGTCGTGACACGCTTGCCTGAGCGGCCCAGGCTTAAGTTAAATTCCTCCAGACAAGATGGCCTAAATGCCCGAGAGTGCTGACAGAACAGCAGAGACCGAGAAGACAGCGAGAGGACTCTGCAGGAGATCATGCTAAATAGGGGAAAACGGATGAATTTCATGAATGTTTTCATGCAAACAGGTGTGTGTGTGTGTGTGTGTGTGTGTGTGTGTGTGTGTGTGTGTGTGTGTGCGAGAGAGCGTGTGTGTGTGTGATAGCATGTGTGCATGCATCGGACATTTTGGAGGAGCTCTCCCCTGAGGGTTTTTTTTGGGCTCTTTTAACTGATTTTGGATGTGACAAATGCATCATGAGGTAACAGATCTGGGTTTGCAGTGGAGAAAGAGGAAAGATGCTCAAGATCGTACCTGAGACAGAATGGGTCAGCGTGTGAATATCTCCCTTCAGCTGCAGCCTGATCTTTGGGCCTAAAATAGCCGCTAACCCAAGCGGCTGTAAAGCGCTCTGCGACTCCTGAAGGTCACGCTGACATGCTTCCTTTCGGCAATCGCATTGACTTACGGCTAAAGTGCTCCCGTATCTCGGTTAATGCTGTTGTAGAAATAGTAGCAGCGTTCAGCGCATCGATTGTTTATGATCAATGCTCCGCGTGCAGATGTCCTGTATATCAAATGGTGCTGTGCAGGAAAATGAACACCTTCTCCAGAATTTCACCACCACCAAATTGCCAGAATAGTTCAAGGACTTCTTGGTTTAAATTTGTTTATATTTTAAGGATGAATGAAAGGCAACAGCCAGGCTCCTGGTCTAAACTGGTTGCATTTGAGGTGCCAAAAGAGCAGAATGGGACAGTCCAAGATGGATACCTGAACTTGAACCGTATGTGATGGACTTGTTGATTGAATGTGCTCTGATAGTTTGGACGGCAGAGGTCACGGCAAGGTTTTCGCAGTAGAGGATGGGCGTGCTTTTGACCTGTCAGTTGAGAATAGTCTCTGAGTGGGTGCGCAGCACTTATGGCAGAAAAAGGCTCAGCAATCTCCTTAAATGGAAGCTGTTCATGCTGAAAGGCGCCGTCTTCAGCCCCTCCGGATGTGTCAAAACATCTCAGAGTTCTGGGATTCTGAAGGCCATTTAGGTGACTGAGATTCAAAGCGTGTAGCTATGCATTCATTTGTCTCCAATAGTTCAGGGTTGTATTTAGAATGACGGTTCTTTTTTATAGGAATTATTTGACAGACTGAATCCATGGACCAAAGGAGGGTTAAACCCTTCTGTTTTAGGGCAGGTTTTAGAGTCCAGTCTGTTGGATGATTCTTTTTTGCCCACTCTGACATCTGTTTAGTGCTAAAGCAGCAAATTGAGTAAATGCTGTATCATATTGGCCCTGAAGGCAAAGGGAGAAGCTGGTGTAATTAGCCACAGTTGGAATCGGCCGGGACTCACCTGCTTGTGCATTCCTCCCACTCTCCTGTCGCCACAGGCTGCACCTGCGCTGCTCCTCACCTCAAAATACCCTAAAACTGGATTGCACTTCCAAAAGCTCCACACGTGCACAGCTGGTGCACACAAAAAAGCCCAGAGTCTCCCATTTCATGTGCCGTTGGCTGCAGGAGTGGCGTTCACAACGGTTTTCGCCCGTGTGAATTGTGAGCGGACTTGTAAAGGCCTGAAGCACCTGAACGGGGTTCTGTGTCCCAAAACTTCCTTTTGATATCTTCTTTGATTAATTGGTATTGAAAAACTGCCGCAGCCCATGGTTTGTTTCATTAAATGTAACATCTGTCTTCTTTAATTTCATGCCTTTCCCTGATGGATCACTTTGTAGTTTTTCTTCTTCTGTATTCACCCTCCCAGTTTTCTTTTAAGTAATTAACAATGTAAAACCCAATACTCTCCAAACACACAGGTTGCTCTTCTTCTCCCATGTTATTGTTTTTCCTGCTATGTCTCTTAATCCCTTCAAAATCATTAACTTTCACAAGAATTAAGCCCCAAAACAGCACGTGCTATTTATTATAACCAGCTTTATTGGTGGATTTTAGATGGATTTTGATGGTTTAATGTAATAAAGGGCATGAGATTAAAACTCTGGTACAGTTAAATGTGTTTGAGATGATCATTTTCCTTTAGTGTGAGACATAATCAGCCCGACCTAATCAGAGGCATACAGCCACAAATTAAAGGATAACTTTTAGAAATTAATCAGCTTTTCCTTTGGATTCTACTGGGATTCCACATTTCAGTTATTAGTCATGCTAATGGGTAAATGCAAATGTAAAAAGTAAATGTGAGATAAACTAAAAATGTATATTCTGATGATAATAAACACAAGTGCATTTGATTACATGTCATAAGCGTTAACTAATTTGTTTTAAATGAGCGTTGAACCACATTTATTAAATATGTACCCTTTAACATGTTTTGAAAGAGAGATCATATTATAGGACCTGAAAAATATATATATTCTAAATAAGACCTTCCTATTGAAGCAAAGGCCAGTGGAAATGAACACAGATAATTCAGAATTCAAAGATTCTCTTAAAATATTCAGTGGCTCATTTTTCCTTTCATTTAAGGACAGTTGGCTCAATAAGGTTACGCAACAGGACTGATGCAAGAGGGAATAAGTATAAAAGCACATTCAAAAACTTCATTCATCTCCATCAGAGGGATAAAATCATTTCAGTCACTAGAGACGTGAACACAGGCGTTTGGATGGACCGGTGCTCCAAACAGGGGGGGTGAATAAGGACCTGTTACTCCTCCAGAATGTGGATTCTCATCCAGCTGAGTTTAGGCATCTTTGAACCTCAGCCAATGCGCCCGCCTTAGCGGAGTTCTAGCATGTAAATGCTAAGCGCTAAAGGAGGCACCCTTGGGAGAACGCTTTTTCTAAATAGTTTCTGTTGAGCCTGATGTCTTTCCAATAGTCCTGCTCTGGTCTATATGTCTCCATGTGGTTCACTGGCCACAGACGGCATCAAGCTGCTAACCCTGTTCACCTAAAACACCGCTGAGGCATCGGTGTGCCCCCACCCGACCCCTGGGGTCCATTCAAGTTATATTACCATTCTGTGGACGAGTACTAAATCCACTTGATTGTTTTATCTAAAAACTCATTTCAGCTCAGAAATGCTTCTGTACCCCCCACTCTGCCCGGCACCTCTAACCCGCTCGCAGGTTTTAAAATAGAACCTTGCAGATGCTGCACACTGGCCAGCTCAGACACTGGAGCCCAGCAGACAGTTTGAGTTAATTTATTTCATCTGCAGTCACAACCAGAACATGCAAACACAACCAGGGAATCTATTTTTAGATCCTCGCATTTTTCATCCTCTCATCTTGTCCCTCTGCCACATTGTCAGAGATATGTGTTAGCCCCTTACCCAGCCTTGCTGTCATTTGCCTGACTGCGTTTCAGTCCTTTGACTCACTTTAACAGACCATTATGGATGAAAGGCACCAGAAGGAACCCTGACGTCAAAGCTGTTTGCCTTTGGCTCCATTGAAAACAGCCTGAAAGCAGCCTGCAAGCAGCCTGAAAGCAGCCTTCACGTGACCATCTACCTTTACCAGTGTGGTTCAGGAGGTGCATCTGAGGGTCCTATGTAGCCCCTGTCTTTATCTCATCAGTTTTCATTTCCTCTCCGGAAATTGGGAAAAGACATATGCAGACACATCGTCCCGTGATTTTCAGCTCACGCCAGATCAGCAAAAGAAAATGGTGACGTGAACATACTCGCATACATAACCGTCATTGATTGGTGGTGCATTAGCATTCTGGGAGATTGAGTGCAGAAACTGTGGGGGTGGTCCATTTTTACTTCCTGCCATCAAAGTGTCAGCCATTCGTTTCTGTCCCTGGTTAGTAACCAACAAAAAAACCCCGATGCACTCCCTTATTCTGAGCTTCCACAACCCCCTCTTTTTATTTCCAGATCAGACCCAGGTGGTGGTTAAAGATCAGGCAACATGCTGGTATTGTGTCGATAAGGTGCAGCCGCCGAGCTAACCTGTGAAAAATCATGCTGGCTGTCCCGCGACAGCAGTTGGGCTGTTATACAACTGTGAGGATGAATTGTGGAAATTGTAGATGTCAATAAATATAGACATTCAATCCAAATGAGAGATGAGAGAACACACGATTAAATGAGGATGATAATTATCTTTAAATAATAATTAAGAAAAAAGTAAGTAGCATTCATGACTGTCACCCAAACCCGAGGAAAAATATCACTAATACAGATTACTAACACCTTATATAAAGAGGTTTTATTGATAATTAAGAGGCAATTATGCAGTTTAGACATAAAACATTAACGCATCTTCCCCAGAGGACTTTTTTCTTTTTTTTTTTTTTGCCTCATACATATATCATAGAAACACAAAGAACAAAAACAGTGTAATTAAAGCCTCTGGGAGGAGGGCCGGTCACCTGGTTTAGCTGTGGTCCAACCTTGACCCACTTCTCTGCAGAGAGCCATTAACATGAAGAGCTGCCAAGTAGAAAAACAAACCAGCAAAACCATGTCGAAATTAACAGCTGCTGCAACAAAAATGGAAAGGTGCAGAAAATGGTGGCTCTTTCTGGGAACAAATAAAAAGGTATTGTTTAATCTGGGGCTTTTCATCTGTCGGCCTTCACTGAAATTACTCCTCACTTGAGGATTTGTTGAGAAAGACAACATTCATTTATTTCATTTTCAAGTTAAGTGAAATATCAGCCAAATAGGAACTTTAGCAAACCAATTTGCAACCTTTAACTTGTTTTCTTTAGGCCACAGGTTCCTTTGTACAGAGTCCCCGACCTCTCCAAGACAAAAAAGGGGGAGGCTAACAGACAAAGGCTAACTTCTTCCAGCACAGATTTTTTTGGTTTCTTCGGGTGTGATGGCAGTTTCAGCTATTTTGTTGGTCTTGTTGTGTTAATGTTACTGCTTTTGAAGAGTGTTGAGGGTAAATCTAGTCAAAAGAGCATCCCAGGAGGTTTCCACCATTTCTTCCTTTCATCCAGATTCATGTTGGGTTCTTTTTCTTCATTCAAGGTTAGCTTTAAAAAAACAAAACAAAAACAAAAAAAAACAGAAGCAGCCAGTGTGCAGTCATGCGTTTATTGTGTTTAACCACAGTCTGCTTTGTTTTGGAATATATTATGCTAATAGATTTCTGCATTTAAGAGGTCCTATGTTTAGAGCTCTTCTTCCAAGGCAGAAATATCATATTGGAAATGATGTGAAATATATCAGCGTGGCTGCATCGATATCTTAGCGAAGCGAAACAGCAGTTTTATATTAAATGCAATAAATATTTCAAGGCTGTGAAGGTGATGTCTGAAACTGATAATAACACCTATATGACCTCATAACACACCTATAATGTCCACATCTTGACAAGGTGTTTGTGAGTTTATGTGCTTATTTATTTGTTTATTTGTTCAGCTTTAGGTGACAAATACATCCTGTAGTGGTAATCTGAACATTTAACTCTGGCAGCCGTAAAAGGATAATATTCTGCAGCAGAGAAATTTATCTAAAATGTCAT
>BJFM01000975.1:468354-506982 GCA_016586285.1 Arothron firmamentum
GGGGGGGGGGGGGGGGGGGGTGCTGCAGTGGCCATCGCACTGGTAGGAACAAAAATCAGTCAGAATAAAGAGACGGTGCAAATCAGACACTGATTCCACGCGTAGGCGTATCTGTCAGGGCCTGGATCCATCTCCTGCTTTATAAATGGCGCTGCAACGCCTTCTTCCTGCAGATGTCTCTGGACTTGCTGGGACCATTTTTGCATTCAGCGTACAGCTCCATGATGACAGCTCCCAGTTATGACAGATAGTGGAGTTGGCATTCCTTGGAAAGCGACACAGTGTTCTGCAGTCGGAGCTTTAATAGATTCTCAGCAATCAGATCCTCGTGATGCATCCGCGAGGCCCATCGCCGCTGACACCGGAGGTAGAGCGCCTTAAAAATGAATGAACTTGAAAATGAGAAGGTTAACATGATTTATGCGGAAACACAGCGAGGGGAAAGCTCATTGAGATGATGAGGAGCGCCCTTGGAATCCATTTCTGCTGAGCGACGTTCGGCGGGATGGGGCGCCATTCGTCTTCATCATTCATCATGCCTCTATTGTCTTCCAATCTGTGAATGGCAGAAGAGCCGTCGCCATTTGTATGCTTATAATCTCACTTGCTGTATGAAGCAGGAATCCAGGAGGTCTGCGTGTCTGGGAGTTTTCATATCCTCGTCCACTGAATTGACTGTCGAGGGGATATTTTTGTCGACTGGTGGGACCGAGCGATTTTCAGAGCACACAACTGATTTTCAATGTCATTCACCTTCTAATCTTCTCTGTGCAAATAAAGGTTTGGCAACAGGCAAGGAGGAGGATTTGAACATTTTAACCCTATTTAAACTCGGACATTTGTACACCTTAAACATTCACCAAGAGCGACAGCGTCTGTTACAATTCACAGGAATAAAAGTAATAAGTAAAAGGAAGAATATTTATGTCTTTTTTTCAGTGCAGATTCCAAATAAATTAAAAAAAAAAAAAAAACAGCCACAAATTACAAAACAAAACTACACCACTGAATTACCACTATCAAATACACAGCCAGAACAACAGTGCAAATAAAACCTGAATGTTAATGAATAGGAATGTAATTAAAAAATAATGTAATTAAAAATCTCCTTAATTATCTTTTCGCACAATCACACTCACCCATTCCATCACCGACTGCGAGGGAAAGAGATCCCCTCCACCGTGTTTGAGATGTTTCACAACCTGAGTGTAAATGAAAACAGGAATGATGGCACAGGTGTGTTTTAAATAAAGTTTAAAGAAATCTCATCAGAGTGAGTCAGCGGGAGACGGAGATGGTCCTAATTATCAGTGAGGCAATTAAGAGGCATCGGCGTGGCTGTTTGGAGCCTGTTTGCCCTGAGGGGACCAGTGCAGTACTAGAATATCAAATAAAGTGGAGGAAAGATATCAAGAATAAATATTTAAAGATGCTCTGTTCCAGAATCTGAGGAATGCTTAACTGGACATCTTTTCATGCATTAAAGGGTTTGTAACTTTTGGTAAAATAAATGATTATTTTTTAGGTCCTGACATACCCACCATCTTCCAGTTCCTTCTGAGTCATGCCCATGTGCAGCAGGACAACCTTGACTGCCTGAGGAGCAACAAATCCAGCTTCGCATCAGGTTGTGATGGTGAAAGTCAGAAAAAAAAAGAAGCATTGACTGGCCACTCTAGCTGGTGTGGATTCTTATTTTTCAAAGAAAAGGCTGTTCACAACAAAATAACTGGGGGAAAAGTTGGAAAACGTGAAACAGGATAATATATCAACTGAAATATGGCCACTTTTATGATAATAAAACCTTTTAAAGTCAAGTCTTAAACATAAAAATGTGGCAGTAAATCTGCTCTGCGGCGTGTCGGTTTATATCTATTTTTGCAGCACGTGTTTGGTGTTTTGCATGCAGCATTGGAGTCACCTTGTCGGTGGTCTCGAGTGCCATAAAAAACCAGACAGTTGTGATGTTGCCTACTCAACACTTCCATCTTATCTGCTGGTGGCCATTCTCTCAAGTCAACCAGGTAATGAGCCTGTCAGTCACATCTGACACAGGATCAGAGAAGGAAACGCTGACTTCTTGCTTCCACAAACCGTTTGGGATGTTCACATCCTGTTTGAGGACCCTCTGGACCTCAGCGGACCGCTGCACATCAGACGGTTTTCTCTCGAGTTGATACAGGGTGACATTTTGTTGACGCCAGATGCGCCCGGGGTCGTTTGGAGCCCGTGACTGATGCGCTATGTTCGCCCTGAAGTACCTGAGGGCAACACCCGAAGATCTGATCTTTGGTTTGAGGCAGCTTGTGTGGAACGTGATCCCAGCCGGTCCATAATCCTCTGACCGAAAATTGGCCAGGCCTGACTGGACGAGCATATTGAGCGCCTGTCACCACATTAACGAGCTGCTCTTTGCTGACATCTGCACTTAATCCTGCAGCCCTGTGAACAAAGTGCTCTTTGATTGTGACTAAATCTGAAGTAGCAGGACTCATTCGAGAGGTTTCATGTAAGGAATACACAACGTTTCTGAGGGGACATGTCCTCTCAGTGAAAGAGTCTAAGTGAGGATATTTTTACAGATATTTTTGACCTTTGCTGTGATATAATCCTTAGATATCTTTGGGATTAAGGGCCTTTTCCTCACACAGAATGTGTCTCACAATGTGTAACACTTCCTGTCTTTGGTTCACTTTGGTGACTAAACCTACAAGGGTTTGGGACAGTAAACAGAATTCCTCTGCAACTGAGATGCAGTCACTGTTATTTAACTGTTTAAACTGTATCGCTTCTCAGACATGTTTAACGGCAACACTTGCTCAGATTCCCAGTTAAGCGTCACGCTTGGTGAGCCCTGATGTTATCTGCCATGTAAACACAACCACAGTTCACTCAAAGTTTCAGGTTTGATAGCACGACTCACCTATTGCTTCAGGCAGCCTGACTCGGCCTCCTCAGATTTCAGTGTTGGCACACGACCAGTTCAGATGTTCCGCTTCCTTAAACACAAACGGGCTTCAAGCATCTTGTGCTGTGACTCTTTACATTTGTTAGCAGTGATGTAGCAGAGCTCAGAGGGGCTGAACTCCATGGGCTCCACATGTCTCTCCAGCATCTAATAGCAGGTTTCTTCCTGCAGATGACACCTGAGGCTGATAACAGGCCTCAAACAGGCTTTACATTGAATATCTGTGACCTTTGTGTAGCTCCACAAATGTAGGTTTCCACTGATGTGGACCCAAACTGCAAAGCCCTGCTCAGCTCTGAGTTTCTACGCAGTTCATTCGTGCACGCTGAGATCGGTCAGGCACCTCTGCAGATGTGCATGTAAGACCTCACTGGAGCCCAGTTCGAAATGGGTTCAGGTATAGTTAACTGGAAATCCATTGGCCTGTTAATTGCTAATTTGTCTTTGATTTAAAGGTGTAAATCGAGAGGCTGGAGGCGGCAACATCTTTAGCTAAGTAAGCTAAGTAGTGATTCACACAGGCAAATATGAAAATAAATACTCATTTGCCATCTTCTGTGTATGTAGGTATGTATGTACTATGTATGTATGTATGCCCTTCATATTATTCTATGCATTTCCCCTTGAGCATTGACACAAATGGCAAGTTACTTAAGCTATGGATAATATTATGCATTTTTTCTCCCCCAGGGGATTCCTGTAGCACCAACTATTATGTGCTGCATGTGTTTGCCGGCGAGGGTGAAGCTGATGGAGCAGCCGGTGAAAATAACCTACGCTGGAGTTCTCGTCCTGACTGATGGTCAAACGTGGCTCCGTACGTCCAACCTGAGACGAATGACTGACTTTGACTGACTTCTGCTCGGGGACGGCCATTCTGGCGTGTGAAAAAAGAGAAAACTGCGATGCGCATCAGTTTAGCGGAGCGTGTGATGTATGGCTGATCTCTGTTGGGAGTCACAGGGATGCTTGTGATTTTAAAGATTTGTCTGACCTCTGACCTACAGGTGTCATTCACGCAAGGACATTTATCACCACAAAGTTAGGTCTGCACAAGGTTGGTCTGTGCAGACATCTGTAATATTTCCTTTCATTTGTTATTCAGAATCATGTGACGGCTAAAGGTGCTTGAGAAATTCCAGTGTTCATTATAGATCTTTTTTTTTTCTCTTACGCTCCTGTAAGCATGTCAGAAAGGCAACACTGCAACATTAAGCGTCTGCAGAACCTCATATGCATATCAGGCAGGGACGGAGCCTATGCCACAGTTCAATTAGCACCGTCGAGAAGCTTTTCTTGCAAATCGACATTTCCAAGCGGAGGCGGCTCTGACGTCTCTATTGGCTGGAAACGAGCCCTTGAGCAAACCCAGCACCCACTGGCGTGCATGGACTTCCTGCCCAGAGGGAAGGAGAATTCATGGTGAAATTGAATCAGGGGCTTTCAGGAGCAAAAACCATATTCCACTTCTGTAAACGTTTTCCTGGCTCTGTTTTAAAGTGCAGACTTATGGGAAATTAGCTGTGGTGCAAATGTTGAGCTGCTCTGCACAACATGTTCCAGAGGAGTCGATGGCTTGTCAGTGCCAACGAGGGTGTCAGCTGAGAGTTCTTAGAAGAGAAAGAATTAACTCTGTTTAATTTTTGTCATTTTATGCAAAATTGCTTTGTTCTGTGTTTATTCCCAGAAATTAGATGATGAAAATAAGGTGCAATGTAACATGAAAAGAAGCGGAAACATGAAAAGTCAATCATCATTATTATGCTAGAATAATGCAAAACGCGGAAAAAGTGGCAGGAACATCATAAATATACTCACTTAGTTACAAAGGTAAGCCACTCATCTATTTTCAACACAGTCTGTTGTAGAAAACAACAGGAGACAACAATAACACTGTCACCGTAATTGTGACTTCTTCTGTTATGAGGAGCGAAGGGCGAGGGAAAACAACCTCGCGTTACTGAGATGCTGAACTGTGACGGTGAGATTACAGAGCACTAAAATCATCAAATGGGATGGGAAAGTGCTGGAAGGGCCACTGAAACAGTGAAGGTTTCAGACGGGAGACAGGCGTAGAGGTATGCAGACGTCTCAAATGTGTGACGGCTCGCCGAGTGCCCAATGCGGTTCCGTGTCGCGGGTGTCGGTTTGTACCTGTTCTGTTTTCTTCCTCAGTTTGACCCAGTTTTCCATCATCTCCATCGAGACTCGAGCCTGAGAAAGTCGGACAAGTGGGGAGGAACTGAAATAGCAGTCGGTGATGTTTTGTTTTTTTTTTATTCCTTTGTTTACACAAAATGGAAGAATTGACATGAGTAACAACATCTGATGGCATAAGATCAATACACGTGCTGTGTAAATGTGGACAGAGACGACTGCGATTCGGTAGGGTGGGTGTGTACCAAGCCTCCATGGTCGGAGCGCAGCTGTGCGGCGTTTCCCTCCCAAATCCCGGAATGGAAACAACTCTGTAAACAAAAAAAAAGAGAGAACTGATTGGACTTTCTCTGGCAGCTGTGGGAGAGGCGGTTGGCATCACAGAGTGTTTGCCTGAGGTGAACATCCCAGAGTTGCTCCATCGGCCGCCGAAGTCTGCGAGCTTTTCCAAACCCATTTGAAGTGAGGCGCGGGATTTTACCAGCCACCAGCTGCTGGGGTGAATCTCCTCCCAGGGTCCTCTCACTCTGTTTAGAGGCTGAAATGGCTTCTCCTCTCAGCTGAGCATTGAGTTTACATTCAACGACTAAACCGACACCGAAGCGTTGCTTAGAGTCCTTATCGTTCCTATTTGGGGTGATCACAGGGGGGGTACAAATTACAACACACATGAAGTTTGGGTGCTTCTATTCTCTGTTCTTTTATTATCTAATCTCGCTCTGACAGATACTTCAGCCTTTCATTGTCGCCTTGGGTCGCAGCGAGATTCAAAGCCCCCTACACGTGATTGAGAAGGCTCATAAACTGCAGCGCTCAGAAACATCCCTTTGGTGTCGGAGAGGGATGGCTCCGAAGGACAGAGGGTGCCTAATTCACTTTACAATATCAACCAGTCACTTCGGTAATTCCTGTCTCCTGGCTACCTCATCGGGCAGGATTTTTATGGCTTTTTTAAAGGCGGAGGAGAGTTTTTAAGGAGGAGAGCTTCCACAGATGCAGCGCAAAGGTGATGCCCCCCGGAGTGAATGTTTGCCGACAGGTCATTGAGTAATAATGAGTGTTATCAAGCAGCTGCCAGAAGACAAGTATCACCGGTGGGATTTATGGGAGGCCTTGCAGGATGACCCAGGGCGGGAGAAGCCATTCCTCACCTGAGACAGGGGTAAGGCAAGGAAAAGACTAATATGGCAGGACTGTGATTATGCAGGCCCCCAATGCCAACAATGCCATTAAGCAAGGCAGTATTTACTGTTAAACAGGAGAATAGAACGTGTGTTTCAGGACTCGAGACAAACCCTGATCAGTGATTACCAGAGATTACACAACACGCAATCGGAGACACATGAAGTCTTCCTCATTTCAACAGCAGCACTGTTCCAGTCAGTGAATCATCAGCTCAAGCAAGAACATAGCAGCTTTGAAATTCCGATTCCTCATATAAATAACAATACAGTGTTGAATCGTGCAAACTGCCTGTTGCTACTGTTCACATGTGAGGGTGGGGGGTGGGGGGGTGGGGGTGGGAAGGCTCATGAAAGGAAAAAAAGGAACCAATTTTGGTTTAAAATTGCTTTTTATCAAGAGTAATGCTTCAATTTTCCTGAATTGTTTGTAGTTATGTCACTATTCCTTTTAAAGACAGGTGTCAGCAACAGCTGGGGTATCTTAAACTAAACAGCTATGTGCATTTAGTTTTTTTCATTGAAATCGCCTCCCTGCCACTTGACATTTTGCCAGAAATTCATCTCTTCCTGATCAATGCGTGAAGCTTTTTTTTTTTTTTTACAGTGAGGAAGATAATAAAATGTGCAGTATTCTTCAGGCTATCAGTCCATCCATGTCTTGAAAACATGTGAAATAAGTCTTTAGAAGGCCCATTTATTCTTTACATCTGCATTTGAATTTTGATGTGAGTGTTAACATTCTGCTTTTGTGACAGCAAAAAAGCTGGAATTTACCAAAATCTGTGGTCATCAGACTCGACCAACATTGTCGCTCCACCCTCAACAACTCTCGTCACTCAAGACTGAAGTATTAGGGAGCCAGAGAAAGTTTCAAAGACACACAGAGTCAGTATTTGTTAGCAAACGTCAGCTTGCAGCATCATTTAGCACTTCCTCAGCTGATGGACCAAACACCAGTACATTACTCACAGCATGAGAAGTAATAGAGGGACTCTGTCATGACTGTTTAAGATATCCATTATATTTCAGCCCTCCAGACGGTTCATGGAGTCATTGAGCCGTGGAGTCGATGCGGAGCCTCCACTCGCTCTCTGTTTGCCTTACAGTATTCCACTTATTAAGAAAATCAACTTCTTGCCACGCTGCTTGTTTGACACTTGCTCAGTGCTAGCGACAGGAGCGGCTAGCTGTTTTTTTCAAAATCTCATAGAACGTTTTCCAGGGGCCTATTGTATGGCAGCACAATGTATAATGATTAAACGTGAATTTCCATATTCATGATGTAAAAGAGGCTTGAAGAGATAGATTAGTTGTCTCCCACCTGTGGCCTGTGTTCTCATTCACAGTGATTAACAGCTGCCGCACAAACACGGGAGACCCAAGTGACACTTGACTTGCAGATGAGATGCGCGATGGTGTTTGTTCTCTTATCTCACTGAAGAGGCGACACGATTGGGATATGCCTCGCGGGACTGGAGACAAGATGTTATTCGCCTCCAGATCAAAGTAACGCAACAAGAACTGGCCAGTCGTTGGGAGAACTGAAGGACTCTTATTTATGTCTTTCTGTGGGTTGTTGGTGGCCAAATTTACCTTGCCCAAAATATGAGCCCACCACGAGTCTATTCATCCACACTGCAGCCACCGTGGCGGCTAAGAGGAACCCTGTAACGCAGGACACTCAGCAATCTACAAAGACGAGGCACTGAGGGGTGTTAACAATGATAGCATTACCATCTACGAAACTGGGTGGCCCTACACACACACACCTCCTTATGTCTCTTTGTTAATCAAGGCCTAATCAGTAATCAGGCCGGTGAGAATTTTCCTCAAACAACAGAACATGGAGCTGACTCACAATACGTTTCTAAGGCGGCCAACACGAACCGCTCCGGAGCTCCACATGAAACATTCTGACAAATTTCAACCTCAGGTGAACAAGCATTGTGACATTGCACTGGTGTACTTGCAGAGGTGTCAGGTCTGGATTTTGAGCGATGGCTGCTCAGATGGAGTGCTGTCCTGGCCAATGTCAGCTGCTATGCTAATGTACCTTGTTTCCAGTAGCTAGCCCTAACAAGATGTGCATATCCGCTAACTATAGAAGATTTTTGCACGGTGTATTTTTATAATACATCAATTAGAAGGGATGCCTTATCCTGCTGTGTTGTCATGCAGACCTCAACGCCCGCCTCTCTGTCCCGAATCACGTCACAGGTCATTAAAGAAGCTCGCCTGCTGACGTGTATGGTCATACTCCAGGACCGTGTTTCTCTTGTCGAATGGTTGTCAGCTTTGATTTTACATGCAGCATCAATCTGCAAGAAGATATGTTCCGTCATGACTGCGTTCATCTGGAAATGAGAGAACGAGAAATGAGAATCTAAATTGCAAGACTGGACCCAAGACCCGCTTTTCCTGCCACTGTTGGTTGTTTTTGGGGCCAAGCTCTGGCTTCCTGTAAAGCATCTAAAGACATATCTTGATTGTAACTGCAGGCACATACTGTAAATAAAGTTGCATGAAAGTTCCCATAGATTGAGACAGGATTTGGTTGAGCCCACACTGATCCTGTCATACAGGAGAATGAAACTGCAAACAGGAGTCCTCGTTGTCGTTTCAGACACACTTGTTGCAGCTGAGATTAAATTAGTCACTAAAGTGATAAAAGGAACCAGTGAGACATAAGAACATTAAACTTCTCTTTTCTGAAGCCTTAATTAGACAAAATGTTTGCGTGCATTTCATTTTTATCCTTTCAACCAACTCTTTAAAACGAGGGAGTGAAGGCATCGTGCTTTTATTTTTTAATTTCATTCATTTGATTCCAGATGAAACAACAGACTTCCTTTGACTGAGTATCAACTGATTGACTGAGTGCAAATGTTTAAAACTCCAGAATACGAAGGTTATTTGCTTGTTTGTGTATTTATTTATTCATAAACCCAGCGCTGCGTGGGGGTTACATTTCTAAATCCATATGAGGCTTCCAGTATTACGTATTGTTAGTACATGAGAATTTTTCAGAAACCAGGATTAGTTGCACAGTTCTTGGCAGTGACACACACACACACACACACACACACACACACACACAAAGATATGATTCATGACACATCCTAATCCCACATCCATCATCCATCCAGCAAATATACGAATGCACCCACACCGCCATGGATCATTTACGAACGGTTTGTTATCCACATAATTCAGGTTTTAGGTGCTGGGAGCTGACGAATCTAAGCTTGAGACGAGCCAAATGTTGTCAGCCACATCATTTAATCGAAATGGTCTTTATTCATGTGGTATTTAGTTCTGTTTCCTGTGGAGATGTTTTTAAAAACCTATAAATGAGTGTTATCCTAGAAGTTTCCTTCGTTATTTGCAGCACATTAAACGCACACATTAAAGTCCACCTGCCAGCAGGCGTGACTGGTTCCAAGCATTTGCTGCCTGCTGCTCCTGGCAGGAACTGTGTTACCGCAGGTCCCATCCTTTAATAAGACTTCAGAGTGCTCCGGGTTTGAAGGCTCCTGGAGGGCGATGCAGTAGCACCTCCATGTTGTCATGTTTGTGTGGGTCCTCCTGTGATGTACACAGGCCCGGCTGAGAGACTGTAAACTCCATTGAAGGATTCCTCAGCTCACTTTGAGCACTGCGAGCTGCAGGCTGTGAAACTGAACACTTGCGGAGCAAAAACAATGTCAAAATTAGGAAACCTAGCAGGAAATAGGCTTCCACAAACAGTCAGTGTTGCAAATTTCAAGGAGGGAGGTGTCAGTGGGAAAGGAGCTGATGTGTCTGTGCTAGTTTACAGTGGAGTGGGCGTTGAAGGGTAGCTGAGGATGAACTAAAGCACATCATCAGCATAGAGATGTCAACAACCTGTCCTGTCACTGCAGGAGGCAGCCAAATATCTGCAGCGTGTGAGACATCCTGTTTGTGTTTGTAGCAGCAACTCATGTCAGGATGGAGTCTGACTTCCCCCTCAACCATCTTTAAGCCTTCCTGACTGTGTGTGTGTGCTTTTGTTGGATCTCTCACCCACCTTCTTCTATAAAACTGGCCCCGTACAGCAGTAAATTTGCAGCGGTAACAATTAACCTTCCACCATGATACATTTTTGAAGAGTAAATTGAGTGTGAACCAGACAGCTGCTTCCATCAACATGACGTACACTGATTGGCTCCCGGCCAAGTCCCGATCGGTGGAGAAAATCTATTTTCTGCCCCAAACACACAAATGTCAAACCCCAGTGCGGACCCCTCATCACGAAGGAAAGCAACGACCTCTCAGTGACCTTAAACACTCATAAAATATAGTTGATTCATTCTGTTGTACTGAAAATCGTTGTACAAAAAAAAGAAAGTCAAGGTTCCAGGTGTCAGTGGTACTTATAGTCCAGGCTAATCTTACTCTTTGCAGCCATGTTTTTGATAAGGACAGTAAACATGACCAAAGCCTCGGCTCCTGCCCTCCAGGCATGCAGCATTGGGGGGAGGGGGGCAGTCGGACACCAAACCCTCAGATTATGTGACATTACTTGTGTGTGTCATGGATGCTTACAAGCTGGCTGCACATTTGATAACCATCTGTAGTAACAGTGTGGCAGCCTGTGGGTGGAGAGAAATAACATTTGACAAGATTTCTACATAACAATATCAAATCACTTTCAAAAATCATAAATGAGTACAATCAATCAAGATTTCAATGAAGGATGAAATGTGCTGTAATGCGAACGAGCAGATTTCCTGTAAATGAGCTTCATCCATGGCGACAATGACTGAGGGACACGTCCAAGGATGAAGCTTTGGCTTGCCAAACTGCATTTAATTTATTTGTCAAAGGCGAGGGGACAAAGCAATGATAGCCAAAGGCTGCTAAACCATATGAAGCATCTTTGTGAAGCTTGTCTGTGGTGTTGGGTGCTGCTGATAAGCCATGATCCCCTCCTGCACAGCAGCACAAGGAGTTTCCTCAATTATTGTGGCAATTATTGTGGCAATAAAATAGGCTGTGATGCTACCAGCCTTCCTGGATCTGAAATTTTGAGTTGTCCTTGAACTTAAATTCTTGAATATTGAAAATGAAAAAGCCGCAGTTGAGTGTAACACGGTCAATGCAAGCGCCCTCCTTCACCTGCGCTGTGTTTTATCCAGATGCACGACTTTGTTAGCTGAGATGCTGAAGTGGTGTGGTGAGAATTTTAAAGAGCTTTCAAAGCACTCGTTGAGGCATTAAACATCTATCATCCGCTCCAGTCTTGTGACTCTGACACGGACGGTTTTATCTGCAAGTCAGCCAGCGCATCATTCTGAAGGCTTTGAATTCCAAGTGTGTGTAAAAAAGGGAAAAAGCTCATTACTGATCATAAATTCAGGTAATCTAACATAATGTTTTCAGCGTTTTACATGTTACCACCCTCAATCATACATATTCACTTTCGAATGCAGAATAAATCAGTAAAACCCCTTTTATTTATGTTTAATGCAAAACATCTGCCACTACTTCCCGAGGAAATTTAAAGTATGACTTTCACATCATGTCGGATAAGCATTCCGGTGGAAAGGTTCTAATAACAAATGATCCCGTGTCTGTTTAGGTTCTGGTAAATGGAGGACGCTGCTTTATCAGAGGAGCAGGCTCTTTCACACTGACCTCACAGGCTCATCACACTTTAGGGCGCCGAGGGTTTTCCTCCACTCACGCAACACACGCCCCCACCTGGGGGGCGGTGGCGTCGGCCATTGTGGCTCCATTTGTCACATCCAGCACAGCGCAGAGTCCCTGCATCGGGACAGAAACGGCAGCAACCGGGTTTTCTAAAGCGGAAACACGTCCTCTGGTGTTCGAGCTATCGATCCTGTTCAAAACTGTCAGCTGTCACTTGGGAAGGTGGCCTGGCCTGTGTACGCTCAACTGGTTCTCAGTCAGCCCACATGGCAAAGGTTAAATGGAGGGAGGGTGAGCAAGGCGAGCACAACTGGAGTCTCAGTGGGTGGGGGGGCACAGCCACCTGGGTAGATCAAATATGTCATCTGTGATGACATATCTGCTGACAGATGTAGTAATAATAATTTTTAAAAAAAGCTTTAATATCAGTATTATTGAGTGTAAACAGTCTAATTCAGGAGTTAATATCAAATCTGAGGCTTCGTAGTAGGAGAAGGATGAGATGATGGAGATGTTCTGATCAAGTCCTGGCGCTTGTCACTGGGGGGTGGGGGTGTGCAAGGGTCTTTTTCTGACTCCAATTTTTCATTCTTCCACCTCCAGGGGCCTGACTTCAGCCAGCATTCATCACTCGGGCCGACGCCACAGCGGCGTTTCTGGAAGGTCTGGAGAAAAGTGTAAACCCGACGAGTCAAACAAGTTGGGACAGCAGTGAACTCATCATGAAAAGTTTCTATGTAATGTGAGCAGACGTGTGCAGCGACCACCCCTGATCACACGTACGCCTCGGCTGATTGATCACAGGCGCTCATTTTATCTATCAACACAACATGCTAGAATCAGAACCAAAGTCTGACCTGAAGCTTCTTCCATTTACATAAATACAGGACGAGCAGCAGCCAAATAAATGCAAGTTATTGCTTTATCGTTCACATATTTCCATCACATACCATCTGGATGTCTTTTCTGCTGTCCGGGATCTTGTTTTAGCAGAATCCAAAAGTCAGGCTCTCTCAGCAGGGCTGAGGGCCGTCTCTGCCACATTATGTTTAGTCCTGTTATTATGCTGTAAAATTCACAGCATGAACGCGGGTGAAAATCTTTTCCTTCCAACTTCGCAAAAGGGATTCAATCAAATCAACAATCAGGATAATTTATTGTGAGCCATGTGAAAGAGGCTCCACATTTGCAAGGTTGAAAGACATAAACGCTTTTCAATTACATTGTTCTATCCACACGAGACGTTCCGCTATAGCATCTGATTAGATCAAACTTGTCCCCATTTCAGCCCGTTTCAGATTTCAGCATTTACTGATAATTAAATGTAAATTTCATTTGTTTAGCGTTTTAAGAGTCTTTCCGCGGTAATGAGCAAATACATGCCTGATTCAGTCACTTCATATTGATTTAAGAAGAGGTGCTGTGGGCGTCAGCTGCCACTTAGAGAAGCAGCGACCAGGAACATTAGCATAAATGTGACGCATCGGAAAAGTTATGAGACAAGTTTCAGACAGCTGCTTTCAAGTGTGTGGGTTCCAGAAGCTGGAAACAGAACAGATGTTCCTTGCTGGTCAAGCACGAATCAGCCTGTTTGGTCAACTCCTCCCATCCCCTGGGGTATCCTCCCACTCAAGGTTTCTTCCTGGTAAAACAGAGCGTTTCCCTTCTCCTTTTTACCTACAGGTATCACACTCCTGCTGCACTCCTCCATCCCAGCAGCATTTAAGAACATCCCTTAAATAATAAAATATAAAAACACAAATCTGAGATGGGAAGTTGGTCAACCCCAAACCCGCAGTGGCATTCCGAAGCCCACACCAAAGTGGGATGATAATAGCGAACACACAGCAGCCACAGCAGCTGCAGGCTGGCTCTGAGAAGGAAGAAGTTCAGTTCGGAAAGCTGCAGGTCCGAAGGTAGACCTGGGTCATGACGGCAGCAAATGCCCCAAAGAAGACGAGGCAAGAATCCCCAAACAAGCACAGCCTCTGCCATCGGAGAGACGTTTTAGAACCAACCCAGAAAACCTTTAATCATTTCTGACAATATGTCCCAGTTTTACAAATTTGAGACTGAGGTGGCAGAGGCGAGAGCCAGAAGGAAAAGAAACTCGATTGTTTCTTAGGCATTTGCATATTTATTGGGATATCTATTTACAATTGCTGATCTTTACTTGCGCACTTGCTGGCTGATTTCTCTGTAGAACTTTGGTTGCCAGTGGCTTGGAGGTGGCTCGCCTCATTTGACAGTCGCTGACTTTTGCATCGGGAAGCATAATTCTATTATGTTACATCCTGCTGCTTTTAGGGCTTCAGAAAGGAGAAAAAAATGAAGGAGTGAGCATAATTCTCATGTAGGTGCTATCACGCTGGTTGCAGGGCTGCGTATGTGTTAGTAAACTTCTGTCGTAGACATCCTTTCAAATCTATTGTCTACAAACACCAGCACATCGCTGAATCACTGACAACTCTGACAGCCTGGTTGTTGTCAGCAGTTAATGATTACGCAGGATATTTACAGCAGATCTTAAATTGTTAGCAGGCAGCCACCCTCTCATGGCTTCTTCTGCTACTTTTCATGGTTTTCTGAGGAAAAGGCCTCAGCGCTGCAGGATTCCTCTGACTTATTAACATGGCGGAGTCTAATCCTCCGTCTGACGGCAAAGGCAACGATCGGAGCGTCTGAGGACTGCCCTTTCCTGAAGGTGAGGCTGAAATTTGCTCTCAGACTTTTTAATCTCGGGAGCCCTGTCAGGGAGGCGCTTTAATTATGACTGATGCAGTTGTGTGTGTCTGACGGGGCCAGTATCCACAGAAAATGAGCGACATTGTGTGTGTGTGTGTGTGTGTGTGTGTGTGTGTGTGTGTGTGTGTGTGTGTGTGTGTGTGTGTGTGTGTGTGTGTGTGTGTGTGTGTGTGTGTGCACGCCCGCATACGTGCGCATGTGTGTTTATTGCCCATGTGGGCGAATGGAGTCGATCCAGGCTTTTTGATGGACATAAGCCTGATTTACATCCTATAAAACATACTATAAAAGAAAAATTATAGCGTCCAAGCTGCCATATGATGATCTATGATTGGACCAATTGTGATCCATGATTGGTGTCACATGTGTCACGTCCCTCTCTGTCACAGTCGTGCCCCTTTTTTTTCAGAATATAATGGTGAAATCTTCTTTTTAAGTCTCCAGACACAAGTGATCATCTGCCTAAAGTGCTAGACCTGCCTCTGATTGCCTCTTCCTCTCTCTCATAAAAATGTCTTTTTCACCTTTTCTTCTTAGAGCGACTGTCAAAGTTGCCATGGACAGACACAAACACACAAATGTACAAACAGGCTGTGTGCTATATATGCAAATTAGCATGATAGAAAATGATGCTCGTGCCAGCCATCCTCATCATTATCATCATCACTATCATCTCATGCAGTAAACGTGTGATATTATATCTGTAAATGGTGATGGTCGCTCTGCCCCTTCCCTTTATCTAATCTCCAAGCTGAGAAAGTTCATGTAGATACCAGCACTATTTACCAAAAAGAGAATCTAAAGTCATAGGAAGCATCGTAATCGTAAACTGCCTGGGAACGAGGACCCGGGGCGGAAGAGGTTAATGTGAAAACAAGCATGCGGCAGCAGCTGTGTTCTGTCTGGGGAAATAGAACCAAGGTTCTTTAGGATTAGCTAAAGTGGATTTAACTGGAGAGTAAACAATAATGGAAGGCGTAATTAAAGCTGCTTCATTAAACAAATGCCTCTTGACATATACATATTATTAGCAGCGGGATTTGCAGGCATTTCTTTTCTGCTTTTTAATAAGTTGACTTCATGAACAGTTTAGTTCATTGCTGCCCCTGGTGGTCAGCCAGCACCTAAACGCCGCATGGTTTCCTGCTCTACTGAAGTCTTTTGTGTCATAAATTGACTTTGTTGAGGTCATTTTGCGGTAACACATATGTGAGGGGGTTAATCCGCATCACTAATTACGCGCCACATGGCATTGTTGTTCTTAGCTAATTACATTCTGTGAGTGGCTAGAGATCCTTCGCCTTGGAGATTTTTCTTCATCTATGCATTAGGCCAATGGGTTTACTATCAACGGCTGCAAACAACTCCAGTCCGGTCATAAACACGAGGGAAGGTTGTGCGTCACTTTGCTTCTTTGGACTACTTCAGCTAAATCTATTTCTTGGCTTTATAAGCTACAGTGCGCAGGGGGATATTTAGCACACACTAAATTTGCATAAAATGTATATCGTGCAGCGATAAAGTCGAGGATTTAAGCATACATCTGTCGGCAATCCATTTGTGTGTGGTGTTTTTACAGCCGTTGCTAAGCACTAGCTAGCATGTCTGTCTGGAAAATACATCCTGCTTCCTGTGGAATCTGGTGTGATATTGTTAGCACCACTTCTAAATGATAAACACATGCATCTTAACATTTTCAAACTGATGGTTAACTTGGTTTCGATCCTTAATAGCTTGTTTTTCCATCATGAAATGTCTCCGCTTGCTTTTCGCTCAAAATGCTTGAAAGAGGATTGATTTGTTTTTCCCTCGTCTGCCTCTGAACAAATAGTCAAGAAAGAAATGCACAAATGACACTCAGTGGAAAGTGCATCAGTGTCAGCAAAGCAGTGACAGAACGTGTCTTTCAGAAAGCAAATCCTTGGAAATGCCTTTGATAGCTGCGCTTTAGCCTGCCAAAAAGGAGGAGGCTTGCTGTTCTTGAAGGGCGCGTGTTTTCCTTCGTATCAAGAAACCCAACTTTTATATTTTGCAGAGAAAATACTAAGAGGCTGTTGTGGCGTTAGTTAGCGTATGCCTGAATCACAATGTGACAGAACTTTGATTTGAGTGCTGCAGTTTCCTGGACGAGAAGGCAAATAAGGCTGTGCATTTTGTGTGTGTGTAACGCAGGATGTGGCAGCTAATGCTCTGCTTCTGGGGAAAATACTAACACATTCCCATTATGTGATGTAGTTAGGAAGTTTAATGGCAGTGGGCAAGGTTTTTCATCATCCTACAACCATATCTGAGTCTTCTTTGGTGTGAGAGTATTTTTAATCAACTCTGACTTTTTTTTTACATCATTATCTGTTGAGTTACACCTCTGTGTGAAAGTACCCCTACACACAACACCTCAGCTGGATGATGTTTTGAGAGGTTTATTCTAACATTTGGCTCATTTTTCTTTGAATTTGCGTGGCTGCTGTGTTAGCTTCGAGAAAAGGGAAATCACACTCCTACACAGATTTATAGACGACGTACTGATTTTGGAAAAGTAATTAAAATGTGATGAATCTATATTAGAACTCTCTCAAAAACCCAGATCCGACCCTAAATATCAAGGTTGCAGGGAAATTGTAGCCTTTTTTCCCTCTTTATGCTTTATGGTAGCATTTGCCAATTAGCACAATAACAACATATCCTGGTGATTTGTGTACATCTGTAATGTTTTGCTGTCAGTGCTGTTAGCATAAATTATAAAAAGATTTCAGTCTTTTTTTTCACATCACTCTGCTCTCTGCTTGGTGTCTGCATTTTATTTGATGCGTGCCAAAATGCGCCTGTGTGCACATGCACGGTCACATCACGGGGGAATTTAACTTTAATATTGTGATTGTCAGAGAGAGTTGTCGGTCCGTGTGTGTGTGTGTGTGTGTGTGTGTGTGTGTGTGTGTGTGTGTGTGTGTGTGTGTGTGTGTGTGTGTGTGTGTGTGTGTGTGTGTGTGTGTGTGTGTGTGCATTGGCCGGTGAGCAGGGTGAGCAGGGTAAACAAGCATTGACTATCAAGTCACGTTGCCATGCTAACAAGAGTGACATTTTCCTCTTCTCATCGTGACATTTTAGCACAACTATTTCTTTGACCTGAGGGGACCTGAGCGAGAGAAGCAGGGTCCAACTCTGAACAAGCTGGCACGGATACTTTTGCAGAAATTAAGCCCAAATAATCAACTGGTCTGATTGAGGAGTCGTGTGTGTGTGAGTGTGTGTGTGTGTGTGTGTGTGTGTGTGTGTGTGTGTGTGTGTGTGTGTGTGTGTGTGTGTGTGTGTGTGTGTGTGTGTGTGTGTGTGTGTGTGTGTGTGGTCTGCCAGTGACTCTTCCTCCAGAGACAACAGTCCAAAGAACCTGGATATTGTTGTTTTCTTGACTTTGGATCATTTCCTCGCCCAGTCTGTTCCCCAAAACCGTGTCCGCCAGCTGTCACTGAAGCATCAAATGTAATTACTGGCGGCTCCGCTGACATTTCACTCTCAACACTTATTTTGCCAGCTGTCTGTGACTTAGGATGGGTGACATTTTAACTAATTTTACACAAATTTAAGACACCTGCCGAGAAAAAAAAAACATTTTTATAAACAGGGAGGTCAATAGCTGTTTGTTAGAGTCTATTTAATGCTGTTTTTTTAATCTGTAATTAATCCCTGGTGGTCTTGTAGAAACAATAATCATAAAATACTCAAAAAGTTACAATTTATCAGATTTGATTAAAAGTGGCAGTTAAAAGAACAGATAATTAGATGGAAGAGGTTTTTTCTTCAGTTGCTAATTAAAAATGTTTCACTGACAAGTGATCAGATTTTTACAGCTGCAAACAGGATATGATGTTTTCTGTTGCAGCTGTTAGTCGGGAACCACCTCTTGAATTCTGACCCCTGAGGACAGCCATGTCATTATTTAAACCTTATTTAACGTTTTTCCAATAGGAAATACTGTTGTTTTGACATCAGTGAATGTAATTCAGCAGCCCCGTTATTAGACGGCAATAAACGTGTCTGCAACATAACCACAGATTTAATATATGCAAATAGACAGTATTTGAATTTTGACAGCCCAATTTTCTTTAGCTTAGTTCAAATCAGTTAAATAATATCTTATTTAGTTGCCTGAAAGCTGGAACTCTGACGCTGACATTTATTCTCCTTCCTACTTCACAAACATTCTGATTATTTTTTAGTTTCTGACTCATAATTAAAGTTCATTCATGTTGTTCATAAAACTTTACTGGAGGAATTTGGTATATTTTCATGTTGTTTTCAGCCAGGCAAGAATGTTTGGGGAGAAATGAGCACTTTAAAATTCCGAGAGTGGAACGCAGCGGGCGAGTCTTCATTACGGTCTCTGTGAACGTGTTCTGAAAGGTCTCCCTCTTCCAGCAGCGCTTTAAATTGGATTACAGATTAAAACTGTAGCACCTACAGTCTGGCACATTTTCAGCCTCTGGAGCCTAAAATCAACGGAGAAGATGGCTGCTTTGATTCTGTGGCCGTAAGCAAAAAGAGCAAATTCAATTCCCTTCATTTGAGTGTTTGTGTTGCTGCATCTGAACTCATTCACCTGTTCACAGAACACAAGAAAGAACCTTTGGCATCAATTGCTGTGCGATGACCCTCTGTGTTCCGCTGGTAGCCCCTACACGCGGGACTAAACCCTTCCCTTTAAGACCGGGCGAATCTACGACCGAATGCGCCGCTGCAGCCGCGACCAGTCGAGCTCGTGATTTTTACTGCTTTATGAAATGAACTCTGATGAATCCCTTCAGTATGATGCAGCTGGTCACCGTGTTTAGGGAGCCATTGTAGACGTATAATCAAGTCGCATCAAATCAGTGTGTCCTCAGCATTGTCTCCAGGACTGTTCATTTAATGCCGCCGTGGGCTTGTAATGAGGGGCATATTGGCGAGAAAGGCAAGTAGCAATGTGTTTTTAATAGGCTCACTATGGTCCACTGGCAAGAGAAAACAGTCATTGCATTAGTTCTCCTAGAGCAGATAATTTAAGTAAGCAAGGGGAGCCGGGATATCGTTTGCTTGCCAGAGTTCGGTCTTCTCATGGACAGGAAGGCACGTCGTCCTTCGATGCAGATAAGGTGTTTGGAATACATTAACCTTTTTCCCATTTGTATTGTGCGTGTACATTTCCCTCCCTGTTTCACCATCAAATGGGAAGTCTTTGCTACTACAGGGCAAAAGCGGGGTTCACGTGGGGCTCACGAGGCAGCAGAATGTGACATCTGAACATTAGCCGTCATTGGAAATGAGAAAAGATGAGGAGAGACGAGCAAGTGGGAGGAGGGGCCGGCGAGAGACGGAGGACGGAGGAGCCTTCTCCCCGCAGGAGAGGGCTCCTGGGGGGTTGGATAACAGCTATTTCTTCTCTTCCCTGCTTATTCTACCTTTTCCTTTCTCGAGCGCTCTGTCTCTGACTGTTTAAGCTCAGCACCTCCGGCGTCGCAATTATTGCTACAGCAAAGATGAAAGGTCAGAGCGGTTAGTGGAGGAGAAAGAAGGCTAGAGAGCGAAGAGAGGACGTTCGAACTTTAGAAAGCTTCGGGTGTCAGCCATTCAGTAATGGTGTTATAATGGCTGTCAAAGGTTTTGTTTATGAATGTAAAGGAGCTCCTTCTGACCTTATTACTGACGCACACTTGTCTTTGGTCACCGTCTGGTGTAACACACAGAATAGAAGAACAGCAATGGTCTATCACACCAGTAGCGGTGTGGAAAGCAGACAAAAGCCAGTCGAACAGCAACATCAGAAGCTAGTGAGACGCCTGAGCTGCCCAGCAGCAGCGTGATGTCATCAAAACAGGGAGAGTATGAATGTTTTATTGCTTTTTGCAGCAAACGGGCACAGACCCCAAACCTGGAAAATGTGTGCAGGTTCCTCTCGTTGCTGGTCCTTTTTGGAATCGGCTGGGTTGGACGGGACGATCTCGTGGACCGGGACAACGTGACGTCAATCAACGGAGAGGTTCTCTCGTCCTCCTCGCACGCAGCAGAATCTGCAGCCCGGCTACAGGAGATGAAGCCAGAGTGGAAAGTTATGTTTGTTCATTCATAAGCAAACAACCTGAAAATAGCATCACATTCAGTTCAAAACAAGCAAATGGGCGAAGCACGCATTTACGCTTAACTTTACATAATCCCACGCCATTTGCAGGTGTGTCCTGCGTCAGCGATGCAGGCCTCTGCTTTTGTGGTGTTCACCTAACACAAGTCAATGAAGTTGTGTGAGGTCATTTAAAGCTAACAAATCAGATCTGCAGCATCTCAGCAGGATGAAAATGTCTCCGTGCATCATGGGAGAGACAAAGATGGCAGCCGTTCTCTGAGTGAAACGTCAGCACGAGATCTGACGTCACGCTGCGCTATGGGATCGACATTACCTCAGCAGGAACGTGCATAAAAATTACCGTATTTTAGTTTGAGTGACCACAGAGTACCCCCCCGTCACCTTCAAAACGCGGGCCGCGGCTGCTTTGTATGGACACATTATGCGCTATTGTGATGCAAAGTACTGTAATTATGGTTATTATTATAGTCATTTGCTTTTTTGGCTGGAGAATGAGAGGCTCATTAGCTTTTATGACTGAAATGTCACGGCACTGGTCACTGTACTCCCTCGCTGAGCGGCAGTGCGGGTTTGTGCACGAGTGCATGTGGGCACGAGAATCTATCATCAAGTCTGATGTTTTAGAGAAGAATTATTAGGTTACTGGTGATGATAAAGCACCTTAATATACCCAGGTATCTTCTTTAAGGGGAGAATAATTGGCCACGTTCCCTGTTAAGCTTCCCTCGGAGTCCACAGTGGGAGCATATATGCATAAAAGGACAAGGTGAGAGAGGAGAAAAGGATGGATTCTGGTTTGTTACTGACCCGCCAATTCTAAGTTCTAAGAGGAAGATGAAAGTCAGAAAGGGCACACAGGGAAATAAGCAGAAAGACCATCAGGCTGATGATGGAGCAAATGAGGAAATAGGGGAGGAAGGAAAAAGAGCTAGAAAGACATGCTGAGAGGAAAAGAAAAAGGCAACGGAGAGCCGGGGAGCTCTCCATGCCACGGGAGGAGGGCTGGATTTCAGGCCCGGTGCCTTTGTGCCGTATGAATCGCTGCAGGTTCCTGGTGCCCCGGGCTGGTCTATATAAAGCTCAGACAGCTGCTGGATTTTCCACATTACTGCCGTGGAATTGGATTATTACCAGCCCGACCGTGCTTTCCGCCATCATCAGCTGGCGTCCAGAGGGGACCCGCTCTCGCAGGTCACCGGCCACCTGTCGTCCTTCGCCCGCTGCTGCGGTGCTGCGCATGCAGATCGCCGCGTCATCGGACGGGGGTTGAGGGGACACGGTTGGACACTTGGTGTGCGTCCAAATCCACCTTTGTTGTGTTGTGCCAGGGGTGGCAGAAGAGCCCTGACCCCTGGTCTCCTGTCAGACCTCAGGACACGCCGCACAGCTGTGCACTGGTCCCTTCGTCATCTCAGCTGCGCCCATTGTTATTTTAATTATTTCATTATTTTCATGGTATAGTGCATTACTGATGCTCGTCAACAATTTGGACTTTGTTACTGCGGGGAAAATTTAGAAAATGAGTCAGGGCTTTAATCTATCAGGTAGTAAAGTGTTCTTCGTCCCCTATCACAGGCCTATTTTCTGAAATGTCTGACCAGGGTCACATCAGCACGGCCTTGAGCTTCTGCTGAGCACAACAACCATAGATTTTCCCCATATACACCAAGCTGTCACGCAGCAATGGACACCAGTGTTCCCAGTAAATTGGCAAATCTTGATGGGGAGATTTCAGGTAAAAAGCTAACAGGGAAGTGACAGAAACCCATTCACAGAAACCAGTGGAGGATTCGCTTTATGATGGAAGTCTAAACTAAGAGCCACTTTAGAAGGATGAGCACCTTCGTCCAGAGAGACCACCAGGATCATTTTCCTGCTGCGTCCTCATTCCTCCTGAGGATCACATGAACAGGGTCAGCGTTAGCATAAAGTAAATCATTATGGATTTTTTTTTTCTCACTACTGCATCCCTGGTGTTTGCATAGCCTTCAGTCATCCTTCAGCCTTATCAGGGTTAGAAGATATTTATTATTTTTTTCCCTCATAAAAGTGTGAGGGGAAGGAAAACCTGGTCATTTCACTTTGTCCCGTGTGGGTGGAAGTTTTAAAACCCGATAGGAAAACATATGTGACATTCAATAATTGCTTCCTCTTTGCGCGGCCGGATCGCCGGGCGCCAGATCGACATCGCTGAGGCCAGACGGACTGAGTTGGTCACTCTGAGTCATATCGCTGACAGATTCGGATTTCAGCGGGTTTGGAATGTGGAGAGAGTTTGGCTCTGGGCTGCTTAGATCAGCCACAACATTTAAATGAGCGACCTCATTCTGAACTCTTCCTGATCGGTAACTGATGGATTTAGAAACCCTTGATTCACAGGAGGTGAGGATTACTGTAGTGTGTTTTCTACTGTAGCTTCAATGCTGTTATAGTTTTGTGTGTGTTGATGCATCTTAACATGTCATTCTTTCCCTTTTGCGCTTCCGTCTAATTAACAGACTCGTAGGTGAATATTTATTTTGCTGTAGTATGTGTACTCTTCCACATTCATCGTAGTGCCATTGACTGTGTTATGTGTATGAATGTCCTCACAAAGGTAGCAGTACAAAGGTGTGTGTGTGTGTGTGTGTGTGTGTGTGTGTGTGTGTGTGTGTGTGTGTGTGTGTGTGGGCATCAGATCATTTTATAGAAAAGGTCAGAGCGTTTTATATTTCATCCTGCCCAGGCCGGCACATGTCAGGTGTAATAAAAAGTTTTACAGCGTACGATGTTTTCACATTCCGTCATGTCTGATTTGGGGTCTGTCCCCTCCTGTGCTAACTGCCGACAACTATAACAAGACCAGGAGGGGTCGCATAAAGATGATGGTGGAGGAAAAGGTCACCCAGCTGCCATATATACGGAATTCTAAGTCATTTTCATAATCTAGGGATGAATTTGGTTTTACTTTTGGTGCCGTTGGTCAAATTGCTGGACTTCAGACCACATGAGGACACGTGAGATAACTTCCTGCTGAGAACTACCAGTATCAACCACTGCGCCAGGAGACCATCTCCAAGGTGGTGCAGCGATGCAACGGTTAGTTACGGCGGGGGAAGGTCACATTGAGCCTGAAAGGGTAAACGTTCCTCAGAGCCATCTGGTGTGTGGCGGAGACACCAGTTGGAGGGAGGCAGGAAGATGGGTTCATCGCTGTTGCTAGAAAATGGCAGAAGGGACAGAATGAGTGTTCACGAGCGGGGCGAGAGGTCCGGTGAGTCACTGTAGATGGGTTGTGGACCTGCGTGGCGATGATGCTACTCTGATCTCCTGTCGGGAGCCAGGCGAGTTCACACACGAAGCACATTCAGTCTGCACAGTTCGGCTCTGCACCGCTCTGTTTGTCTCTCATGGAAATGATGTGTGAATTCATAAGCATTCAAATTTATATCAGTGCTAAATCTAAATGGTGCAGCAGTTATGCTGCTAAATTATTCCTTTTTCTAATTGGAACAACCGTTGGCTGTATGTGAAGGGATATTCCATAGCCTATAACATTTGAATAGCTTTTGAACAATAAATGTTAGCATATTGCTCGTAATTACCAAGAAGCTAACACTTACAGAAGACTATGGCTTTGTGGGTTTCAATATCTGTTCATATCTCTTTTTTCTAATTAATGTCATTAATTTCTTGACTAAAATAGCCACATTTTCCCAGAATGATTTTGGAGCTGTTTTTTCAGAATGTTCTTTCATTCACAGTAAATGTTTATCCTTTGTCTATGCAAATAGAGCATCCTGCAGCGATCCTTAGTAGGGCAGGTTTTCTACGTCTTAAACATTTATTAAAAATGGAAAATGACAGCCGAATGGCCTAAATGTTACAGTGTTATCTATTATTTTATCATATTTAATACTATGACACGTTAGCTCCCTTCCTGGCCTTCTCTTCGTGTCTCTTTTCGTCACGCAGAGCAACAAACCCACAATTATTCTCGCAGCGGAGCGCTTGTCAATGTGAAATTGAGATGAGGGGGACTATTTCTTGCCCGCGGCTATCAACTCATCTGGTCAGAATGCCCCTGCCTCAGTGTGTTCTCTGGCTCATTGTTAAGAAGGAATGTTTTGGCGTGAAGCTGCAAGGAGCTGCCACTTAAAATCCATCCAGCCAAAACATGAAATGCCCCCTGACCACCACCATCTCCAACCCCCTCTAGCCATTAACCGTGCCTCACCATCGCTGCCACCGGTTGACAGATGCTCACTGAGACATATTGACCGACTGTCACATCGGCAATAAAGCGGGGGCTGGGGGGGCACGGATGAGCTGCACGACCCATCCAGCTGCATGTAAACAGAAACCAATGAAGTTTTCCAACATCTAATTTTCTCCCTTTGAACCTTAAGTGATGTTTTAACCCAGAGTTTTTCTAAGGACTCAGGAAGGTTAGACGGTATTCAGTTTGAGCGCGAGTCAGCAGTTCCTCAATACTGCCCACCATCACCAAAGGCAAATTGGAAAGTTGGGTTAAAGGGCGCGAGCCGCACTGGTCTCTGGGTCTTTACATCAATACACTGCAGGGAACCTCGCCAGCGGCAGAAAGAGATCCCAGGATGGCTAGGCAAAGCTAACCGTCATTTATCAACTCCGGGTAACAGCGGCATCGACCGTGACACCAATTCATCGATACGCTACGCGCGCCCACATACTGATAGCCACACGCACAGCAGTGCTAATGAGGTACAAAACAAAAGGCTGCTACACCTGGAGAAGAGTGTGTCTATAATCACAGGATGTTGCCAAATTCCCAACTGCACACAACCGACTGCAGCTCCCCCGGTTTCAATCTCTATGATAAAGAGACCCAGAAACAGCCGTGTGAATGGGGGATTGTGGAAAAAAAATAAATGGCACCTGGGATGGGAAATGTCAGAAAAGAGGCGACCAAACTTCTTCAGACAACCAGCTTGGAAGCTCTGGGAATTTTCATCTGCCCTTGAAAATATTGATTTGTGTCTCTGCTACTCTTCCCATCGATGCTTCAAACTAAAGCCCCCATCCCCAGCCGCCACCTCGCTGTGCCCCCACTCTGGCACTGGGCTGCCAGTGTCCTGTGTGGGTTTATGAAAGTAGCACACCAAAGTCATGATGTGATTCGCTCACTTTTAACAACAATCTCCAGTGGCCTCTCCAGTACATTCAACTCCACCGATCCATCACTTCAAAAAGGTTTTTCCATCAAAGTCTCGCTGAAGCAGGAGGTTGTTTTTCAGCTCCGGGGCTGCAGGATTCCTCCAAAATGTTTCACATCTTTAATGAGCGTGATTGCTGTGTGCATATCAGCTATTAGGACTTTCAGAAGGCACTTCTGAGAAACCAAACAACCTTCCCACAAACCGTATTTGTTGGTTTGGAATGCTTTAAAGCCAACGAAATCGACACTTGTGCAAAATATCACATTTAGTGTTGACAGATACAGTCGGGATCATTGTTTCTGTTTGGTATGTACATTAAACTTGTGCAACGATTCTGTATTACGCATTAAAATCTAGTAAACGGTGGGAGGACAATGACTCATCCCCACTGATGACACAGCCATGAAAGTTTCCATCCCTGAAGTCTGTTTTATTCAATCATGTCCCACCTCCAGTTTCCCATGTTACTCACTCGTCCACGCATTCTATGAAAGCGTGCCATCTGGCTCCCACAGCAGCGCCGCGATAGTCGCCTCGGTCCCTGCAGACACCATCCCTCTGTGGTGGATTCAGAGCAGAAGCACCGCCGTTCTGTCCACACAGATAGGCAGCTGTCTCGTGCTCTCCGCCGATCAACATGCACCCGTGTCGTTGGCGAGATTGGAGCTGCTTTTAGTGATGGGCTCGAGTTACGGTGTAACTTTTACAGTTGGATTTTAGTCATTACCAGCAGGATCTCCCTTCTTCTGACAGCATTTCTGAAGGCCAGCATGAATAATTCAGCGGTTTCTTCGTGGCCTGTTTGCTTCAGAGGATCCGGAGTGGTTTGGTTAAAAACCTGGCCTGCAGAGGTCCCGCCCCCTTTAACAGAGACTCCTTTAAAACTGCACATGTTGGGTTTTATCCAGAAGCAACATATAGTCAACATGCTAAGCCTTTACGGTCCTCTATGACCAGTGCTTTATTAGCATCCCTGTACAGCCTGCAGCATGACGTACAAGTGACTGTTGACCTTTATGCTCTAAAATTCGATTTTTGTTTCGGCAAACATCAAAAGGTAATGTAAAATAGTAGGGCTATCCAGCACATGAGGCCAGGACATTCCTACAGCCCCCAGGAAGTGGAATGGTGAACCTTGCCCTTTTGGGTTTGGTTGTCCGTTTGGACTGACTGGTACTAGATCTATCTGCTGATTATTCTGCAGTGAACTCCTGCTTAACTGCTTCTTGAGTTTAAGCTACATTAAAAAAAAAAAAAAACAGTAATCGAATCAAATAGAGGGAACTTTAATGGGTTCCATTTATGCGAATAGTTTTTTTCCTCTACATTTGCTCACATATCAACATTTGCTAACTGACTTGTATAACAGATGCACTTATTCTTTTCAGATATTTCCTGTGAACAAAAGCCCCCAAAACACATAAATGCCTGCAAGGAGGAGACAGATATGGCCGCTGCTTTTCAAATGCGGCACTCCTCCTCTCAGGCTGATGAAAGCATCTCATTAAGTTCTCCCGCAATGACAACATCTACAGTTTCAACCCGAGCAGCATCTCCTGGGATGTCATCCCGCCGTGCTTCTGCAAATGCACCACAAATAAGTCACATTTGTGCCTCTGGCAATAACGCCACACTACAAAGCTCAGCCTGAGTGTCTCCTCGTTCCAATACTTCCACAGGAGACAACAAAATGTCAAATTGTTCAGCAAAGATTTTAGCCTACATTTTCAGCTGGATGTACTAAACACTGCCTCTGGTTGCAGATTTTCCTTTAAAAAAAAAAAACAGTGTTAAATTGAAATCTAAATGGAAATGCCTTTTGTTGTTGTTCTTTGTTTGAGTAGAGGGACTCCAATGATTCAGCAGAACGTTGCTGTTGCCTGAATTCTGTGTCAACAGCAAGATGTCACATAACACTTAAAATAGCTGCAAAGCTGCAACGAGACGGATGCCCGGGGCTATGGGTTTGGTGAGAGCTTCTCGCAATGCAAGCTGAAAGCGTGCAGGAGTCAGCCGAACACTCTGGGTGACACCGCTGCATTATAGATGGAAACAAACAGGCGCGGCTGCGTTACCGTGGGCTCCCCCGCGTCAACGCCAGATGAGTGCGGCCTCACCTGGAGAGTGTTTAGCGCTGGGTGTGAACTTTTAAACTTCGTCAGGGCTGAGCGGTGGTGGACACTGTCGAGATCTCTTTGTTGTGATGAAGGGACGTTGGATGGATGGTCGGCCTATAAGATTGAAGCTTTACTGCCACCACAAAACAATGGCCATAAACCTTGGAGGATTTCATATTTCAGCTCTTTTTATTATATTCAAAAGTCTGTCTGTGTTTGGCTGCCAGGTTATTCTGCGGTTTTCCTCTCAAACACATGCTTTCTCCCACCTGAACGCCTCCACTTGATGAACTGCCAGTTGCATCATAATCAATTGCAGCTGATGCATGACACTGCCTGTAATTAAACCACTTACTAGACACCCTAATCTGGCTAATCGATTTTATTGTCCTTTGATTTCAACCAAAAATGAAGGTGAATGTTCCGGCATTAGGGAGCTGTCCATCCAGCAGAACCTGAAGTGAATCTCAGAGCTGCCAGTTTAAACACTGCAGTTATCCGTGTACCCGCCATATGCTCAGGAAACGACCCAGAAGCCGTTGGCATGGATCTAACGTGTCCGAAGGGCCATCGCATGTGATGCAAAGTTCTTGAAGATTGTTATTAGAAACAGCTGTGTTCCAATTACAGAAGTATGGCTGCTGGGTTCTGCATGCGACCTCGTGTTTATTAAACTGGAGGACGTCCCTCCATGAACACTGGAGCTGGATAATTGCAGACAAGTATTTTTGCTAATCCATTTAATTATAACGCTGTCATGACAAAATAAATAATTCACGACTTCATTCAGATGCGTTTAGGTTCACGGAGAGTTTTATCACAACTACGGGGAGAAGCTCCGTTAATGGCTGCAGGCACCTGATGCACTTCCCAAGATCTTCCCCAAAGTCTCCCTTTATTTTTTTTTTTTTTTTTTTCTACAAGGCTAAACACGACCATATTTGTTTGATTGCTTTCCACTGGAGCTGTGAAGGGAGGTAAGGTAATGTAGCCTCCATGTTCCCACGCTGACACCCAGGCCAAGAGCGTAAGTGATAACATTTTGCAATGATATAACAATTTCCCCTGCTAATTGGATTCCACCGCTATTCCTTTCCTATCTTTTCATCACTGGCAGAAATCTGGTCAGCTTTGAGGGCAACATGTTGCAATCCGGTCCTCTTAGAGATCAAACCACAGTTCAAGGAAACAGAACCGTCTGTCACGTTTGCTCCCACTCAGGAATGTCGTAACCCGGTTTGATTAACGCTGTGTGAAAGAATAAGTGAATTAATAAATTGGTTGGGTAATAAACTGAGGATAAACCGCTAGACAGGGAGGAGGAGGAGAGCTGCGCTTACTTATCTTACATTTATGAGCTTTAAACACAGCCTTTCAGAGTTTTTCACCAAGTGTTTTTTTTAGTCTAAGACAACATTTAGAATTCCACGAAAGTGACTCTTTCCCTGAATGAGACAGTTTTCATCAAGTTTCTGTCTTTTGTTCTTTTCTCGTCTCTTATTTTACTGCCAAGCAGAAATTTTTGTTCCAGAATCAGGACAGTGTGACGTCTTCGGCTAGTTCAAATTAGAAATCCGACTTACAGACATAAATAGGGCTTCTCAGCTTTTGAAGCTACCAAGTCAGACTGGCAGAGATGTTTTGTATTCAGAAACGACAGACAAAAGGATACCCTGGGCCCACCGGTGAAACGGCCACAGTGGCAGAGAGGGGCTTCAGCCAAACGGAATCTCAGAATCATGATATCGCCACCAGATTTCTGTTACCTCGTGATGAGGATAAGCCCAGTCGCGGAGCAGATTTAATGAAACTCTTTCTTTGAGTGGCTGCAGTGCAGCGTATTAGCACTCAGTGGCTATGACACTTTCTCCATTAGACCACCGTCGTTAGTTTGCTAATCTTTACTGCACCACCAGCAGTCAGCGTGGTCCTGCTTCTGTTGCTGAGGCTGTGAACCGCGGAGACCTCTGCTCCCCCAAAACCCAGGGAGTTAAGTGGGGAGCTTATCCGGTTGATTAAATATTCCCAAATATGTAAACACACCATTGACTGTTCGACTGTTCCTAATTGCAAGTGTTATGATAATGAGCCCATCAGAATGATTAATTGCGCACAGACGATTGCTTTTAAAACTGGCATGTGTGTTTAAATTGTGCGAGGTGGTCCTGCAGCACACAGACACACACAATTCCTCTTTTCCCTTTTCAAGTTCTGAAAAAAAAAAACAAAGAATTTTCCATATTTGGAGCCTTTCTGTGATCTTTCAGCCATTCGCTCTGCTAGCCTGTGGTAGCTTAGGTGAGAACTTTGTCGGTACTCCCACCTTCAGCACTTCCTCAAAGACCCGAGCCAAATCCAAACCAGGATAATCTCATCCTCCACTCTGATGTACTTCCATTTATCCCAGCCTTGTACTACTGCCAGCTCAGTCCAGTGTTGGGGAGAGGAGAAAGAGGATTTCCTCCGCTTTTCCCCCCTCTAGGACACTTCCGTCAGGTTGTAAAACCGTATTGCCTCGGTGCTGCACATGAATGTAGGAGATGTCACCCCTGCAGCACATCAGAACACGCTGGCCACATGTTCTTTATCCTTCTACAGCCAGCTGTGGGCTCAACCAAGTTACTTACACGAGCTGAGCCTCAGTGCCTGCAGAGCCAGAGCTTCAACACAGTTCTTCAACCATCACACCAGTAAGAACGGTGTTTTTAATTAGGAAAAGAAAAGAAAAATCCTGTATCCATACAGAACTCAGCTGTTGGTTGTTCTCAAAAAATCTTTAAAGCCCTGTGTGTCAGGGCCCAGCTGTGTTGGCTCCTTTTTGTGTTTGGATGCTGTTCTTTGTTGTCCCAATAGAGGGCGCAAGTTTCCAGGCTCCAGTTGTGGCCTCGCACCTGTTGCTGATCTGGCTCAACAGCGGCTGATTTAAGGACACTGCCAGCTGGTCCCCGGTGTTGGATCGTCACGTCGCCTGTATGGTAGTACTCTTAGCAAGCTGAGTCTTTGGGTGTGTTACCTCCCTGTGGACTAAGTCTCCCTGTCGTTTTTTCCTCCAAGGTGGCCGCATAGATTGGGATCTGTCTTCAGTTCTGGTAAACTGCAGTTGAGGGTTCCTGCGTCCCACCCTGCATGCCGTTGGGTTGTTTTCCGTTTCCCCATTGCTACCTCCATTGGAGCGGCTTTAGTTATCGCCTTTGAGTTTCGTTATATCACTCAGTTGTGTTGGAAAATTAAATTGTTTTTCTCATCGAGCGACTGTTTTTGTGTGTTCTGGATTCGGGTCCCGCTTGCACCGTTCCTGACACTGTGTATGCTAACTGATAGTTTAATCTATTTCATCCCTGTCAAATAACTGTTATTACTGACAAATGTGATGCATAATTTTTTTTTTTTTTTGTATTATTGTCACTTGTGCTGTCTCATGTGCCACAGTCATCAGCCAGCATTTCGCACCATGAATCAGCAGCACGAATGCGTCAAAAAGCGAGTGAGAAACTAGCTAAAATACTGCCAGACATTAAATACCATGGCACATTACGCACATCGGTGTCAGCAGATGATTTCAGAGTTGGCAGAAAAGCCAAGCAAGAAAGCGAAGCCAGCAGCCAAAGTTTGAGTCAGAGATCAATCATGAGATTGGCATAGCAAGACTGCAGACTGTCCGTAAATGGGTTAATCAATATTTTCTAAATAATCAGTTTGAGAGCAAAAAGACCACTCAAGACGTGAATCATCACACACCAGCACTGCACACGTTCATAAAATGGTGGCAGAACAAAAGGGCAAAATGAAGGAAGTGACACCAAGAAATATCAAGTTTGAAGATAAACGGTACATAGGATTCATTCTGCAGCTAAAAAACAGATGACAGCACCGAAAAGCATAAATACTCCAGCAAGGAGGATGCCTCAGCAAGCATCAAGCCCACAAATTAAACAGTGTTATGGCAGCCATGCTACTCTTCTCCGGTGTGTCTCACTGATCTGTCAACAACGGAATAAGCACCTGCAGTTATTTCCATCGGTTCTTTCTCATTCTTGGCAACGGCAGCGTCGGGTCTTGAATAACATATCAGCCTTTATTGCCATCTACGCCTTCTTGAGTCTTTTGTTTCTGACATTCCAGAGTTTGATCGATACCCCATTTTCACTTACGTATTTTTTGGTTTTGTTGGCATTATTTTAGGGGGATTTGTCTCCCTCAAGCCCTAGGTATGAAAATACACATTCTGTTAAACAAATTCATGCTAACTGTGTTGTTCCACTGAGTAAACGGGAAAACTGTGTAGAAACTTCCCAGAGAATCGATCATTACCGCGATAGAAACACACTGTTGTCTCTATTAGTTGTTTATTTTTATTAGTACACCATCCAGGAAGCTGTGACTGAACATTCTTCCATCAGGTGCACATGAGAACCGTATCTACAGCTGATGTTCCCATGAGCCTCAGCTGTTTACCGCTAATTTGCATAATTGAACACAATGATTAACGTGTTATTATGAGATAGTAAACATGAAAGGCACACTTAATCCCACAAGTTGTTTGCTTGAACACAAAAGTCACAAAAAATACCTGACGTGTGACCTTAATAAATGTTTACATTAGCGGGTAGGTGAGGAAATCTGGGCCTGATGAAACCAGCGCAGCCCTCTAATGTTTGCCAGCAAGGTGCCTTTCATCAGCCTAACCCCCAGTTGCACCAGTGGCAATCAAACGAACGCCAGAACGTCGTCCAACGAGAGCCCTCTGCTACCAGTGGAAAAGAGGAGAACGATTAAAAATATTAATCTACGCTTTGCTGCAGTGGGCGGTGACATCATCAATGGCTGCAGCTGCGAGTGAATCAGCTCATCGATGTCAGCTGTCAGGCACGTACGTACGGCTGACATGTGAGGAGGCCTCGGGCAGATGTACTGCAAGCCGTGCAAACATCGTGGTGTACGTATCTGGCGGTATCAAACGCATGACAACACATGCACACACTGTCTCGGCGTCAGCGTCACATTGACCGTGAAGGATCAAGAACACCAGAGGTACCAAACTATCCACGCTTCAGCCTGCAGGAACGAGAAAGAAACGACTGCGGTGATTCCACTTAAGCTGGTTTACCCAGAAGTGGAACACGTGGACGGGTGAACTGCGGAGTTTCCTGTCTCCAAGTCCTTCTGCTCCCCGTTGTCTTGATCAGATCCTCATTTGTGCTTTCCTTTATTCTGAGCAGTTTCACTGTTGTTACTCTGTTCGCTTCCCCTCCTGGACCGGCCATCTTTACCACCATCCTGTTCCGTGTAGGTTTTCTGGTGTTCTCTAAGATAATGTAGCCCGAACGCTTCCAGCGGTCAATCCCGTTCAGCTGTGCCATGTAATTAACCTACACGTTTGTGTTTCATGGATGCGGCTGAGGAGAATAATGCTGTGGACTTAAGAATCGGAGGTCAAAAGCTTTGGTGAAGATTATTGCTGGCATGAATCCAAAGGCCGTAAAAGAAAGAGGCAGCCGGCCGAGGCGGCGCATGAAAGCAAACCATTAATACAGCAGGTTTACGACCCGGACAGCATCAAAGGAAATACAGACATTTCACCCATATTTTCAAATTGTTTTCCATTGTTGGTCCTTGCAGAATGCTGGCTGAGGTATTTACACTCAGGATCTTCTGGCTAAAGATGAAATATCGAGCGTCTTAACAGAAAAAATAGCTTTTCTCTAGGTAAAAGCAAACGCATTAGGCTGACTGTAGGCCCGTCCAGGGTGTGTTCTGCCCTGCCTGGACACCCCAGGACCCCCCAGTGATCCTGATAAGGAAAAAGTGGTTGATAACAGAAATCGGAGGGATAATTATCTCCGGCATCCTGGCTGAGTCCCTGTTTCTCATCAGAATACATCAACATATATTCATATAGGAGGCTCATTAGTCGTACACACTTCATATAATTCAGATTCCCATTGTAGGATTGCTTTTCCTGTTATTAATTACCGCAGCTTCATACAAGAGACTTCCTCATTTCAGGCAGTCATTAGAAACGCATTAAAGCACCGCTGATGCAACATGACTTATTTACTTCACAGCAGCGTCTTCCAGTGTGTTGCCCGGGAGGCTCAGAAACGAACGTCGGAGCGAAGCCCAGGTAGCGCTGCGGCGAGGACGCACAAGGAGCCGTGTGGCTGTAAACAAGGCACGCCAGCGCCACCACGCGCCGCTCCAGCTGCTGGGAACGGATTACGGAGTTCGCCTATGTGGCCCTCAGCAGGGTACTAGCATCATATTATCGGCTCTGAGCAGCTCGCAGGTATTTCTATTACCTCGGTCCCTGACTTGACATCACTGTTAAATAGCGGAACAACATGTGCCTTGCAGCTCGTTCGATTGTTCTGACCCCTTTGAACTCTCGGCAGTGCAGGAAATGGCACCACAGAAGGACGGGGACAGAGAGGAGGTCGTTGCCAAGGCAATCGCTCTTTGGAAAACAGAGACTGGCCGATCACAACTATATTGCTCTGCGGTCTCGCCGATCTCGAATCGCACCCGGACCCAGTTGAATGGAGCGTGGCGCCAGAGCACCTTGCTTACATTCCCGCTGTGGGGTGTGCGAGCCAGATGGCGAGAGCTGCGTCAGCTACACGCCGACATTTTTAAAAAAGAAGATGACACAGAGGCTCTGCACCTCCTGGCTCGCGGTGGCAAAAATGGAAACACAAACAATGATGAATCCTCTCTTTGCATGAGGTCCTGACGTAATCCACAGGATGTTTAAAAGCTGGGCTTCATGCACCCGTCTACACCCACAACAGACGGGCATCGTTCCCAGTATCCTTCCCAGTTTCTGACAATGGCAACGCAGATAGATGTGCACCTCACCAAGCCCAGCCAGAGAGCATCTTTCCCGGCCCGCCGATGGTAGACTGCAGGAAATAAATAAAAGAGAAATCCTCTGTCATGTCGGGGTTTATTTTATGTGACACGGGTCATAGTACATTAAAGCAGCCTATTGACATTTTAACAAGATATTTAAAAAAAATAAAAAAAAGTAACTGGAGCAGAAAGGTTGGAGATTGTGGCCGTCCAGTCCTGTGCTGCTGAAAGTGCATTGATAAAACAGTCCTGGCTGGTTTGATGAATGGCGGTGAGCTATGTGGACAGGTGAAACAAATAGATCTCCCACTCTAGGTTCTGCCGCCTGACGGTGCTTCGGCGGTGAGCTACCTTCAGCTCCTTTCAGGCAAAACAACCGTACAACTTAGCTCGTCTTTTTTTTTTTTTTTTTTTTCATTTTAAGATGGTGTTAAGGCTTCAAGAAAAGGTTCTTGAGGTAGCGGTGATCAATCTTTGTTCCCTCGCAGGGGGGTTTAAAAGAAAACACAATATACTGTTCACCCAGCTACAGCCAAATATGGTGTCACTGGAAAAGATGAGAGTGGTTTTTTTTTTAATAATTTAAGAATCTTTTCATGTGCACTCTATATTCTGTGGTTTCAATCAGCGATGATCACAGGATTTGGTGAGTAGGCACGTACCATTAGAGCAGTAACCTAAATTTTGGGCCAGCGGGAGAAGTTTGAATCACTTGATCTTTGCAGTGGTCATGGTGGGAAAGCGAGGGCCGAGTTTCACCACGCCAAATGACTACTGGGTAAATAACTGTAAGATCTATCTGCATTATGCTGCAGCCTGTCTGACGAGATAAGAAAAAGCCAACAAATCCCGAACAAACACAGTTTATGCCAGCCTAACAACTGAATCCCCAACGAAAAAATCCCAAATAAACTGACTGCTCTGGTCCACCATGCCACTGCAAACACTGAATAATACAGTGAGAATGTACTCTGCTTCGAATTGATTCGTCTTAAGACCGAACCTCCACATGAGGATGAAATCAGAATATGTTACTTCGAAACGAAGCCTGGCTGTCAGTCAACTTCTGAAATGAGAGCGCTGAGGTGGACAACAGACTCCTGGGTGGACAACCCACTTCTTGCTTTGGGCTGCGGAAATAATGTCACATGCCGTTGGTTTAATGAGACTGAAGTGTGTGCTTAGAGGTTTGCTCTTAGCTCTGCTGCAGCCCAACTGCTAAGCGCAGATGCTACCTATTGGTTTGATACCAACCTATGCACCACTCATGACACATTAATCACTCAGCCGTGTGTGTGTGTGTGTGTGTGTGTGTGTGTGTGTGTGTGTGTGTGTGTATGTGTGTGTGTGTGTGTGTTCTTGTACCTGCTACATACTGAGTACCAAAATACTCATTCTACTAGCAAAACAAGGACATTTTTTGGAAGTGACGGCATTTTAGCTGATCCTTTAAACTTCCTTATGTTGGGGTCAGGGGGTTAGTTGGGATGGTTGTGGTGAAGATATGGGGCTGGGCAATATTTGTGTGTGTGTGTGTGTTGTTGTGCCTGTTTCTGCTGTCAGAGAGAGAGAGAGAGAGAGAGAGAGAGAGAGAGAGAATCATCCAGAGGGTTGATGTGAAACACCCACAGCTCCCTCTAGCTTCTGCGCCGTGAACACCGGGTGCAGCTCTGTGTTTACGCCCAACCATGATCACCCTCATTTGCTCTGATTTAGAATTTAATTATGATCTGGATTTGAGTCAGTTCAGTAAAATTGCTGCCGATAAACTGCCACCAGGTCAGACTGGTTTTCAGACTAATAATGTTGCAAACAACCAGCAACCAAAAAGTCTGGAGTGCCTCAAGGTCCTCCAGATATTTGTGATGGATTGATATGATGAGTCTTAAAGGGTTTTTTTTATTTTAGACACCAGATGCACTGACAGAGGGGCTCCATCGTGCTGGAGAAACCACACTGTGACCCACTCTTAGCGACTTGGCCAGTGAGCTCCTAGAGCTCATTTACGGGCTCTGATTAGTTCTATTTAAGCCATAATTTCCTGGTGAAAAACATCTAAGCAGTAATAATAGCATTGCTATTATTGGTCAGAGCAACCTATCATTGATGCTATTGTTATCCCCACAGTAGCATCTTTACTATAATGTTCAAAAATATCACCCTGAAACTGATGCTGGGAAAGGAGGAAGAATGACTGCATGAGTCTGGGGGTTTTTTTTTCCAACAAGGCATGAAAAGCTTAAAAGATAAAACATGGAGCAACAGCTGTCACAACCTAAAATCTGATGAAACAAAGATGAAAGGGAATCTTTTATTGATTAATTAGGTTCACGCTCTGACGGCCGGGGCTGTATTATGTTTCAGTGGATGATGAGGAGCGACGATGAGCTAAGACCTGATGAAATATTTGATGTTGAAATGGATTGGAAATTGATAGTTAAGAAAAGGACTTGAGCCAACACAAAGCACAACATCAGTTGTTGACAATTTCACCCAAAACTTTAGCCTCAACTTCCATTACATTCCTTTGTTGAGTCTTCAAACTTGGAGCCTCCAGCGTGAGCTTAGCAAACATCCCATTCTTAACCTCCACAGGGCAGCCATGCTTTAATGATCTTTTTACCAGCCTGAGTGACATGTATATGTAAATAGTGTGCACAGTATATGATATTTCAAATAACAGAATGTAAGTGTTGCTTCTCGGCACCAGAATTGCTTTCTTTTAACCTCCCACACTGGTTTCACTGCTGCTTCACACAAGCTGAGGTGCAAAGCTAGTGAGAGTAGCTATCAGGTTGCGTGCCTTCTGGCATTTGGCAGTGGTCTGTCAGAGCGGTACAGGCAGGAACACGGCCCTGAAACAACGATTCAATAGTCAAAACGTATCCAGAGAATTGATCGCTCAAAATAATGTGATCAGGTGAATGTGAGATGGACTCACCGGTTCAGAGAACAGAGGAAAAGAAAGCAGGTGGATGCAGAGGAATGATGGAAGAAGTGGAAGTATTTGTACTGTGTGTGTCGCCAAGCCGGCCCTCCTGCAGATCCCATGTATGCAGCGTGTAAGGGAATGGTGCACAGTCCTCCATCACCACACATTCGTTTCTTTGCCTCCGAAATGTTAATGAGGACGTGACAGTGTGTTTTCTCCGTGCTTCCTTTGCCCTTCACACACAATGCAGCTCCTGCTGTTCAGCCTAATTTGAGGTGAATCCATCCAGTGCATAAAAATGTAAGCTGTTACTTCATCACTGGAGCCAAACAAACGTCTGGCCACTGAAAACAGGGCAGACAAGAACAGTGACTATATCGAGCCAATGCAAGGCCACCAGGAAGGTTTTTTATGCAAGGCTAAAATGGACAGATGAGATTGGAACATGAAAATATATTGTCATAAGTTTGCCTACATGCATAAGTAGAACATGTGTTCACGTAATGACTGTTATACTGAATTATGGATATATGCATATAGCAAATAAAATTCAATCTAGCAGCATCTGAATCATTATCTAATTAGGACACACAAACCCCACAGATCCAGCCATAATTGTACGTTGGACAAGAACGGTGTGTGTGTGTGTGTGTGTGTGTGTGTGTGTGTGTGTGTGTGTGTGTGTGTGTGTGTGTGTGTGTGTGTGTGTGTGTG
>BJFM01000975.1:507096-550389 GCA_016586285.1 Arothron firmamentum
GGGGGGGGGGGGGGATAATGACTGCAAATACCTGTGTACCCAAATATAGAATCTATTCAGTGTGTACAGACAGAAAAAAACTAACAACAGCAATCCAATAAAAAACAACTCATGATATGTTTGATATAATAATAAATCAGCCAATGTTTGGAGAATATTCTGTAAAAGCAAATTGGACTTATTCAAACTCGGTTTCATTTCCTCTGCAAGTATGTCGTTTTGTACTTGTAACCAGGAGAAGAAAACACAGAACACTGGCGACTTCCTGCTGAGAGGGCACGCAGCACCTCCACAAAGCATCAGCATCCCATCCCCGTTTTGATTCATGTTGTTCCTCTTCCCTTTGTGAACCAGAAATATTTGCGTTGTGAATGGAAATTATTCAAATTACACATTATTAAAAAAGTCTCTCCGTGAAAACCTGAGTGTGCCGTCTTGATAAAGGAGATGGTCTCTAGGCAACATGAGCCGACATCCTCACTACATTCAATACCTCAGACTTCATCTGTTGTCCTGCTGGTTCCATGGGAACAGGTAATCAAGTTTGGTGGGCTATTGTCTCGAAACGCCAGCTACCTGCCTGATAATTAGAAATGAGTGAGTGTGATGCGGGAAGACTGCTGCAAAATGTCGCGGGGGGGCTGAGGCTGAGGGGAGGCAGGTGTGTGTCTGGATGTTAGATGCTTGCACAGACAGTGTCGGTAAAGCTCGCAGTCCCCCCAGGATTCCACTGTGGCGCTGGCTATCGCTATCTGTCTTCTCCAGGGGACGCTGCTCTGTCATCACTCACCCATACACAGCCAGAGCACAGACACTTCCACACCCAGGTACACTCCCCTCAGCCCGCCGCCTCCCGGCTGTCTGCCTGCATTTACTCCCTCCGATATATCCGTTTGTTTCATTGTGATAAACGCACCACACACACACACACACACACACACACACACACACACACACACACACAAACACACACACGCGCGCGCGCATGCACACAATGGCGTCTAAGGTTCAACCATCTCTGTTTCCCAACACAAGGACAACAGGGTTATCGCTTGGGGAGATCTGATCTCTAAAGCTGACATCACAACGCTGCTCTCTCTCTCTCTCTCTCTCTCTCTTTCATTCTGATATTCACTCAGTGAACAACAACCAAACCAAAACTAATTCAGTTGTAACTGATCGTCTGACAGAATTCAGACGTGCAGAAATGTTTGTTCATCTATTTACTGCCTCAACTATGTGAATCTAAGGTGAATCTCACTCTTGTGTTGCGGTTTGTGTACAACCTGATCTCAGAGCTCCAAAACTGTTACCATGTGGTGTGTTTCCTCGGAGAGGAGAACTTCTCCAGTCGTGAACTCTGCAGAAAAATTCTGCAGAGAGAGGGAAAGAAAATGAAATCCTCGCAAGTGCTGCCAAAATAATTTATCATCAGGCATCACACGCAAACGAGGGAAAAGCAGACAGCTGTTGACTGCTCAGCGGAGGGATACAGAGACTCCAGGCCGTCTTCTTCTTCCTTCCCACAGTGGCCCGTCCAGCTGAAACATGCGGACACAAAGAGCTGTGTTTTTGATCAGGACATTGCTGATTACTAAGGAACCGGCAGACAGAGAAGGAGGCTTTAAAGGAGGGAAGAGAGAGATGGGGAGGGCAAACAGGGGGCCAGGAAAGCACTCGTGCCAGCTCTTCCTCCAGAGCCTCCATCTCAGATTGCTGGGTGCCTCTCTTCATCCTGCCCTCCCTCCCTGCTCCTCAGCAGCTGCTCAGGGTTTACTGCAGCAGAGAAAGACCCCTCTGATGGTTCAGACTGAGAGATCAGTGTGCGTTTTCAGAACAGAGTCGCTCTCTCTCTAGACTGTCCCTGAATTCACGTTACATCTGCCCTACCCTCGCTCTTCCTCTGCTCTCGCTGTCTACTTCCAAATGACTTTGTTTCTCTTCATCCCTTCATCTTTTTTCCTCTCCTTCCAAACCTCCTCTGTCATTCTTGGACTCCCGCTGTCACTCCGGTCTCTTTGGGCCAGCCTTCATGTTTACTTTTAATTGACTCGGAGTGAGATGCAGACGAGACCACAGGAGCAGCCCCATGTGAGGAGACGTGCACCATCTCCAGCACCAAATGGACTCCCCGAGCAAACTTTTGATCAGCTAAGCTTTGATCAGGAAAATATCTGGATGGATTTGAGTTCAGCAGAAATTGTGGTGAGCTTATGAGTTTATGAATCAGCCGTTAAGCCTATTTTTGGACCTAACTGGTGGATCTGCTGTTAGAGTCACCACCACATGTAAAAAACATCAACCTCAGCCTTGAATTGAAGAGAATCTGAGGTTTCATCACCTGTGCCTGGTTACTGGTTTTCAGTGGAGTGCACACTGTAGTCACTTTACGTCTGATGCATTTTTAATCCCTGAGCTCTCCGCCAGCACTGACCTCAACACACTGCAGAGTTAAATAATGCATATGAAGGTACTCATAGATTGGACATCTCTGGAAAAGTGTTGGGAAGGAGTCAATTCCCCCCAGGTCTTAAATCAAAATTTAAAATTAAAAAGTGAGTGGGTTTGGGGAGCATGTTTGATGAAGTCAAGGAGTAATATATGTCTCATATACAATGTGTGCAATACGCTGATAAGATGCACTAAACGGATGGCACATGCACACTATTCATAGTTAAGAGGTGATTCTTGCTGCAACTGCATTTCTAACAATTCTGGAGCTCCGCTGTTTCCCATCTCAACAGTTTTAGCAGCTCTCCCGTATTTAGCTGCATATATACAGACATCAATACCAGAGCGGCAACATTTTTGCAGTATTAGCTTACTAAAATGGACCAAGAGCAGCCCGACACCCTCTGGCACTGGGGTAGAATCCCGGCTTGAGTCACATGCTACGGCCTGCCTGCTTTCCTTGGCTGTCCATTAAAATATGGCTTCAGATTTCACGCTTGTTTTCAATCCACAACCTTTAAAACAGTGGCTAACCGTGCTCCGCTTTTTGTCATTTCTGTGTTTTTCCATCAAATAACACAGTAGCAAAACGAAGTTGAAGAGTGTGCAGTCTGCAGACATCATCTAATAACACACACAGATATTCCACAAACAGCGCTGCTAATTTAGTGTCAGACGCATCTCAGATTTCATCTTCCAACAGAGGCTGACATGTTTTATTGTCTGGATGCCTTCGATTAAGAAACGCTTTTAAAAATGGAAAACTTCACCAGTACCCAACACTGCTCTCTCGGGAATGTGAGAATCAGGGGAAGAAAGCAGATATCTGACAGCTAAAACAGGGACACGCGAGGGAAACTTCAAACCGCAGAAATTTGGTTCGAAGCTACAAAAGTACAGAAAGTGAGGTAAACACTTGGAAATGACTTTCCTGCACAGAAGCTCACTTTCCAAAAAAGAAGAGAAATCAACAGCATTTCACCAAAGACCACCACACACCCTCAAACCATGTTTATTTACAGTATATATGTGTATAACTGCTAATGATCATTTCTGTGCACCTGCTAAAACTGCAAACACACCATCTAAATACAAACTGCATGCATCATCTGACAACTGTGAGCAATCATAAACACTTGACCACATCTGATTTACTTGGCAGGAAAATGAAAAATCGCCATCAGCTGTCTCGAATTTAATTCCAGGAAAATGTCAGACGGCTCAGTCTGTCCTGATGCAGTCAAGCCTCAAACTTAATCACATTTTTAGCTTCTAATGAATGCAGTCTGCAAATCCCAAACCTAACCCTTTCATTTATTTGGGAAATGGTTTGATAGAAGAGGTTTACCTTAATATAGTTTCCCTCAAACTGTGGAAACTATCATATATTCTGCTCTCTCAGGAGTGTGGGCTTTAAGAGGAAATGGTGTAAGAAATGTAAGAAAATCCCTGCCCTGGCATGTATCTGGTCCCTGGTTTGTAAAAAAAAAAAAAAAAAAGTAAATGTTGAATCTTTTTTAAAGTTCTTACAAAAATGTTTTGCTGGAAGATGCATCCTTGTGAAAGAACCTTTCAACGGGGAAAAAAAAAGTGAGTGCCTCAGCCGACAATTTGGCCCAATCGCGTTGGCCCCACGGGTGAAGCAGAAAGTCAGTCCTGTAACGGTGCCCAGCGGGGGCGCGTCCAAGTGGATGAGCACACAAAACAGTGAAGAGTAAAAATGGAGGCTATCATGGGGTCACAGACGTGGCCTCTGCCACGTACTTCTGAGCAGACTGTGTGAAAGGCAACAATGCAGCTGTGATGGGAAAAAAAATAAACAACCGTGGGGGGTGGGGGATTTGGACACTGGCAGTAACATCCACAAACATGGTTGCACAGTTGGTTGACTGTGTTGCTCATCTTTAGATTTCAAAAGACTCTTAAACTTAAATGGTGAAATGAATGATTGAATTATGCAATAATACACCACCTGCTGAGTTTCTACTGGTCATTTTCTGTTTGTTGGGTCATTCAATGTAATAAAGAGGTAATAAATATAACAAACAAACAGTGAACTAGTTACGTAGACTGTCCAAAATCATCACTAAGAACAAAAACAAATCAGTTCAGGCAGAACCATATGAGGATTCTACTGTATATGTCACAAAAAGACTAGGAAATCAGCTTAAACTGTCATTTATTTAGATTTTTAGAGGGGAGATGTTCATTTGCAGTATAATTCTCTCCCCCAGTCAACCATTTCTGAACGTGTTCCCATGCAGGGGCAGGCAGAATGATGCCAAAGGAACAAAGATCAAAACACGCTGCATACTGGAGGCAGCTGTGGAGCTGCCACCCTTCTGTTCATCACCTCCTCTGTAAGCGCTTATGTTTATTTATGCACATATAATGTATGTCAATTCCTCCGCCTCGCACCTACACCGGCTTTCTGGTTTTGTGGGGATTTACCTTTTTTTTTCCTCAAGCAAAGTGAATCAAGAGTTTGGCTGCGTAATGCACTTCTGCAGAAGAACACACAAGTCAAGGAGCATTTGCGACGGCGGCTCGGAGGCCCGCCCACCAGACATCCAAAAGCACCAAAGAGCATCTGTTTGTGCTTAGTTGGGTCTGAAGAGTGGTGCCTTTCCTTGGTCGTGTTGAGGAATTCAAATGTCAGAGCCCTGAATTGTGAGAGTTGGACTACACTGATGCTCGCTCTCCACAGCTGACATTGGTTCAACGCATGTTCGCTGCTCTTTTTGACACATAATTAATGATAAAGTAGATTTGAGTCACACTTTCCAGTGGATCACCTGGGATGCTTTGGTATAAAGCTGGATGATACTCCACCTCTGGAATGAGGATGAGATGATCTAACTGGCCGTGAGGGAGATGTGCTCTGACACTCTTTCATATTATCTGTTCCACTGAAATTTTATTTTATTTTACCTTTTTTTAAAGACCTTCACAGCTATGTCCATATCAAAATTACAGAACTTCACCCAAAAGGTCAGCAGCAGCCAAAGGAAAATGGCCTCCTGTATGTACGACACGAGCGCTCCCTAGCACGGGCGCGCGTGTGGCGTCTGCAGAGAGCCTCATTAACTCACCTCATTTCATTAACCTCCGAATGCCTCCGCTTATCAAAAGTGCTGTGATTGTGAGCTGCTCCATAATGCATGCGCCCGTCCTTCTGGAGGAGCTCGACTCGACAAAGAAAATCTGATTATAAAATAATCATCACATTCCTCTCTGTTAATGATGCCAGGCCATGCACGGCAGAAAGGATACAGAGCACAACATTAAAGAAAATATGTGTCAGTTTTCCTCTGTTCCCCCTGTCTGTGTCCCCTTGTTGAAGTCACGCTGTTTAAATAAGGTTCCTCATCGAAAACAACGGAAATATGGCAGCTAAGCAGGAGATCGATGCTATATTCTTATCTCCTTTCATTCTGGACTCGGCGCTTGTTTCAACCAGGCTTGAGGGAAACGTACGAACCAGCACTGGAATTGGCCATAAAGAGGAAACGTCCCTTCTTCTGGTGGTTTTCACTGTGCACGGCTGAAACCCCGGAAAACGACTGCTTACATTTTTGCTCTGTTTGATATGGCTTCACTTTTGCTGGTGACGTATCCGCGGCTGAAAAGGTCACACCTGCACCGTTTGAACTCCAGGATGAAGAAGCAGAGATATTTGCATGTTAAATGAGAAGTGGTGAGGATATTGGTGTCATGCCATAAGGTGATTCACAACCACGACTTGTGTTTTAATGTCATCTGGTGTAGCGTGAGATGCACTCGTATCCCTGACAACCACACGGCACCGTCTGCGTGGATGGTACACGTGAGCGGCAGAACAACTGTAATTCAGCCTTCATGAGCCTCGGAAAGCTTCAGCGAATATCACTCACATGTGCTATGACGCACATGCAAGCGTGTTTGTGTTTACACACCTCGCCTCGTACAATCCAGGCTGATACCGACCCGATCAAAGAATATTTTATCAAATCAGGTCGTCAGTTATCTCCCCGTGAGGAATTCTGGCGGCTTTTCAGGCCGACGCCAGAAGAGGCTTTTCCGTGTGGATTCATTGTTTCGAGGCTGGCGAGCGCCTCCAGATACAGTAATGATCAGCGGAGACTTAATTTAGCTGAATGTTAGTGCAGACGGGTCTTTAGCAGGATGTCAGAAAGATGAATTTAGGACACAAAAAAACTAGCTCTTAACTAGACGGGTCAGATTTGACCCCAGGGAGATGGAACAGTTTGCTCTTTTCATGTGAGAAGTATTAACTAAACACAAGATCAGCGCTCATAATTCATACATAATGTTGACTTTGCCTCACTACTAGGCCACATCTGGGAAGCTTTTGCAAACAGAAAACACTAAAATGAATGCAGATCCCACTGAGAGCATCAGTGGCTCAGTGAGTCTCATCCCTTCCCCACCGATTTGTTCGTTTGTCGCGATTTTCCCAAACAATTTACCTTATCTAACCCTGCAGGATAATTGCAGGGTGCATTCCATTAATTTGATTTCCAACATTGTAGGACTTCTGCCTCCATCCCAAATTATTCATCCGTTCATTAATTTCTGGCTGCTTATCTCAGTCCAGGTGCACGTGGCAGCTGGCTGAACAAGTTAGCGCCGAAATCCGCCTCCCAAGACGTTCCGGGCCAGATGGTAGACGTAGTCCCAGCGGTGTGCTCCAGGTATGTGTCCAGTTGGACCTGCACAAATACTTACAGATGCAGCTTATGATGGGCGGAGTTCTTATCAGATTCCTTCTGAGACGTTAGCGGGGACGGTCGGGACAGCTGCACCTTGTCTGTTTCATCACATTTACATTACCTACATCAGGCGATAAAACGATAAATACGGCATGATTGCCAGGCATAATTGTGTCCGGCTGAGTTTTTTAACTGAACTTTGCTGATAGAGATGTTGGCCTCGTTCCCAAAAGGCCTCAATCTGAGCATCTGCCCTGGAGGACAGATACAAACCCTATATGTCCCAGGAAAAAAGGCCCCTTCAAGAGGTAACATACAATTCAGCATATTCTACTGCTGGCGATCAATTATTAATATTCTCATGGATGGGCGCTATATGTGTCATGGCTGAGGAGACCTTGAAGTAGCACAACGGGTAAATATAAATAAACATGCCCAGGGCAGATGTGATAACGATGCAATGCAGGTAGCACAAAGATCCTTGTGCTCCTTCTCACATGTGCATAAAATCAGAGATATTTCTCATTATTGCTGTCTGGAAAACAGTGTTGTTGCTCCCGGCCATGCCCAGCTATGAGGTGTAACATTAACTCATGTGGTGGGCAATCCCCTGGTCCCTGGTGCTTCCATTTGCGCGCTGGGAGAGGAGACTCACGGGCGATCTGGCTCCTATAGAAAGAGTACGAAGCAAAGGCCCAGTGGTGTCTTTGAAATCCATGAATGTAGATGAACTTGGATCTAAAGATGTCTGCCCTGTACATCTATGAACAAGTACATCTTATCTTTGTCCACATCGCTCATGGTAGCCTGAATTTTCCAGGTTGTCTCAGTATCTTTAAGTTAGATTTGAAATTTAAACCTTGACCTTTAAGGGAATATGTTGCTCTAACGAGGTAAATTTGCCATCACTTAACATAACAGCAGGATCGTGTAGTAACACTGCCATTATAAAGAGCTGCCTTTGTAATAACTTTTTTGACTCTACCTTTGCGATGAAACCTAACAAACCCTGACGGGTGAATTCCGCCAAGCGTGGCCAGCTCGCGCAAGGTGATACTGTGACTCGATCCGGAAATAATGTCAGTAATTTCTGTGTAATAACCATAATTCAGCGCTGCAGGGTTCCAAAACCACCTGTGTCTGTTTGTGTCCTCGTTCATTTGATGTTGGACCAAAGGAAGTTCTGATCCTGCATGTTTTTGCCTTTGTTAACACCTAAAAAAACACAAAAACGGACTTTAAATGTTTACATTTTTGATGCTTCGCTGTCCTCTTCAGGCTCCAGTTCCTTCACTTACTCAGAACAGTATAATTACACTTCAAATGTTCCACTGTTGGCTTGCTTGTTCCTTTCGGCTGTTATACTGCAGGTCAATCAATGCACAATTTCCTCCCTTTCAGTGTATCAGAACATTCATTTTGCAAAGTGTCTCTCCTTCATTGCCGCCTGAATATGAATTTTTTCAGACGAACCTGTCCAAGACTGCACACAGTGTTTCAGCTCGCTGTCTGGTGGACTGTGAGAGCAGATGATGACAGTTTGGTACATTTCACTGCGGGATGCCTTTGGAGGGAAAAAAAAAAAAAACCTGACAAGCCGACAGCCTACTGTAGCATTTGTCCTTCGCTGTCTGAGGCTCGCATTAAAGAAATAATAAGTATATTATAATAATCTGTAAACATATATTTAGTAGTTCCAACAGAACATTGGCTAAAAAAGGACCATGAGGTTCATCTTCTCTGTCTTACACTTGCAGGTCTCCACATAATGCTTTCTCAGTGATCCTTATTCCAGCCAGACAATAAAAAGCCACATTATCTGAGATTTATAACAACAGTCCTGAGAGGAAAAATAGTGCCGGTGCTAGGATGGCTGTAATGGCCGGGCCTGCCACTGGAAATATGAGGGACAGTGTGAAGTATGGATTATGACATTGGAGACCTCACGCTGCTGGGCAGCTGAAGTCAGGTATCACATAAGAATGAGACGTTCAGGGCTGTTTAGCAAAATGAGGACACTTTTGGGTAGTGAGGACATTTTGCCTGCTCTCCAAGAGACTTTTTAAATGTTAAGACTGGGTTTTAGGATTCGAACTGGGAGTAGGTGAGGGTTAGCTGGGATGGTCAGGGATAGGGTAGAGAGCTGGGTAATGTGTTGTGTTGTGTGTGTGTGTGTGTGTGTGTGTGTGTGTGTGTGTGTGTGTGTGTGTGTGTGTGTGTGTGTGTGTGTGTGTGTGTGTGTGTGTGTGTGTGTGTGTGTGTCTGTGTGTTTGTCTGTGTGTGTGTGTGTCTGTGTGTGTCTGTGTCTGTGTGTTACTGTTATGTATTGTCATCCCACACCCACCTATACAGTATGTATGAGGGCAGTATATACCCTTATGAAAAAATAAATAAATAAAAAGCCCAGACCTCACAGATTAACGGTGGTGTCACGCTGCAAGGTCAACTCTCCTCGCTTGTTTGTAATCTCCTGTACCGCCTGTCACAGCCTTTTCCCAGAGAGTGCACAAAGAACACATTTGCGGAATGAGAGCGCTTGTCTGTCTCTGCAGGGACGCCGGCCATAAGTGATATTAATGGAAGCCATTTAAGAAATCTCGCGAAGGAACGCGACCCCCTTGGACGGGCGGCCGCGGCGGTCCATCGAGCGCATCGCGTGTCGCATTTCAGTCCAGCACAAGCAGTTTTTGTCTGCTGGCTAGAGAGAAGGGATGAGCACAACAATTTTTTTCTGCACGAAAACGCCACCGCTCGGCTTTGGCGGGGGTGACCTCTGTGGCCAATTATAGGGGAGGCTAATGCTTTGGCTGACATGTCTATTGGATTGAATGAAATGTTTTTCTCTTTCGCTGACACAGGAGATCACACGCCTGTTATTATCACAATGGCCGCATACACAGGCTTATGTAAATGCCTCCTTGCGCGGTCGTGACTGTCGGGCCCGCCACATATTAGCTTTGTGTTTGAAAAAAAATGGCAGAGAGAGAGTGGGAGGGGTGTAAATTCAAGGCTTCTTGGATATCACTGCCTGAGCCGGGTAGGCTACGTACCCAGATAACGAGCCTTTTATGCACTTGTGGATAATAATGTTTAATTAGTTCAATTGGACTGATTTTAAAGCTTCATGGAGGTGGTAATGGTGTTAAAGCTCTGAGGGCATTAGCTCTGATAGTGGAGTCATCAATTAATATAACATTTAAAGATGGGGATATTGCAGTTCGGAGACTTAAGAACTCCTTCAGCATTAATAGAATCAACTTTGGTGATTAAACAGCAATGTAGAAAGGTGAATTCAGACATAGTCAAAGAACTGCACCACTTTCTGGTGGTCCTACACGGCCTGAGCGCCGCATGGTCCGAAGCAGGGCCTGTTTCTAGCTCAGTTAACCTTTGACCTTCAGATGGGAACAAATGAAAATGTGCAATGTCAAGAATTCTCAACATAACTGTTACACGCCCATGCAAATACCGCTGCACAGCTGCTCATTTCTTTATTCTTTAAAGTTGTTCCCAGACCAGTGCTGTGAGGATAAACAGATAGAAACGTGAATATCAAAAGGATGATTCTCACCCTGATGCATACCCACTGGCACATCTGTCTCTCTTGCCCTTAAAGAACCCTCAGCATCCAAAATGCCTAGCAGTCAACCTCTTTTTGCTGCCTCTTATTCTGTCAAATGCTCACCCTCTTTTTAATGACCGTCATGCTGGGTCTCCACTTCTTTTAAAAAATTCAAACCGCCTCTCTATAGACTTCCAGTTGGTCCCTGGCTGAGATAATTGAAGCCTCTCATCTTTTGAGACGGGCAAATTTGACGCCTTTGTACCATTTTTCTCCTCTCCCTTTTCAGGGTATTATTCGCTCCACCTATCATACTTAAAGATTCCTTGATTTTCTGCCGCCCTTAGTGTTCTTCATCTGGACAGATCTGACCATGTCAGGCCCCCACTGCTGTCACTTTACTACCCTCTGCCGGCACTGGACGGTATTGCAGTGACTTTAAGGCACTTTTGCAAGCTGAAACAAACAACAAGAACTGTAGCACTTGTGTGCCCTCAAAATCTAAAAGGTCTCTAAATCTCTGGCATGCACTCGCAACCAAAGAACCCAATTTGAATGTTGCATTGTGCAGGTAGTGTGACCTGTGTTTGTCCGAGCTGACTGCAGTAATTACAGCGTTTCCATTTTGAGAAAGAGAAGCTCAAAAATAGCTCCCACCGTTTGGCTGCTGTCAATAAATGGGAGGTTTTGCTGCAGCTGGTTCCCAACACTGAATACTGAGCCTCATCGGATAAGTGTGGGCATGCGTGGGTGTGTGCACACATGCATATGTACACACAGACAACACACAGACACTCTCATCCTCGCAACTTGGCAGGCTCTGCCCGTAGTTTTGGCCAGGAAATGCAGGCCAGAGAATGACTTTGCTTCCCTGTGTCAGCAGCGCTCCCTCAGCACAGAGGTGGGGGGGTTGGGGGAGCGGGCGAAGAAGTGACTGCTCATATCTTTTGCTTGAGTGCTGCTAATAAGAACAGGAAACTGAGAAGGAGATGCGCCTTTATGCTATGGCCACAGTCATAATGAGGCCTGGCATCTGATGGATTACCCAGACTTATTTCATAAAGGCTGTCTCATTTTTTCCCATCGCCTTTTACAATCATGGGCCCACTGCGTCAGCCCCATAAAGGCCAGCCCCCTCAGTGCCTTCATTCTTTCATCACACACTCATCACATGTGTCTGGAGCGTGTTCCTCCCGCTCATTAATTGCTCGTTGTAGTATGAAGCGATTCCCTTTGAGGAGCAGATGAAAGTAAAAGCACTTATCCGTGATGAGATTGGACCCACTTGTCAAAATAATCACACATATCATATGATGTCATATAGGCCTGAACATTGTCTGCAGATGTCCTGCAGGAATAAGAGCTTCTGAAAGAGCACCCACAGGAGTCGGAGGCCTGGCGTCGCCTCATTTATCCTCTTTTACATTTATATTCTGAGACGTCTGCACAGCTGCCACACTGCATACATTTGGAATTTAAACGCTTTGATTTCTAGTAAAATATTAATTTTGAAGATTTCTGCTTTAAAAAACTCAAAGAATAAGCCTGAGTATGTATTTATTTATCTCCTACAAATATATGAATGAAACTGCTCTGTTTTTCTGGTAATACAGACCAAAGAATTCATGAACTCTGTCACCTGATGAAAATTTCATTTAAATTCCTGCTATTGATAGAAAAAAACTCATCATTGCTACTTCAGAAACAAAAAAATCTGATGCTTTTAAAGAGCCTGATGAAAGACTTTTTAATCTGAATCTGGTTCCTGGGGGGGGGGGGGGGGGGGGGGGGGGGGGGNNNNGGAGGGAAGCATCCTGGACTGGTTTTGCCTCCTCTCTGAATAGGGTTTTTTTTTTTTTTTTTTTTGTATCTCCATGTTTGCTGGCTGCTGAAGTCACTTTGTGTTCTCTCTTTCATGGCCCCTTGGTCCTCAGCCAAAGCCCCACAAGAAAAGCCTGTCTGTTACCAAGGCAGGAGGAAACGGAGCCCGTCTCTGCAGAGGGGAACGTTTACATCAGTCTGAGCCGCGCCACGCCACGCTCACGTTGGCGCATCAGGGTCTGAACAGCAGGAGCTTTAACAGGAAGAAGGGTTCTGCCTGAGAATTGCTGGGCTAATTAACTGCATGACTTGCTAATTAAATTGCAACTTCAACCAGCCTGTGCAGCAGCTACGACCACACAAAGCCGGTATTCACCGAGAGCACGAGTGGGAGTCTGCCAAGAGACAGCAGAGGAAGAGGAGTGAATGAAGGACCAGCTGAGCAACAGACAAGGGTCGAGTCAGAAAGTGAGGAATCTGAAGTTTGACGCTCATCAGTTGATTATTGGCACAGCGACGATGCTGGCTCTGTTTACTTTCACAGAGAGCTCCTCAGTTTTGTCATTTAAACAGAGGAAAACATAACAGCACTTCAGGAAAGCATCAGAGTGGCCTGACCTTTTACACCAGCCGGGAATCACTTTCTGTTCCTGCGATGTTGCAGATAATTTGGCCACCTGCTTGACTGATGAGTAACTCCACAACTTCACATTCGCTCAGGGCTCTAGTTGTGCTTGTTTTTATTCATTGCTTCAGCAGCAAACAACTGCTGCCTATGTTTATTTATCTGCCAGTTGTTGGTTTTAGGCATGTTTTCCTTCCGAAACTCAAATACTGACACTAAAAAGTCAAACGAATATAACGCTGACACCTCCATCTTCACCAGGCTGTTTCAAAAGAACAAGAACAAACTGTCACGACACCGCTGAGTGCCGTCTTTCTGCAATCGAAATGGAACAGAGTCGAATAAATATGTGTAGAAATAGTAACTGCCACAGCAGGTCCCTGATGGGGAGTATACGAAGCACATGAGGTCAGGTGTCCTGAGAACATCCTGAGTGTCTTCAAAATGTCACAGTGACCAGGAAACACACAAACTGTGAGAGCACGGACCTGAGTGCATGTCCTACAGCATGCATGTCTACATGTTTGTGACCAGCCAGTAAGGAGGAACACAGCTTGTTGACCAGTCAGCGTGGTACACATGAAAAGACATGATGGACACGTACAACCAGTCCCCCAAGCCTCATACCGCAGGGCTGCAGATGCATCGAACACAGAGGCGCGCGGACACGCGGGTGGCAAAAATAGACTTCCGGTGACACTGCAGAACTCCCAGAACCCCACTTGTCCATCAACGCTCCCCAGGGTGGGATGTGGTGAGGAACAGGTCTGAGAACACTTAAAGGTTTTTGCACGAAAGCAAAAACCGTTCCTGCTGGATTCCCTGATGGATTCCATCCCATCATGAAGAAAAAAGGCCGGGCTGTAGCGCCATGGTTTTTGTGGAGAGAACACATCAAAATGCAACCTCTCTTTATCAGAGTTTAAAGAAAAGTCTTCATCAAAAAAATTTTTTCGCACATATTGATTTTTTTTTTCCTCCACTGGCAGTGCAACAAAAATAATAAACGTGACGTGCTTGTGGATTTGCCGTCAGTGTGCATGAATTTAGATAAGACATTTAAGCTGAGCGTTCAGCTGCTCTTCCCTTTTCAGCCCTCACAAAGGGCCCGTCTCCTCACTTTCAGGGCATCATTTAAGGTCTACCGACTTCATTCTAGAGGTCCCAACAGTAATATATTGGGATATAAACCTATATTTATTGAGATGATGTAAGATTAATACAGGCAGCTTCTCTGTTTATAGCTGAAGGTAAATCAAACTTATGTTTGCACTTGACCAACCCGCCCCTGCAGCCCAACAGCTGTGTTTCATGGTTCTGATTCCCTGATCGCCTTGAGATTGATGGCCACGTTACCCAACACTGCTCCCACGTTTTTGAGTGGTACTACAACATTTCTGCACAAGTCAATGAAATACTAGAAAAAGGAAATGATGTCGACAGAGGGTTTCCATCTGTGTGTAAACATATTTAACTGTCCATGGTGACAGAAAAAGTTCAGCCCACTGTTCAGGTGTTTGTCGTTGGGAGATCAGAGTCCTCCCTCTCATTAGTGGGTCTGAGGACTGCTGGAGGCACATTTGGAGCTGCAGACTGGCCCATCTTCGCACCTGCATCTCATCACTCCATTAGGAGCAGCATAAAGACTCTGACAAAGTGCTCACCCCTCGCCACAGCGTACAAGGCCACAGGGATAGTTTCTTGAAGCGTATTTCAACCTATATTTCAGCTTCCCTGATTAGCTTCAGACCAAGAAGAAGCGCTAATCACTGAAATCACCGGGGACGAGCAATGTTTGATTAGTATGAAATCCAGCATAATTGGCTCCTGGCGGGACATGAATGTCCATCATGGCTGCAGCCACAGATGAATGCTCTCCACGAACACCATGTACCCACACACCCATGCACATCCTCTAGCCACCACATCCATGTGCTTCTTCAGATAGCTGAGTCTAATTAAGTGGTTGCATAGCAACAAGAGCAACAGCTCTAGATTCTGTGACATTGGCATGAGAAACAAATGTATTTAAATGAGCTACTATACGCTCAGCATCCCAGAGCTGATGATACACTGAGGTGATATATGCATACACTGGCACATCTGTTTTCAATCAGAATGTGGAATAACGGTGCGAAAGAGCTGCTGTGAATGGATTACGATCACAATCGATACAAGCAGAGAAAAGCATTTTAGCTGAAGATCTTGCTGCCTGTGATGGACAAAGTTCTTAAACTGTTTTTTCTCATACGGTGTTGTAAGAAAGGGTTGATAGAAAGTCTGTTTTTGACGTTGTGTGAATGTGGGAGGAAAAGTGAAACGACTGATATGAGTCAAAGGAAGTCAGCAGAACGAGGAGAAAGGGAGAGAGGCATTCTGAGAGTCCTTTTTGTCCAGCTGAGACATTCTTGTGTGTCAGAGTGAAAAACAAAATGAACAAAAGTGCGGCTGCATCACATGCATGTGTGTAATGTCATCTGTCTGTGCTCCTATTCTGAGACAGAAGCTTAGGTGTGTGGTGTTTCATTTCCTTCCCTCAGCTCTGAGTCTTTTGTGCTCTCTCTGGAATTTTATTTAGAAGCAGTCTGTCAACTCACAGCGGAGGGTGAAAAGGCCTCATTTGAATAATGCAAAGAAATACTTGCGAATAATGAGAGTTTTTGCAGCTTCTCCTTCCACAGACAGGTTTTCCTAGTTAAAGCTTGGACTTTATATGGTCCTTTGGTATTTCACTCACTAATAAACCAACTGGAGCTGGATGTCAGATATTATATTCCAGGGCTATCAGATGTCTCATCATGGGGTCAAACTCTCTGCAGTGACTCTGGCAGAGCGTAGACCTCGCCGATGATTCAGACTGACTCATTAGAAATAAAAGGCACGATTACTTAAATTATTAAACACAGTTCAACTTGGAGGCAGTTTAAGTTTGTGCCTGAGTTTGCAATTGCACAGAACAAGAACGTTGCTGTTTGCTGTGTTTGTCCTTGAACCGCCAAACTCGTCTGTTGTTCTAGCTTTTTTAAAATAAAAAAAATAATCTGATATCTATTAAAATAGATATCATTCTTGTTTCACTATCTTAGGTGTGTGTGTGTGTGTGTGCGTGTGCCTGTGCGTGTGCCTGTGCGTGTGCCTGTGCGTGTGCCTGTGCGTGTGCGTGTCACCATTGATCCACTGATTTATGGTGAGCCAATAAGACCATCTGACATTCTCACCCTTGGTAGCCCAAAGGGTGGCGACACCACCCCCCTCTTCACTCCACACAGGCTAACTGGCAAAGACATATGAGAGCCGGCCGCTGGAAGGCTTCCCTCCGTTCTAAACCGCTCCGGCCGGGACCGGATAATTAGATGAGGCATGGCAGGTGGATAATGGTGCAGGGGACAACTGGAAGCTGTGCCTCACAGGCCAACTGGGATCAGAAGACTCTCCAGTTCAAACTGGTGCGGCTCAGACTATTGAAAAAAAATGTGATGACCAAGCTGCTACTAATTGTGTTGGGGGAGGTTAAATAAGGAATGAATCAACGCCGGACAGTCAGCCTGTATCATTAATCTTTTCCAAATCAGTCAATTAGTGACAAAGATGATTCCAAATGCATGAGGGAAAACACGGCCTAAGATTCCAGTTCGCTGTGGATTTTGTGCTGAAAAGTGAATTTCAACTGAGTTTGCAGCAGACAGTCCACAGAACACAAGCAACAGGCAGAATACAGGCCACCAGGACCTGAAAGAGGGGGACTAGCAAAGAAAAAAGACTGCAGAAAAAGACAAAATCAAAATAATAAATTGTGGTGCTCATTTTATTCGCAGCCTTGGTACCAGAGGTGATGTGTGCTCTACTTTTTCCTGACAGGGACACATGCATAATGGATTGATGACTCATGGCATGAGGCTATTGGACAACTGTTCTTTTAACTTATGTGATTGCAAATTCATATTGTGCAGCAGCCATTCAGACATTTCCATGTGCATAAAATCTCCAGGGAAAATGTTAATTACATAATAACTTTTAATAAAAGGATGAGATTGTAAAGCATTCTAAGACTGAAAGTGATGTCAAACTTGAAAATTGAAAGGGACATTTCTTGCATCCTGATTAGATTATCCTGAGAAAATAAAACCAAATGGCTCGGTTTTGATTGCGACTGTATGTTCTCGACTCAGGATGTCCCCGACCGTTGTGTAATGAGCCTGAGAATTGGGTTGGATTAACTCTGGATAATTGCATTTAGATTGCAATCAGAGTTTCAGTTAAGCAGCAGCTTCAGTTTGGTTTCTCCCACTTGGGTGTTGATTTGATCTCTTCATTTAGAATTAGCGTATTAGCCATCTCACACTCTCTTTCTGCCTCTGAAGTTAAGGGTTTCTTTAAGGTTGAGACCTGCACTATTAATCATATGTATCCTGTCAGCAACTCAACAGTGATGTGTTAGTAAGTCTGAGTTTTTCTGAAATGAATACAACTGTTGTCATTATTTGTTTATTGGTGGATGGAGGATACGTGGCACAATATGTTCATCTTGTTGTTTGTAGGATTTGATTGCACCCTCAGGTTGTTGGAAGGATAACCAACAAGGAGCCATTTGTGTTTGTGTGGGTTGAACTGGCAGAGCTCAATTCCAGTTGGAGGAAAATAGAATTTACACTGAAATAAAATCTGATAATAAAATAACAATTTACATTAGCTAAATAGACTGGGATGCCCCACGGGCAGAATGACTGCCAGGAATAGTGCTGGAGATCACCTTTTCCTTGAATAATTTCAACGTTCAAAGAACACAATAACCAGAAGATATTTAACCTTCCAAAACCCCTTAATTGTGAGATGTAAAAACCCAAAGTTTGAATAACAGTAACAAAAACATGAACAAAACAAAAATATAAAACATAATCTAGTCCCCCAACTGTCCAGCAGGGGGACCCAACTTCCTAAAAGACATTGCATATATAGACGAAGAAAACTGACCGACAGGGCTGAGCACAGAACTAGATTACCTAGAATGTGCAGACGTTGTTTTGTTGTTAGGTCTTAAAATTCATCAGACTGGACTCTTATTTTCTATCGAATACATAATCATATAACCATTTGTGTGGCTTTTGGAGATCCGCGATTCGGTTTTGTCCAAGTTTACTGTGTTTTATATATATATATATTTTAAGAGTTCTTATTTTTAAGTGACTGTGCCCATGGAAAACTATGAATTCACTTCTGTTATGTTAACAAACACCACTGAAACACAAAAAGCTCCCGACATACGGTCAAAATATAACAACAGTGTGCGGCATGAGCTCCAATGATTCTGTCTGTCACGATTCTATAAAGTATCCGCTGCATTGTTTTGATTAGGAAAGGATACAGGAGGTGTAGAAAGAGTGATTACAGACTGTAAAGCAGGCACCGATTGCGTTATCTAAGGTTCATTTACATTGGATGAGTCTACCGTGTATGTATGTACTGTTTCTATTTAAATTGCGTTTATATTATTGCTTAACCGGCAGACTTACACCAAAATAAAATGTTGGTCCTCCATCTGCTAGCTCGTCGTTTCTTAGCAAATTGCTAACCGTAGTGTGTAGCATAACAAAATCTTGACCGTTTTGATAATGCTTTAGTCATTTTTATGTTTATGAACTTTACTCGGTATCTGTCTTGATTAACGGATGTAGCATTCTGGCCGAACAGGACTAAGTCATGGCACAGAAAACTGCTATCTTGGCTGGTTATTTAATGTTAGCATTAGCTGTCAGACACTTTGAGTCCGGTACGTCTGTTATTAATCATACCGTCATCATATCAATCAAATGTGACGTGCAGGTAGTACCAGTCACTTGCCAGTATTATAGTATTTAAAACTGTAAACACTGTATTTTATTTATTACGCTAAGCCCATCAGTAGACACGTGAAGCAAATATTGCTTATAAGCAGCCCATGCAAAAGCCTCATCTTTCATCCACGATTTAAAGGTTGCATCAGAAACTTTTAATGTTGAAAGAATAAATATCTGTCTGTGCTTTTAATTATATTATATACAATTATTTTATGTTATGCTAATAGGGATAATAGGTCTAGGTAGGTTTGGCCTTCATTTCTTGGTCGTAAGTCTAGCTCTAATTCGATTATCGGATCCGTGTATTTACCATGAATTAGAAAAGAGTTACATACTGCCCATGCAAAATAATATTGTTCTAGAGGTTAGAAAACAGTACATAACAAGAAAAATGCTTTGCATGCCTTCGTTTATTCTGTAGTGACTATTATGCCTGAGTTTTGTAATTTGTACTTGTAGCCAGCAGGGGACAGTGCAGCACAGCAGTACGTTTGGATTATTTTAGAAGCACGTGAATTTAACTTCTCTTTTTCCTGCCACCATTTTCAAATGACGAAGTGTCTTTCGGACGTTATACACACAGATATATTACACACAGATCCAACTAAAAAGTAGAAGGTCTGCTCAATGTGTCACTGGAAACTGATTTACAACATCTTAAAGACATTAGTGAGAAATCCCCTTCCTATGTTTATTCCCTGCTGGATGGGGAATTTCCCCCAAATTAATTCTCCTGAGAAATTAAAAACCTTTTTGGTGGACAGCTTACTCATTTCTTTGAAACTTTTCCCATAATGTTCACTGACATGGGGGCTTAAACTGTGTCCAGGATACTAAGGCTCACTTACCACACATTCATTACACAAGGTCAAAGGTTAAAATGCATTGATATTCTTTTCTTTTCTCTTCCACTTCCAAGTGCATACATTTTTCATAGACTTATATACTGTATGTTTAAATGTTAAAATGGATAAGTAAAAGTCTTTAACACGCTATGCAGTTTCACAATAATAAGCACATTTATTTGAAACTCATTCTGGTATCACATAACAATAATTCCTCTGAGGGGAAAAAGGCTTGCTAGTGTTTGAGGAGCAGAAATGGGGTGTGCTTTCCCTTACTTGCTCAGTGGTTGCACTAATGCATTTCTATGAGAGGAAATGTAACCAGCCAAAGAGATGATTTTGGAGCCAAAATTGGGAGGAGTAGACAAAAACAGTACAGGCAATACCACCACAGAAAGAAATGTCTGCAGATATTTCTTAGCTGAGCAGCATGCCCGTTTTAACCCTGTTTTTCATCGACCATCACATGTCCCTCCAATCAGTTGTTCTCATGTGTCGCTCAGATAGCACAGGACCTGAAACCAAAGATGATTTTGCATTGTAGCTCTGACCTCACTGGAATGTGTAATGTTTCATCATTTTCAGGTTCTTCCTGCCGTTATCATAGTCATGGATGAGCAGACTGGTTCTCCTGGAGGGACAGCTGAGAATAACAGCCAGAGAAATGGAGAAGAGGTCAGCATTTGGCCATGGATATCAAACAACAGCTTATTTTTGTGCATTGTATCCTGAAGTTTTATATATGCGCATTTTTGCCATTTCGACAGAAGCCCAGGCGTGGCAGTTGGACCAAGGGGAGGAAGAGGAAGAAGCCAATGAAGGACAGCAACGCCCCCAAAGCTCCCCTCACAGGCTACGTCCGCTTTATGAATGACCGGCGGGAACAGCTACGGGCTGAGCGACCAGATGTGCCCTTCCCCGAGATAACGAGGATGCTCGGCAACGAGTGGAGCAAGCTGCCCCCGGAGGAGAAGCAAGTCAGTGAAGACGAGTCGGACACATTGAGACATTACGACGTTAGATCTGCTGCACATGTGACCCGTAGAGAGCATAGAGATGTGCTTATTTGTGTGTGTTAGCGGAGCGAGATTCATTAACCGGGGTGATTCAAACACACCACAGACAGACTCCAGTCACTGCCGTTGCCTGTACGTGATACCAGTACTTCAGTATTGTAGTTTGTTACTGAGTTTACATACACTCAGCAAGATTGTTTATTTTATTACTGCTTCCTTTAAATTTGCAGCCTAATTCCTCCGAAGGGGGCATGTTCTTTATCAGCCTTCTGCACACACAAGTTATTAATGCTGTTTTTCACCCTCTGCAAAGAATGAACTCCATATGGAAGTGATTTTCACCCACCGGTCATCCACTGGCCCTTCCTGCCTGCTTTTTTAGTCATTGCCTCACTCGTCCCCATTCTTCTTACCTCCTTTCCTCTCCGTGCAGAGGTACTTGGACGAGGCGGAGCGGGACAAGGAGCGCTACATGCGAGAGCTGGAGAAGTACCAGAAGACCGAAGCCTACAAGCATTTCAAAAGGAAGGTCCAGGAGAAGCAGAAGGGCAAGAGGATCAGGGGAGGTGAGGTCGGCTGAAACAACAGATGATGAAACCCGCGAGAAGAGAAATCAGTTCCAAACAGGAGTTATCAGGAATGCTTATGTAAAAGTGCTTGTGATTCCTCCAGGCTCACTGTACTCTTGTCTGCAGATGTACTCAGGCTGAGGTTGAAGGTTCTGTGCCAACAAAGCAGCACTAAGAACTTTCAATGTGAAATAATCTGTGCAGCGTCTGGATCGTGTTTCATCTGTCCAAACAGACCCATGATGGATGTGCAGATATCCAGAAAAAGTGATAATATTGAGTTAGCACAATCTGGCCAGCTTGGCTCTGCTTTTAAAAGCTGCCATTAGGGTTTAAGGTGAAACAAACAGCATCAGACAAGCAGAGGAATCAATAACCGCAAACACAATAGTCACTTTATGGTCATCGGCTGTCTTCGACCGTTGTTCTTTCTTTTTCAGATGGTGGCCACCAGGTAGCAAACGAAGCCCTTCATGAGGTCAGTACACAGCAGCGGTACTTGAGACAAAGCGTCATTTTAGTAGAGAATTTTTTTGGATTCCTCAAGTCTGCACATGAAACATTTTAACTGTTAAAAAGTTTCGGTCCTCACTTGATATAATACAGAATGCAAAGATTCTTTTCATAGATTTCTCACCCAGGAGTCTAACTCTTTCACGGTTAACACATCCCTGCATATTAAGTGATTACTGTTGTTTCTCTAAGCGGCGTTGAGCCCATGTTTGTGATCCAAACACATTTTTAATGACGTTTTTCATGCGATGAAAGGATTTTTTTTCTGTAAGACTGACATCATTCCTCTGAATTGCTCTGGCGATTTAACTGAAATGAACGTTCCTGTGGGAATTCTATAGTTCTGTAAAGGAAACAGGATGCACAGTTTCATAAATTGAGACTGGATGTTGATATTCTGGATCAGAAAGAGTGTACAAGTTTAAGGATTTTGATATTTCAGCTCTTCTCACTCTATCATTTACCCACACAAAAGGCTGCTTTGTTTTACTGAATATTTGCACTGTTTGGCTGATGTTCTTTCCTCTTTGTGCCTCTGCTTATCAACAGAAGGACACAGAGGGAAAAGACCGAACAGTGTTTGACATACCGATCTTCACAGAGGAATTTCTCAACCACAGTAAAGGTGAGGAGCTGGAATACCTACAGCACTTTGTTTAAAACATCCATCTTTCTTTAGTGTTTAGAAATGTATCCCTCATCTTTCTCTGTCGCTCCAACATCCCAGAATAATCTCTCAAACATCAGTTTCGCCCCAAAATTTAAAGGAACTCACAGAGGAAATAAAAAAATAATGATGCCACAGCGCGCTGTACCCTTTGACTCCCTCGCAGTTCTGTCACTGTCTGAGCTTCTCTGCGTGTCTTTTTGGTCTAATAGCACGTGAGGCTGAGATGCGGCAGCTGCGAAAAACCCACATGGAGTATGAGGAGCGCAATGCTGCCCTGCAGAAGCACGTGGAGAGCATGCGTGCCGCTGTGGAGCGACTAGAAGGCGACGTGATGCAGGAGAGGGGACGAAACAGCCTCCTCCACCAACATCTGGAGACACTGCGCCAGGCACTCACCTCCAGCTTCTGCTCCCTGCCTCTGCCAGGTGAGAACCAGTGTCACACTGGTTGGTGGCAGAATTTCCATAAATGTCTGTCATTGTTAGCCACAGTGAGTGAATATAAGTGCTTTAAAGCCATGAACACACATGTATAATCAGTCAGCCCATGGCGCCCTCTTAATTTGAATACTATGTAAACAGGAGGAATGCTCTCCTTCTGTTCACACTTGTTTTATGCACATGTAGAAGCTGTGCCTGAGTGTCACACCCACTGCAATTCTCTCCACACCTGTCTGAGACAGAAGCAGGTCCTTTAAACACCATAAGTGAATTATTTCTCAAGAGTTTGCAAATAATATGTGACTGTTCACTCCTGTGAAGTCAATTTTAGCGAAGCATAGCCAGGGGAGCTGGAAAATATTACTTCATTCCTTTTTTTTCCATATTTTCTTTATTAAATTATCCTTATAAACGATCCAGGGTATTCACAGTATACCAATATTTTATTCTTGCTTTGGGAAAAATAAAAAATGCATCCAGCTCCTCTTGCATCAGCCTTTCTGTTTACTAGAAACGGTTCAGTCCTGCTTGAACCCACCATGCAAGTGCAAGTGCAAGGTGTTTCCTAGCAGCAAACTGCAGTGATTAACATGTTATGGTGCCGCTGGAGCAAATTGTCATGAAACCTGACTCCAAGGTCAGATTAAATGCAAAAAAGCAAGGAGAAATGAAATTCTTTGTAAGTGGATGGTGTGTTTTTACAGAAAAAAAGTGGAATTTGATCGATCTTTTTGCTCATAGTGGAATAAACCCTCACTGGCAGTGATGCTGCTTGTTGAAAAAGCAGAGTGGTCTAAATTTAACTGCCGTGTTTGAAACACATTTCCACTCTCAGTGCTGCATTTTGCAGTCATTATTTCCTGAATCTCTTGGCAGAGTTGCAGCAAAAAGATCAGACTCCGCTGTGCAGCAGCACATCATCATCTCTGTTCATCAGCTGAGTTTCTGAGACACTAGCCGCCACATGATCGACTCCATCAAGTGAAACTCTTACCGTGACTTTGGGCATATCCCTGGGATACCGGGCTTATGACCTAATGTTTGCAAAGGTTTTAAAACTACCTTTTTAAACCTTCGTCTTGTGCTGTTGCTGTGCAGGTAGTGGAGAGACACCAACTCTGGACACCGTTGACTCCTATATGAAGAAGCTCCACAGCCTCATCATCAGTAACCCGCAGGAACACGAGAGTCTCATCAGCACAGTGAGAGATGTGGTCAGTCGCCTGGACAGGTGAGAGTTCAGCTTCTCTTTCCACTTGTTTTTGATCAGTTGAGTGCAGGGCTGTTTCATTTGGTCTGACGAGTGTCTATTGCTGCCGTTTTCTCTAGATAATTGCAGCAACACCATGATGGAGGGGGGCTTCTCAGTGGATGCTGTTCTGTGACTTCTGTTGGTCTGTAACCCCAGTTGATATTAAAAAAAAAACAAGAAACAAAAAACAAAAAAACCCTTACCCTTAAGGTGATACAGGTGAAGGTGATGTAGCACATCTAAGATTTATTTATTGCTTTCTACATCTTTATAAAATAAATATCCACATTTTGTTCGTATAGCTGTAGTTAAAAAAGGACTAATCTCATGTCTCACTGTTCTATTCTGTCTTCAGTATATATATTTTTTGAAAATGCTTCCTTCGAAATGTAAACAACTTCTGATCAGAGAAGTCAAGGAATTTGAATTGGGTAGCAGACTTTCAGAATTTCATTATTATTATTCACAAAGTTTTTCTAGTTTTTATAACAGCCGCTTTTATGTGTGTGCAAAAAATCTCTCGCTAACGATGTCTGTAAAATTAGCAAAGCAAACATTAAAGTTGCGAGTTAGATGATTCACCCGAAAAAACCCTGCATTCCAGCAATTTTTACACAAAACTCTTTGAACTAATCCAGATTTGTGGCCATCCAGCTCTAATAGCAGCTGGTGGTCACCGTGTTTGCTGGATCAACACCGAAGCTTATTTATACAGGAGGTGTGGAGTCGAGAAGATTTGGATACGTGAGGTTAATTCTGGCAGCTTGGCTGTAATTTGCCAAGAACCACACAAATGACACCGTGGGGCTCATTGACTGTTAGTAAGCTGCTCCAAAGCTCAGAAAAGCATTGTTTTGTTTTTGAAGATTGTTCTAATCACAACCACACGAGCCCAAATGGCTGAGAGAATCATTCTAAATTTAAACCAATAACGTGCATGCACAGAAGGTGACCCATTAGCATGCTGTGAACAGAGGGGCTGTATTTATTTCATTCTTGGTATTATGAGTTCTTCCCGTTTCCATTCGCTGATGCCCATTTCCTCTTTGCCAGCTGAGACTTCCTGTCCACAACAGCTGTATGTGTTAGTGTCAGATCAATATGCTCGTCAGGCTTCCTGCTCATTTTCAAGAGTCAGATCGGTTAGCAAATTCCTGGCTGTATTGACACTGAATGTGTTTGAACAACAGCAGAATCTGTTTTTGTTCAAGTCCAAACAACATTTTGACGATTCAAATACCATTATGAAAGGCTAACACTCAAACTCTCCATACTGATATCTTTAACAATCATTTAGATGTTTTAGATGAAGAGTTTTAGCATCAATATTTTGATATGTAGTAGAATTGAGGATCATGTCCCCACTTTGTGATCTGTTTGGTCAAAACAGAAATTCTTCTCTTGAAGGAAAATGCATATTTAGTCTACAGCAGCTATGTTTTAACCTAAACCACAAATATGGGCCTCGTAGTGGAGATAGAGAAGAGAGTCAAGGACATTGCTCCTCCCAGAAAGTGTTTTTGAGCTCCTCTCCCTGTTCGATGCTCGCTGCTTCCTTCATGCTGACGGCCCCCGGAGCTCATTTGTGTAATTAGCCTTGTCTGCTTATTTCCCAGCTTTGATGTTGGTGCGATGCCGCATTAGAAAATGAAAAGAAAGAAAGCAGGGCAGTGAGAAGATGAATGATAAACAGAAGAGTCATCACCATTGTTGATCTGTTGAACCACCAGCCTCTGTGGAGAAACATTGGCTTTTGAATTTTTAACATTAAGGCAGCCACAACGTCCAGCCTGGCCTTTTGTCACTCGGAGAAAAACCAAAGACCTTCTGTAATGAAAACAAGCCCCTTCCTCCTCAGCAGGGCTGAGACTGGACCTCTGCTCGGCTTCCTGCCCGTGGAACGACACCGGTGAGAGGAGCCAGTTCCAGCAAAGAGCTGACAGATTCTGGACCACAGCGGGGATGGAGTGGCTCGTAGTCAGGAGGATGAGTCAGGCATCACGTGCAGAATTGGCCTGAGATGGTGGCACGGTCCTGAATGGCTTCATTTTGCACTTTTATGGTCAACGCTGATTTGCTTATGAAGGGAATAAACATGCATCTCTCTGGTTCACAACTGAGGCTGATGTTGACTTCAGTGTCTTGGAACTATTTAGTTTATCAGGTCAAGCACCACCCAGATGCTTCACAATCCATGGCCCCAGTCCCTCTGCTTTTATGAAGATGTCCTTGAGAAATTACTAGTGATTGAAATTAAAAGTGGGCAAAATGGACATGCAGGATGATGTCACTCTCCTTTATCTGCATTCGTCTGCTTCCTCAAATGGGGAGAAAGAAGTCCAGTCATCAGGAAGGGTCAATGTTTTCACTTCAACATTGCTGATGTGAGTCAGTTCAAATGTCACCATGTCTGCTCCAGATGACCCCTAACTCATACCAAAGTGATGATGCAGCACGATGTGCAGCCTACTGATAATTCCAGATGCCCCTGGCCTGTTTTCTGATATTTTTTAGATTTGTGTGATTTATTTACAGAACCAGTGACAGTGAGATGGGATTGTTTTCTCCTCCAGCACTTTGTTTCTAAAAAGCTCCCTGTTTTTATGGCATTTTGTTGTTTTTGGAGGGAAAGAAAAGGTTGCTGGTATTCAAAAAGGTTGACTCATCCTTCCTCTTTGTTGATTCACTGCATCTTCCACTGTACTGGGAAGGCTTTGGCCCCTGTGTCTGGGACTGGGGCAGAGAGAGGGAGGAAACAATGCTTGGAATTTGTTAAAAAAAAAAAAAAAAAAAACCCCACTTGAGTCATTCCCACATGTCAAACTCAGGCTGAGCTCCTCCTGTTCCCAAATGAGTTGTGATGGTTCTTTTAATGTGTTTGTGTGTGTGTGTGTGTTGTACAAAAAAAATCAAATATATTCATCATCTTTTATCAAATAATGTAATGTAATGATCTTCATTTGAAGAAGTGTTAGGTTTCACTTTTAATCCACATGATATTACACTTGCAGGTAGAATGAAAAGGATTAAACACAATATAATACAGTCGGTGCTATTAGGACACTAAAAATAGGGACAATAAGAGAGAAATTTAGTGTTTGTAAATCACAATGTAAGTGTTCTGCTTTCCTATTACATTTCCTGTTCTTTCAACAAAAATATAAAAAGTGGGTTTTAAAACGCAAAGGTTGCCCTCCCAAAAGTTAGATTATTTCGGGAGAATATTTAGGCCATGGACATATACTTTAATATGATCTTACTTGTTATTAAAAACTTTCTTTGAGACAAATGTAATTGCGGGCAAGAAGCTGTTCTGGTAAAAATTAGCTGAGTAATTTCCACAAAATGAGCACGAACAAAACGGGAATCCATATCATCTACCAAGGACAGAAGAATCGGAGTTAATTTATGTTTTTTGTGGGCTGCGCGTTCACGCGGTTCTTCCGGCACGCTCAGCCTCCCCGTGCGCTCGTTCCCGCGCCTCGCCTGTGGAAAAAACTGCGGCGACTGTTTTAGCGAAGCCACGCAGGGAGCAGCGCGGAGAGGAGCCGAAAACCACTGGCTCCGGCGAGAGTTCAGCCACATACACTCGGAATTTCGCTACTGCCTCGGGTGACCCTGCCAAAAGCGGAATTAATTGTCTGGGGAGAGTGTTGACGCGGGCGGGGAGATATTTGGCGTCCAGAAGGTAAGAAAAAGTTAGCAAATGTTTCCCCCCCTTTTTCCTAAATTGAAAGTGTCTCAAAACACAAGTCTGGTCAGGTCCCCTCGGTAAGTTCCAGTTTGTTCACCTGCGGAATGTCGAGTCTTTACGGGTAAACTAACGGGTTATGCTCGGGTTAAATGTGAAAAGGTTGAAGTCTGTTCAGGGATGCGAAGGCGAAGAAGTTTGCTAGCCGTTGTTCCGCCTCAGCGAGCCGAACGTGAGCTAATTAGCGGCCGCTGACTTCGTAGCGCTGCAACATAACAACCCGCTGCTGTCATAACTCCGGTATAGCGGAGCACAGCTCGGTTTAAGCCCCGCTCTGATGCTCGTTAGGTCGGATTCGGTCTCAAAAGTTAGCGTGTGTGAGTGTGGAAGCAAAGCCCAGGACACTACACAGCAGTATTTACAAAATGGGACGGTAAGCCCTCGGCTTCCAGGTGGGGACTGTTTTTCCTGCGAACCAGTGGAGATACTTTATTCATATTAAAAGAAATAAAATCAATAACTTTTCACACAAGTTGGCCACGTTTTAATATGAATGTATGCAGAACAATCCTTCATTACTTCTACTGCTCACATGATTATGGAATTTAATTGACAGTGTTGCTTTTTTTAGATTCAGTCATTATATAAAAAGAGAGAAAACCCAGACAGGTGCCGGGGATTATCCTGGCTCGTCATTTTTTGCCATCTCTTTTTTATCCTGAAGCTTTGGTTTCAGGCAGAGCTCACATTCATTTAAAAAAAAAAAAAAAGCACCCATATTATCCTGAAGGAACCAGTATTTTGGATCTACATATTGCATCCAGTGATGCAGCCAGGGTTTGGTTTTAAAGAGGAGATGGAACTTATATTCTACAGCATCGATCTACAATTAAAAAAAATATCTCTTTTCTCAAAATAAAATGAGTTGGATTCATTAAACAGTCATCCAGATTTTTACTTTCGGTTTCCACCATTGAGACCGTTTTACTGATATGCAGCCTTGGTCTCAAGATTTAGCCTGTAGTACCAGGCTGTTATGACCTTATTTTAAAGGCAAGATCTATGCTGGTGTATCTTTGTTTTGCGAATTTACAACTTTCTTGTTTTAATCACCTATCTCAGGTTGACATCATCAACAGAGGTTTTGGACATTGTTACTGATTCTTCATCAAGTTAAGGTGGATGGAGAGATTACAGATTTATGTCAGGGAAATGCTCAATTGGCTTGTTTCTAAAGTGTGTGGCACAAATGTTTGTGGAATTCTTCTGTACATTGGTTGCGTTCATATTTAGGCACATGGCAGTATGATGGCGTGTTTGTCCTCAGAACCCCAAAGTTTTAATGGGTACACTGATGTTGCATCATGGTTGCATTGGGCAGCCAGAGCTGATCCCAACTATTCCAGCAGGGCCGTCCCAGACGTGCTTCAGCTCCTGAGAAAGCAGTTCTATTTTTGATGGAAGCCACGTCAAGCTGCTCATACCAGACAGGAAGTCCCAGCACGGATCACAAACCGAGTCTGCCAGTTTTCAGAATAAAACAAATGTGTTCTGTTCTGCTGGTTGTGGTTTTAACGCTTAACGGTGGATGTTGTGCCACCTTCAGCCTTGGAATGCATAGGCTTGTCAAACAAATGCAAAACCATCCTTCCACCTTATTTGTTGGTTTTATTGTTGGAAAATATTATCCAAAGAAACATACCTAAATATCATTATGGGCCGATAATTGTCTTATCGTGCAACATTTTTACCATCGTATATACTGTAGGTTTATTCTCTGAAGCACATTTTTTGAAAAAAGTATCACGTGACATGATGACTGTTGACCTCTTCTTCATGTTTTCAGGCAGGGTTTGAGTTAGGTAACAGGTGTGACCCCTAGGTCAAACAGGAGAGAGGAAGTCTGGGCTAATGGCTCTGAAAAGCTGTGTTACACTGATAGTCATCCCTACAGCAGACATTTGAAATTTATTTCCTGCAATTTTTCTTTGTGATAAATATTGTTTAGAGTATATTCTTGATCAAACAAAGTAAATTTTGTGACATAACCCCCATCATCATTTGATTTTAAATCCGTTGTCTGGATTATAATCCATGTTGCTCAAGGTTATGATTTAAACAAAATACATTAAGCGGTTATCACAATGCTAACACTGCATTTATTAAAATTAAGATAGATGTAATCTGAGTCATCTAGGTCAGACAAGTCAGGTTTATGACTTCATTCCAAGGAAAGCTACATTAAAATGCTTTTTTTGTGCAATTCTTGTTCTCTTGCTTTCAGATTTTTTATCTACTCATCTCATCGCTGAATATAGGGAGCACAAACTATTAATCTATTAAGACCCTCCACACCCCCATTACTGTTATTCTGCCACAGTAAACTCTTTTGCCTCGACAGGCGCTGGATGATGGATGCAATAGAGCCGTTATGCAACATTTACGATGATGCACAACTGCGTGCCTTGTAAACAAATATTGAGTGCCTGATTTTGCTTGCCAGCACGACACAAATAAACCTGTCTGTGCCGCTCAAATTAAACTCGCGGGGTCACCGTTTCCAGCTCAGCTGAGTGAGGGCTCATCTCAAATTTCCTTTGCGAATCACAACTTTTCTATAGTGACATACCTGAGGAAGCCATCCCAGCCATTGTCCCAGTGGAGATATTCCACCTCGCTGCATTAGCCTCTTTCCATTTGTGTAATGTGATCTTGAACAGATAGGGATCAAAATGGCAGGAAACAAGTACTCCTATTCCCTCAGACGTAGCTCATACCAAAGCTATGTCAGGCTAGCAGGCTGACGGCGGTTACGGCTCAGTCGTTATTTGGCATCGTGTAGAGTGTGACGTTTCTGTCTGAGAATGATGTGAAAAGCGACACGCAGGGAGTCCTTATTCAGATTGCGTGTGTTTTTAATTTCATTGTATTGGCAGTTGAGCGGCCTTTCAGCCAGACTTGGACCATGGAAAGATGATGGGGTGAGTTGTTGTGTGTTTAGTAGCCAGTGAGCAAGAGCTTGGCAAACATCAGTCGACCTGCAAGCTCTTCTATGCTGCATTCAAGAAATAATTTCATAACCATTCTCGTCATCCGGCAGAATAATAAACAAACAATTGAATTATTTAATGTTTACCCAGACATGCTAATTCACCATTATGTGATAACATCTTATTGGGGTGACCAATGCTTTATTTGGAGCATGGTAGCTTAAATAGTTCCCTTCGCACTGGCACCAATGTTATTTAAAGGCAACATTAACTGTTCGTGGCCTCACTGTTTTTATTTATTTGTGATGAGGTGCCACAATGCAAACATTGTTGAGTTGCATTGATTTTTCATTTTTGTATATATTTATTTCTGTCAAACCAAATCTGAAAGTCTCGCTTTCTGTTTTCCTCTACTTCTCCAGATCTCGTAGTTGGTGCCAGACAAAAACTGTTGTAATCCCGCAGAGCAGAGCCATGTGCGCGTGTCCTCACCATGACAATCTGGTGGTGCCCCTGTGTCCTCAGAGTGGTCTGGTTTGGAATCAGTTGCCTGTCCTGAGTGTTCAGGAGTTGTGCACCATGTGAGATTGAGAAAAATTAAATTTGATAGTTGGGAGAAGGAACTCAAAGGAGATCTATATTTCAAAAATGCACTCTGCTTCTTGTATCGAGTCAAATTGGAATGCAGAGTGTGATGTCTGTACGTGGCTTTTGGATAAGTACAAATGCTTTTATTACCCTGAGTCTAAGAGGCACAATAATGACCTCATGTAGTGGCGCAACCATCCCAACCTAATTTGTCTTGTTTGACTTGCTTGTGCTTTTACAGACATTATACCCATTTAATCAGACTACTCAAGGTAGTTTAATGTACAGATTAGGAGTGGAGAAGACAGGAAACATGAGTGGGAAAACATGCAATAAAAGTACTTTTGAAATTTGCTATTTAGTGGAACGGATAATTTAAGAAATTGACTTTTTCCTTGTTAAACAACCCTTGGTACAACATCACTAAGCTTTGCTAAAACCACTTTGGTTGTCATGGCAAATAGCATCTTTGCCATAGGACATGCTTCATGAACCATTTCAATCTGTCAAGTGTCCATCCTCTTACCTCCCAAAACACTTATTTTGCAGACAGAACTATTTTAAGCACATTGCAAAGATAATTAAAGCTGTTGTAAATGAAGGACACTGTTTATCTGTTTGTTTGATCAGACAATGTCCCGATAATAAAATTTTGAATCGTTAACATTATTTTAAAAAATGACCAAAGAGTATCCTGAAAGTGTTGTTTCTATCCTCTCTATAGACAAGTGTGTATTAACTGGCAGAGTACATGCATCGTGTATAGATCACTCAGATTACGCTTTCGATCATGTAAGCTGTTAATGATGTGTGAATTGATTTCTGCATTTCTCTGCCGTGGTTAAATAAATCAGATTTTGGACCAGTGCTGTTTAGAACTGACTCCCTCCATTAGAAACCAGTTCACATGATTATAATTCTGTAAAGCCTGTGAATTGATGTAAAGTGGGGGAAATAAAGTGAGAAAGACAAAGCATCCTAAACGCTGGTCTGACCTTGTCGTTCATTGTGCTGCTGTGGCCAAGGTCAGTGGAGATCAATAAAAAAAAGTGGGTGTCTGGGACTTGTATTCCCGTCACACTCCTGCTTTTTCCTGTCAATCCCTGGTAGAAACCCCTCTAAGTGGGTTGTGGAAACCAGCAGCTGTTCAAGTTCCCATCAGAGCACCTCGGAGGGAGTGAAAGTGAACGTCACCGAGGGGAGGAGAGACGCTTGAAGTATCGACATCAAATAATCTAGGCCAGCTTGTCTCTCTTGTAGGATAATTGCTGACAACAATATCACTCGTGGAGTTTCAGTTTTAATTTGCGGTTTGTTGACGCTGTAATAACCAAAATGCACTTTTCAGAAATACAGAATTTGCAGTTCTTGAGCTTTAAAATGGTCTTCTGGCATCCATCCCAGAATCAGACAAAGCCCAAATGATTTTATTTTCTCCATCTTGCCTGATTAGATGCCTTCAGTATGATATCGTGAACTGTTTATATCCAGAGACAGCTTTGATGGAATTAGGCTGGCTACTCCAAACTTTTGCCACGGGTGCGTGGCAGATCCTCAGAAGTCAACCAAGCGATGACCCTTGTCCTCTCCACGCTGTCTGCTGTAGTTATCCCAGGCTTGTTTCATCTTAGTTATTGCAGGAATGTGCCATTGCATGAGAAGAGGTCATTGCTCCTCTCCCTCAGCGGGTCCCGGCCATTTCTCAGTCAAGGCTGCTTTCCCATGCAAGCGGCCCCATCCCATCCATCATTTCAGGAGTCTCAAAAGCTGGGAATGTTTTTTTTCAAGTGTTTAGACTTCAGATAAAGTATTCATGTGAGTGTGAATAAACTGAGCATATCTTGTCACATCTAGTGGCCTCCTGGCCTTGCGTTGTCTGTCCTACTGTAGTCACATTCAACCATCATTTGTTTTTTCCTTCATATGTAATCTTCCTGTGTGGTGGCTGCGGTGACCTGTTCTCCCCAGCCCTCATTGCATGTTTTGTCAGCTGTGTTTACACGGCAGTCCTCTGGATCTTGACGGTTGGAATGAATCCCTTTCATTGTGCTGGACCTCTGATGACATGTCAGGACCTAACATCGTATTTTTTTTAAATGGTACTTACATTACACATACGTGTAAACCCTTTTGGCATAATTATTAGGCTTCAAAAGTTATGAAAAAATGACCTACAACTGCATGTCAATCATAAATTACTCTGCATAAAACAGAGAAATGGATGCATGATTATGACTGTATGACGAGAAAAATGGGATATTTTCATTGAGAGAAAAATGGATTTCCTCACGATGCTCACCTCCTCCCCCATATAATAGTCCTTTCATATAATAGAGCATGCTAAAGTGGAAGAAAGCATCAATACTCTGTGCATTATTGATGAGTATGAAAATGGAGAGTTTATAGATAATCTTTCATCCATGGTGTTCAGCACATTGGTACACACTTACACGAGTCCACACTAAGATACTTGTTGACTTGTTAGTGTCAAATTTCCACTTTTTATTTCTGAAAAACACTCCTGTAATCCATAATAGTAATTCAATCTTAATATTGAATGTGTTAAAACTATTATTGTATTTCATGTAGTACTCGTGAACATTTTCTTTTCCTCGGTATTTCAGTGATAGCTTTCCCTGTGTGGATTAATATTCTGCCCTGTTTCTTTGGGAACTTGCGAGTTCCATCTTGCCAGAGGGTCTCCAGAGCCAACTCTGTCTTCATTTGCCAAATGGCAACAATTAAGATTTTAGACAGCTTGGCAGGGTTTCAGGGGAGGGCAGAGAATATTTTGGGAAAGAAAAACTGACACACAGTCAAATGAAAAGCAGCATGTGATCCAGTTTTCAGACATCTAAAATATAATGGTATTTTTATTGTCCTGTTATCTCCCAACACCTCCCAGCTGTCTATCTCCTAATATTTGGGCGAAACTAACTTCCCCACCACCTTATCTTTTGCATTCTAAAGGAATTCCTTTCAGCTCTGAACTGCAATGGTTGTACTGAAAGGCTACCTTTTTTTGGGTTGTCCTTGTTGGCCGATGGGAAATTTGTTCAAAGACTTTTTTTCCCCTAGAGTTATGCCCTTAGAATGACTGTGATGTGAAATGATGAACAAAACAGTTTACATGACTCATTAGCTCTAATGCTAAGACGACGCATGAATTACATGTTCAAATATATCAAATGATGTTAATCTTGTCCCACAACGTGTCATACTACCCTTTCATAGGGCAAAACTCACAACAGTCTCGAGGTACATTGTTATGAATTCCTAAATTTTGTCAGGTTGCAATGCGATACGGCGCTTAAGCCTACACTGGCAGATCCAAGGTTCTGGCTGTTTTGCGGTGACCTGTTTGTGCATGTCTCTCACAAGCTCAGCTGTTGATGGAATGTAAGACTGGCAGAGTTGAATTTTCTTCTTCGCAGGATGGCACAGATATGTCAATATCAGAGTGTACCATTTCAGGCCGGAGCCAAGCAAAGATGCTTATTATGGGCCTTACTTCAGTACACAGCTGAGCCATTTTTGCCACTGAGCCATGAAAATCATAACTTGTAGTTAAGTTAATAAATCCTGGTGTGGGTAAATAAGATCTGCACAAATATGCAGCTGCCCAGACAGTTCTGGAGCTTTATAAAAGTTGCCTCATTATTTGATTTTTGGTGTTATGAATCGCACTTCAGATGGCTATTTTAAGCCCTAGCAACCTATAAATAGAACTGAGCTAAACAAGGCAGTAACAAGCAGCAAGGTTTGCCTTCTCACAGGGTTGTAATGACTTCATTTCTATGCAGTGGGAGCAGCAGTGATGGATCCCAGCATCCTGCTGGGCTTAATAACAGCAGAGACATCACATCAAGAGCACTTATCATGAGGGTTAAAGTATACTTAGAGAAGCATTTTCTAGGAAACATTTCCATCTTATGTAATCACAAAGACTTGCAGTTTTTCCATTATCACCACCTTTCTTTCACTGTTTGAATGCCTTTGATACGCATCAAAATGACAGCTTTAAACCTCTCATTTTGTCATTTATTTAAAGTTAAAGTATTTTGTCTGCATATAGAGGGCAAACGAGTTTCCATTATCATTCCCCACCCCCAGCTCCTTGGGCTGAACATCACTGGTGCAAAAGCGCTCTCATATGCTTTGATCCCAGTAATAATTATTTACAATGCAGCTGAAGAAAGAGGGCAGATTGAAAGCTCTAGAATGCTATTTACTGATAGCGGGCATAGCTGAGCTAGGGAGTATCAATCTTGGCACAATTAATGGTGTGGAAATTCCAACAACCCCGTGTTGTCTTTCAGACATTTCTGATAAATATGCAACACAAACAACAGGCTTCTCAGGCTGCATGAACTTGTTATGGACATTATCCCGATCAGCTAAGAGGAGTTCTGGATGTTCTCAGCCTTTTTTTGATGTACAAAGGGTAATAAAATGGGTACTGTGCCAGTATCTGCAGAAAAACTGATGGGAAACAGCTGTAGCGTGACAATTCAGTGGCATTTGTATGTAAGTGCATGCTTGACAGCAATATTTATGTAGGAAGAAGCGTTGCAGATGAAAGGCAGCAGACCATAATGGCAGGTTAGTCATACATGTCCAACCACGAACATTTTTTCTTAAAGCCATGCAGCATTAAGTGTAGTGACAGACTTCAATCTGACAGTTGATGGTCTCTTTTTTGGGTTTTTTTTTTTTTTTTTTTTTTAATTTCTGTTTCTTCCTCTTCCACAGTCAGGGATGATTTTTTTCTTAAGATGCTTTCACACTTAATATGTTTTCCAGTGGAGCCCTAACAAAAAATACTTGGAAAACACAACATGAATATTAAACATGCAATAGCATGAAAATTAATTAAATACGGTGGCATAGCTTGTAATATCGATATATGACCACAGCTTAGGAAAATGCTGGAACTCTATTTAGACAGCCTGCATGTTTGAATAGGTCTCCAGTCTGTAGATCAGTCATTTTTTCAAGGAACTATATTTACGTAGGGCCCTGAGACACAGAAGCATAGAGACGAGCTGCTACATCAACTACAAAGGCATTCGTTATTTTAGTTCAAGTCCCCTGGAAGCTGGTGCATGTGTCAGCAAGCTCTCTCTCTCTCTTTTTTTTTTTTTTTTTTTTTTTTGTTTGTCATGAGTGCATTCAGTTAATCATTTCTTTTAAAATAACCACTCCTCTCATCCCACCATCTCTGCCTTCATCCCTCAATTGTAGGGATCATATTGAGAGGCTAAGTAACTAAATGGCATGGTGGCTCTGTATCTGTTCTCTTTAGTGGTTCTTCTTTTATTGTCCTCTTGTACTGATAGTGTAATTATGACAAGTTGAAGTTCAAGTATAGAATTTATTGATAGCGTCATCCCACTCAAGATAATAAGAAGCTAATGCTTCTCATTACCTCTTCAGCCAGTGCCCTTGGACTGATTCCACCCTGCAGGCCTTCCTGCTCCATCCTGAATATTGGCCCTGCCTCTTTGGCCTAAAAGCTGTATTGACCATTAGATATGACTGGTCGACCTGGCACTGCTGGCTAGGTGCATAGTAATTTTGTGGACCATAGCAAATGTCAGAAACATACAATGGTATATCCTGGAAAAGTTCAGGAACGTTCCATTAAAATGCCTCTGATTGGTTTTGGTTGTAAAACAGTCACTCACATGGCCCACCCAGTTCCAGCCTGGGCCTGTAAATCTAGTGTGTGACCGTGCGTGGCATTTATTAGTCAGACTTGACCAAATAACTCGAGAGCGAGAAAAGGCATGATTTCTAGCAGAAGGATCCTGATGTGGACACAGATATTAATGTGTATGATGAGGTACAGTTTTATGGCAGTCTATCACAAAAACACATTAGGTGGAGACTTTAGGAAACACAGTTCTGCTGGGAGAAATAAACTAAACCTTTTCCTCATTTCCATTCTTCTCCTTGCTGCTATGCTGCAAAAGGGAGGGTGCTGGTCTTATCTGCATTTTTTTCCCAACCTCTTTTCTTTCAGTAGAAGGCGAGTTTATGAAATTCTTACCCTCGTTTACTCCAAGCTCTATCCCAACCACTGCTCTTTCCTCGGTTGTTCTCTTCCATAATGTTTTGGCTCGATCATAAGCCACTTTCATACTCGTTCCCTCCCTTTCCCTCTCTCTTACAAAGCACTCGAGCTTTTCCTCTCTCCTTCCCTCTTTGTCTCTCATTCACGCACCACCTCCATTTGGTCTACGAATGTTATGTGGCTGTCTTCGCCACTCGCCCATCTGACCAGTATTCGGGGAGACGACAGTAGTTTGTGAGTATTCGTCGTTTAACTTTGTTAACTCTTCTGCTGCTGCATTTTAAGGGCTGCTGTCAGCTCAGCTTGGCAGATGCAGCAACGGGTTGCAAACGTTTGCATAAGACTACATGAGCAGAATTACAGAAGAGAATAACAACAAGCTAGTCTTGATTGACTTCCAGTGTGAGTAAGACACTAGTGAGGAAGTTTTAAAACTTAAGACATTTCAAACTCTATGTATATTTCACTTGCCAAAAAAGAGGTCTCATGAGGTTTGACTGGACCAGTATTTAAACTGGCAGCAGGCTGACCTCTAACTGATTTCTGCTAACCTTGGTTCATGTTTTGTCTAACTTTTTTCTTGATAGCTGTAGTTGTGAGGTTTTTTTGTTTGGGTTATCAAAACATTTTTGTTCTGAAAAATAATGTTTTAAAAAAACTATATTTCTATATTGAGATTTGAAAAATATGTGGCAGTGACACTGAGGCAGCCATAACAAATACATAGACTTAAAAGGATTTTACTAGCTGGTATCTACTGATGAGCCAAGTCCATGTTTGAGAATTGCTGCAATTTCTTGCACAAATGCATATTGAAAACATTGCACATACAGAGCCATAGATTTGAAATGATCCTGATAATCCAAGAGCAGTTTTTTGTTTTTACTTTTTTTTGTAAAACCTTGTACACCTGTAGTGAGGTGTACAAAAGCCAAATCAAGCATCAGCGTGCGGTGACTGGATAGTATTGCAAGTGCAAGTACTTAGCTGTATATTCAGTACTGTATAGGACACAGCCTTGCCCGTCTGGTTTGAGTAAGCACTGGATTGACCCTGTTTTGTTGTAAAGGCTTCTTGCGTGTCTGCCCTCAACCACAGGCTTATTCCAAACTGTCACACCATATTTAAGAAAAATATAGGTCTCATTTCTTAAGACTATCATCTGCTGCAGTCCTGATATTAACGGCACCTATCTGAAGTGAAGGCATGTACGCTCTGCTTAACATCCTGGTGTGGTTTATGGATCAGACATTAAAATAACTCTGGCTGTTTGAAAAGGTTTTCATGCACATGTTTAGTGAGCTGGATGGTCACTTTTATTTTTTGATTTTTTTACGTCCGGTTTGTTTCCACAGGATTTCTTTCTGCTTTTGCCACAGATGTTTTAATAACTGCAGTTTAAGCTAACAGCTTCCTCCCTCTAGCCAATGGGATATTTCAGTGAGTCAGCAAATAATCCTTGGAGGGTCTGGCAGCAGAAGGTGGAGATGTGTGGGAGCTCTGCATAAAAAACCCCTTTGCCAGTGTATCAAATACCTCATTGGAGATGAAATGAAGGTATAACAATCCGGTGCAGGGACTAGACTTATGCGTAACATTTGTTCATATTGTGACCTCAGGAGACTATGGAGCACTTCATTCTGTCTGTCATTTCGGGGAAACCATGTTGTTGAAAGCCTGTGTGTGTGCTGGTTGGTTACACGCTCAGATTATTATGGTGCAGCAACATGCCCTCAACTGCTTGTACAGTCTAACCAATGGCGTGCAGACCTGTGAGTCCTTGAGATTGGAATTTACAGGTATTTGTGGACTACAAGGAACCAGCTGTTGTTTACATGGTAGTAGGTGGCAGATGAAGACTGGGAGGTAGTTGTGCACGTGGTGGACAGCACTACACCTGCTTCAACTTGTGAAAATGTGCATCTGTTAAATTGCTTTGTCCTTATATTATTTGATTTAGATTTTTTTTGTTTTTTACTTTAAAAATAGTAAATCACCATTGTGTGATATATTTTTCTTGGTTGCATAGCGACCATAACGAAGCCCCCTAAGCATGTCCTAACAAGCAACAGAGGATTAGAATTTGCAGGAGATAATAGCATTAAATCAATTACCTGGATTATGTTTATACAGAATAAAAGGGCACGATGCACAAATCATATACATCGTATTTATAAGATGACATGTCGAGGGAATCTGCTGTAAAATTTTCAAAGTGTATTTGATTCTTACAGAATTTCCACTGTAAAAGGCTTCTTTCAGGCCAAACCATGATCTAACAGCAACACATCTGTGTTTAGGTCTGCTCTACCAGACCTTGTGTATATTTTGTTCAAATAGTTCTGTTTAACTTTGTCTGATTTCTAAGCCAATATTATTTTCCTAGCATGTGTCTGCATCTGTATTTCTGTTATTCTGTCCTTTATTTTGCCATTATCACGTAATCTATGTACCACTGATATTGATGATACCTATAGATCTTACTCGATGATTTCCTGCTATAAGAGCATCTTTTTAGTATTGGTAATATTTGTATGTCAAGATAATATGGTTACGTCCTATGGACCAGAGATATGATGTGAGCTACACAGGCAAAAATTTATTTATTTTTTTCTTCTGTTTTCTAGTTTATTTAGAACAATATGTGAAGCTTTTGCCCCGCTCGGCTGCTCACTCTGATGCCTCGTGCATCATTCCACCTTGAATCTGCAGCAATGTAGGATGTCATTAACATGCACACTGCCTCTGCCTTCTGTAGTATATCTAATCTTTTCCTGCCTTTGGTTTTTTCTGCACTCGGCAGTTAGGAGTGGGGAAAGTGTCTTGTTCAGTGTAATTATATGATGAGGTATTGTTTTCCAACAGCAGTTTCCTCGCTTCACTTTGCTCAGTGCCTGTAGGACAAATCATTACTCATATTTCAAAGGGGTAGGCTGAGTGTAACCTGCAGTGGTTTAATAAATTATATAAAATAATCAGTAAATTTACACCTGATTTTTGGACCATTAAATAAGACTCTGGATTTATGGTCTCTTTTTAATACCTGCTCTTCACCTTCAGCTGACAGAGTAGAATGAACATCACATTTCTAATGCAGAATGGTCTCTAAATTAGAAACAGACTCAGTTTGGACTGAAACAGCTAAGCCAGGCAGAGGGATTGATAAAGCCTGGTGAAATCAGTGAGTTAAGCTCCCCTCCCCTCTGCTGGGAGAACCCTGTCCAACAGCACCATTCAGAGAAATGCTGTCTCTTTTTGTTGCTGCTGCTTAGGAACTGTTATCAAATCTGTTCCCCCTTCTCATTTCTCCCCATCTCCTGCACTGTGGCAGGAACAAGCAATTGTTCTCTGTAGAAAGTAGGACAATTTTCTGCAGCAGCTTCAGTTTTGTCTCGGGGCTGTTTCTGTCTTTTTTATCTCCTCTAAATTCTGTTTTTTATGCTTGTACTTCAAAAGGGCTAATTGCGGGTTCGGTAAGTGAGGGTGTATTTTAAATGGTAACATAGTTACTATTATGACAACATTATATCCATACTTTTGAAATTATGTGCACGATGCTCCACAATGGTCAATACTAGACTTCCATGCATATGTAATTGTATTTATAATAGGCACCATAATGAAGCTCATTTCCTTCTCTTTTTGATTGGTCTTAAAGAACTAAACGAGCAAACAGACAAGGCAAACCAACAAGTAATTATGTAAAATATCCCAGAGTGCAATTATTCGTCTGGTTTGCAGGCTCTCCTATCTCTCCTTGTGTTCTGTCAGGGGAGCACACCCTTCAGGAGTTCACCATAGCATCATAATCCTGCTCGCTAATCACTGTGTCACTTTTAAATATGCATATGGTAAAACTCAGAGACACAGAGAGAGTGTGTGCGCATGTGCTGGTGTGGAAAAGTAGAGGATGAAGAAAGTTCTGGATGAGATTTTTGTTATTTATAGCTCTACAGCAGGATTCTGCATTAATTGAGGCGAGGTGTTCTGGTGTGCTGGTGTTTCAGTGTTGTCCTCCCTCATTTTATTGTACTGCCATGGATGAATATGCTCATCCTCTTCCATCACTGGACAGAAGTTTTCCCCTCTGGCAGGTGGTGAGACACACACACACACACACACACACACACACACACACACACAAGGATGTATGTTAATAGTAAGCTAAAGCCATGAGTGGACCTCTGCATCATCCGTATTGCAAGAGCTCAGTGACCAATGGAATATGTGAAACACACTAATGAGACTGATGGATGAGATCAGACAGAGACAGCTGTGATTTCTCTATACAGATTACTTTCTAAAAGCTAAACAGTACAAATCCAAGTTTCTGTGATTTGGCTCTGCACATTCTAGCACTGAACACCCCCTAACAAATTTTCCCAGTGACTGAGATGCATATTTGCAGGAAAATGCTTTTCTCTGTAGGTTTTTGTATACACACACCCACACATGTGGCTGTCTGTTTCGCCAGTGTTTGTCTGGAGGTCTTTGGGTTGGTTTCCCCGGAGACCTGCACTCAGTCTTTGCTAGGACAGACTAACTTTTCCCAGAGCTTGCACAATACCGTCCTTTTTTTCCTCTCTTTTCTCTGTCTCCTTCATTCTCTGATTGACTGTCTATTACCAACAATGTCTCAGCCTGTAAGTGTCCATACTCCTCACCATGGCTGCTAATTGAGTGCAATTGCAAGCTGGTCCTATTTAACTGTGTTAATAAACAAGTGTACTGTGTGTTAAATAATTGTCTTTAGGTATGAGTGTGTGAGTGAATGAACTGCATTCTGTGTTACATTGGCAAAATTTCTAGGCTTTATTTTTGCCTCTGGCTCAGTGTTTGCTGGGATAGGCTTCAGCATGCCCGTGACTCTGATCAACAATTAGTGTCTGTTAACAGCACAAGACTGATGGATTAGATTTCAGGTCAGGAGTTTGGGGGGGTTAGATTGAAGTCAGCTGTAAATGTTTGATTTTCAGCAACAAATGTGATGGCAGAAGCCTATTGAGTGTTTTAGATGGCGGTTGTTTGCTTTTTACATATATGGGAGTTGAGTTGACCACCAGCTGGACGATGGAATTAGCACAACATTAGGAAGCAATTAGAGGCATTCATGGACACCACAATCAGTCAGGAATCAGGAAGGCCAAGAGTCATTTTGTGTACTTTACTGCATGGGAATAGTGTGGTGAATATTTAGTTCACACTGGCACTTGTGTTGTTCACCAACTGCTTCATCATCCCAAAAACAAATGCACAAAAACTGCTGTAACCAAGTGTGCAAAACACTCACCGCAGAGGCGCATGCACACACACGCACTACCTCTTAGTACATCAGAATAGTTTCAATCTGTCCTTCTTGTGTTACATTAAAATGGATGAGCCCATCAGATCATTAATATGAATCAGCACTTGGCTGGTTTAAATGCAAATACTGAAAACTTCTTTGGCAGAGAGCATTGCCTCCAACCACACACACTGATTATTCTGAACAACATTGCATCATTTGTCTTTGAGTTCATGAGAAATTAAACAAAAAATTTCCAAAAGCACCATCATATCACCTCAGAGTGTGTGCACATGCGTGCGTGCGTGTGTGTGTGTGTGTGTGTGTGTGTGTGTGTGTGTGTGTGTGTGTGTG